>CM077464.1:9757589-10270750 GCA_039654755.1 Calcarius lapponicus | reverse complement strand
CAGCATTTGACCTCTTCTACCTAAAATTGTCCTGTTGCCATGCCCTGGGATGAAAGGAAGAGGTTTGTGCCTGGCCCTTTATTTAAAACTGTTTTTAAAAACAGCTGCACAGGGTAGGAACAGGCAAGGCTGGAAATAATGTTCTTTTTAGGTTAGAGAGATTGTTTTGGGGTACCCATCTTCCTTTGGGAGTGGTCCAGAGCCTGAATTACTGTCCTTTGTTGCTATCCCACCCATCCCAGGCTGTCAGATGCCTGGTCCCTTCCTGGGTGCTCACACAAAACTCCCCTTGGCAGCTCAGGTGAGCAAGGTTGTCCAGGATGAGGCGACTCTGCCTAAAAGCAGTTTCTGCAGCATTTTCAGGGATGTTTTACTCACCCACAGAGCACCTGCTGAGAGGTCCAGGGCTTTTCATTTGCAATCCAAAATGGAAACCTGCTTGGAGTTTTGGTTTTGGTGGGTGTTTCATATGTTTGTTTGTTTTGGCGTTTTTTTTTTGTTTGGTTCGTTGTTTTTTGTTGTTGTTTGTTTTTTTTGAGATTTTTTGGGGTGTTTTTTGGGTGTTTTGTTTTGGTTTTGGGTTTTGTTTGTTTGTTTGTTTTTGTTTTTTTGGTTTTTGGTGGTTTTTAAAATGAAAATCTTGGGTTTCTCTCCAAGCTTGATGTCATGCTTGCAGGTCTGAACTGGGACAAAACTGAAACCTGCTTTTTGGTAGTTTAATATTAATGTTGCCACTTCCCACTGGGAAGCCAGTGCTCTGGTACCAGTTCTCCAGCTGGTCTGAGTGGAGGCAGAGCAACTCCCCTGCTCCATCACCACCAAAAATGGTCCTTAGGCGCTTATTAAGTGAACTCATTACACTGTGCACCAGGGAAAAGCTGCTTTTGGTCTTGTTCACATACACATGTGGTGAATTCTAGAATAAATATAAAACTGTCACATGCAGCAGCAAAAATCCTAACTCTCAGGCTTGTTTTTGAGAAGGATGGACCTGTGTGGGCACTGGCAGCTGGGGTTAAAGGAGGTTTTATTGATGGCATTTCTCTCAGTTCATGCTGGCGAGAATGCTGGGGCCACAGATGGATGGGACTGAGCCCCAAACTCTGGGGGAGCAGGAGGGCAGTTGTGGCAAGCTGGGCTCTCCACCCAGGGGTTTTCCTGTTAGGCCAAGGGAACAGCAAGTCCCTCCTGTCCAGGATTCACTGGATCTGCCCTAGAGCAAGCACCAGGATGAGGGGAACCACCCAGGGGAAGCCCTGCTCAGACTTGTGCAGCTGATGCTGACACCCAAGAGAAGGTGGATAAATCCCAGTCTCCAACCCCCTCTCCCCCCCTTCCCTCCAGCTCTGCATAGGAAGCTGTGGCTTTTCCTCAGTTTCAGCTGGGAAAAATGTAATTTTTTTGAGGTTTTTTCCTTCTGTAAGCTTTTGAAGAGCAGGTGCTCCTCTGTGAACAAACACATTTTCTCTCCTCCCTGATGTCTCAGCTCTGGTTTTATTTAACCTCCAAGCCATGGGGTTAAATAATGCCTCTGTTAAAATGCTGATGTGCGAGAGGGTGGTGACTTTTTTTGTGGAGGTGGTGAGTAATTAGGAGTTGGTTAGAACCTGAACCCCTTCCCTGGAAACCAGGAAAAGGAATTAAAATGGCTTTGCTTTCCTTCTGTGTGCATCTCCTGCATGAAGCCCTGCCTTTGGATGCAGGGCTGGTCCTGAGCCAGGAATCTCTCCCTTTCATGAGGAGAAGAGCTAAAAGAAAGGGGAGATTTGTTCCTGATGAATTGGCAAGCTGCCTGCTCACATTTCCCTCGGGATGGCTCCGTGCTGCTGCTGACTCACAAACCCCACAGAGAGGGGCTGCAGGTGCAATGGATACCTCTGGAGGAGGTGTGCACCAAGCTGAAATTTATTATTGGCAAAAATGCACCTGGCAGCACACCAGCACAGTGCAGAAAGTTTTTAACAGCCTTTTGTGCCTGTTTTTTTTTTTTTTTTTTTTCTCATGGATCTTCAGAGAGGTGAGTTTGCACAGCAAATGAGTTTGTTATCGGTCACAGGGGCTGATCTCGGGGAGAGGTTCCTACAGCTCACCCTCTGCTGCTGCTGCTTGGGAGAGCATTGAGTCTTTTAGGGCTGCCCTCAGCCTGCAGAGATCCTGCCTGGCTGCCTGGACAGCCTCCTGCCTTCAGAGACATCCTGGGAAGAAGGACTTGCTGGGAAGGAATTTCATGCAGGAGCTGCGTGGGTGCTCTGACCTTCTGTAGGGACACCAAGGGGATCCTGCCAGCCCCACCCTTGGCCAGAGCTGAGCTCTGGGCTCCACATCCAGCCTGATGAATGTGGAAACTCAGACCACATGACTTGGGAGCTGGGGCTGAAGTCAAAGTTCTGGTTTAATTGTCAGTGCATTGTTCCACATGGTGATGAAGTTTGCCTGGGACAATGCAGCTCCATCGTTCCCAGGACAAGCAGGTCAGCTGGTAAAATTTTAGAGCGGAGAAGTCTCAGAAATAGCAGCAACTTTGGGGAAAAAAAACCAATCTGCTCTTAGAAATCAGCTTCCCAAGACCATCTGCTTAAAGATCAGGCTGCTGGAACTGCACCAGCAGCGAGATAAACAGAGGGGACAAGGTGGGATCATGAGGGAGAGGTGTGGAGAGATGAGCAGCATTCCCTGGATGGAGTGAGGTGTTAGGCTAGAATTTATGGCCGGTGGAAATGCAGCTGCAGGGACTGGTCAAAAGTCAGAGGAGATAAATCATGAGATGCCTTCCCCTCTAAATCAGGAGGAATTTGAGAGGGAGATGAGATACAAATGAGGGCTAGTGCAGCTGTGAAGGTGGCTGTTTCCCAGCAGCCTGGTATCTCCTTGTGCTCTTTGCTTTTATGTTAGGAACATTGGATGGGACTGGAGGATTAGTGCAAAGTCCATCCTCACAAGGAGCTGAAAGGTGAAGCTCACAGCCTCAGTGGTTTTCTGGGAATGACCAAGTATCAGCTGCTAAGTCTGAGATGCCAGAAATGGCCAGGAGATGAAGGCACAGGTTGTAAGAAGTCACACTGAGCCAGAGGTTTGTTTCTTGTAGGGACTGGAGTAAATTTCCAGGGTTCAAGGGACAGAGCAGCTGGGTTCCAGAAACACTGGTCAGCTTTTTTTCAGACAGGGCAAAATGGTTGTTGCTCTTTCAGAGCCTGAGGAATTCCTTGGCTAGGTGAATCCAGCTTTCTGCATCCTTTGAATTCACTGATAGGGAATTGAAACCTCTCCTGGGCTGTAGAGGGCACTACAGCTTGAGAGGCATCATTAACATGAAACCCTCTCTTCATCCATTCCCTACATCCCTCGGCTCACACTAACCTCAGCATCTCAGCCCACAAGCAAAGAACAGAAAACACCAATCTGCTGTAGTGTCAGGCAGCTCCTGGTGTGGGGATCCCTGGCAGCCATTCGTGGAAAAAAGGGGAAATCCTGCCCCACTTGAACCAGTGAAGTCCCCTCTTATCTCCAGCCCTGAGGAGAGGAGCACAATCTCAGCCCATCCCATCCAATGCCCCATCTCTAGTTTTGATCCAGCACTACTTAAGTCTAAAAAAACCCTTCAAACCATTTCAAGATCCATCCTGACAATCCTGTAGCATGGACAGGGGATCTTTTCAGACCAGTGGAGGTGGCTGAAGCACGAGGGCCACTCCAAGTGTTTGTTTTATTGCCAGTAGCCATGGGAAGGAGCGGCTTGCTGAAATGCAGCACCTGAGCAGCAGCTCCTGGCCACAGAGCCTGAGGAGCTGAGCCCAGCCACTCACCCATCTCATTTCAAAGACATTAAATAAAGCCAAGCCTGCCAGCTTCCCTAATAAGCTGTTCCAATGTTAATTGCCCACCATGATCAGAAATAGCATCTTCCTGTATTCTAAGGCCTGCTTACGTAATTTTAGCTGCCAGGCAACAGCTCTTTCCAAGAAGGCTGAAGTGCTCTCTGTGGGTCACCCAGGCGTGTCTGGGCAGAGCCCTGGCCTTGGCTTGAGGGCCACACTGAGCTCCTGAACCTGGACCTCACTTGGAGCAGGAGGATGAGCTGAGCTGTGCTTTTTCCTCTTTTTCCCATCCCCTACCATGCACATCCTGTTCCTTGCCCTCTCCACCAGCTCCAGCACATCAGTATGGCTTGGAGGAAGGTCTTAGAGCTCTAAATCTGACAACATGAGACAAGCCCCATAGTTGCCCTCCCTGCCCATGATTTTCCTGTGGTATACAAAGCTGCTTTTTCTCCTCTTGGAGCTGAGAAATAAAAGCTTACCCAGGCTGAGTGCTGAACTCCTGGACAGTCACTGTTCCTGAATTCACTCCAGTGTTGAATTTCACTCCTCTGGGCAAAACAAGAGTTAAGCACTGTCCTCAAACAAAAAATGGCACCTACTTGGGCCCAGATGCCCAACTCTAGTGGAGACAATGAAAGCAATTCAACAGCCACTGCTTTACCTCATCTAATGCCAGTCCAAGTATTCCCAATAATTAGGCCTTTCAGCCTGGAAAGGCTGGAGCCGCAGCTGCTTCCTATTTTCCCAAAGCTGTACAGAGCATTAGTCATTTCACTGGGGCTGTTTTATTACGGTGACTACAGCCAAAACCAGGCCAGCCAAAGCAGCCTGAATTCAGAATGTGCTTCAGGAGCTGGAAATGCTTCCCCTGTCCCCTTTCTGAGTCCTGGCTTTTTCCTCCCCACCCAAACAGCCCACGACTGCCTGGAGCAATGTCCTGCAGGGTCCTGGGTTCCCAGCATGGACTGAGCTGACCCAGGGATGCTGCACTGCCACCCCAGCCATTAATCATTAACACAGCCTTCGGGAGTGACCTTGACACTCAATTAGTCATGTAGTCCTTCCTGAAGGTGAAGCTTTTCCTCGTGCTGTGCTGCTTGGAGAGGGGGTGAGGGTTGGATTTAGCAAGCAGGAGTGCTGCTGGGATTTTGTGGTCACCTGATTCTTTAAGTTTTCTAAGCCTTCTGATGTTTACATTCTTGTAGCAAACTTTCTCACACACTTTATATAAATAACTTCCTGTTTTACATTCTTCTATAGAGGAAGAAAAATTTGATGGACTCTTGGTTTGTCCAGTGCCGTTGGAGAGGTGGCACTTTCACCCTCCAATCCACTGTCAGTTTTTGGAAACTATAAATGTTAAGAGTCCAGAAAATAAACTTCCCTTTTTCTTCACCTTGAGAGCAGCAGTGTGTGCACTTGTATAGTAACAATTTTGGCAGTGCACAAAGGGCAGTGGGTGTAAGGGGGACCCATCTGCCTTCACCCACCGGCTTTGCTGCCTGGATTGTGCCAGGAGAAGCTTTGATTTTAGCTCTGGAGGCTGCAGGTGCCCCTGGCTGTAACATCCAGTCAAGGGCCAGCCACTGATGTTTGGTTTCCAGGTTCTCTGCCCTCAGTCAAGAGCAGTATTTCATCTTTGCAATTTAATTTATAGCACCTTGACCAAGTGGTGATGACCCAGAGAGTAGCTCCAAGCCAGAATCTGCCTTTGCTCTGCAGTGGCCACCTCCCAGCCCACATTCAAGGGGTGAACTTTTCTCCTCTTCCCATGCAGAGAGGAAGATTTCCCTGGAAATGGTGGCAATGGGAAAGGCTGGCCCTGGAGGTGGAAATTGAGTAGTTGTATGTTATTAATGTGGGACAGAGAGATGAGCTAGAGCTGCTTCTCTCCTCCTCCCTTCACAGGTAAAGCTGTGTCTGCCCAAGGAGGCAAATCCATCCCCTAACCAGTGATTTTCCCTGCTGAATTCCTGCCCCTGAGGTGGTTGACTCACACTTCTTGCCAATTTGCATTTCACCTAATGCTGAGCAAAACTGGTTTGGCTGAGATAAGGGCTGCCCCAGAGACTGCTGTTGAAACCCCACAGTGAATGCCCCAAGACTCTTAACATCCCTTTTTTATTTCTTTTTAAATTCTAAAAGTTTCTGCCCTTCATGATTTCAGCACAGATGGGAAGATTTCACTCCATAAATACCAGATTTCGTGTCTGGACAGGAGCTGAATTATGGGATCATCTGATTAAAGCCCCACATTAAATCATTAATGAAATGAGCTGCTTGATTATATAAGTCATATTCCTATTATTTCAAACTTGGCCACTAGCTGAAAGAAGCTGGAAAGTCCAAAGCAGCAGCCAACCTTGTCTGTGATTCACACTCCCCCAGCTGAAGCACTTAGGGGGAAGGGAGGGACACCATTTCTCAGAAAAGTGGGGAGCCAGCACTGATGGTGAGCTTTCAGATGGAGAAAGGAACCCCACGAGTGAAGGAGATCCAAGACCCTCGTTTTCCCTCAAATTTAAGTTTGATTTGGGATCTGTGGAGCACTGCTGGCTCCCAGAGGGCTCTGTGCAACACCACTGCCTGTGGCCAGAGGAATCTCAGTATCCTTTGGGTTAATTTTTCCAGGAGAGGTTGGGATGCTAAGAGGAGCAGGGATCCAGCTGTGTCTCACAGCTGGCCAGCTGCAGTTTCCTGAGCTGTGAGCAGGAGAGGAAGGTGCCTGCTGCCTTCCACAGGGAGAAGTGTCAGCAAAAAAAAAACTCCACTGCCCCCAAATATAAATGTCTTTACTGGCTTTGTTTTCAGGTTCTTCCTGTTTTGATGCTGGAAGGGAAAATCCCTAAATAAATTTAAAAAGATAGCTGAGGGAAGGAGGCTTCACTTGGGTTTTTCTTTGATAGGCACCTTTTGAGTGTGATATTAAAAGAAAGGAGAGGTCTTTGGCTAAAGATCTGAACTAAGACCATGTTTTTTATTTAGTTCCTGATAGCCCTGTACTCCAGGGCTGTAGGTGAGTCAGGACACCATTTAGAGCAGTGTCTGTCTCCTCTGTGGACACTGAAATATCTTCTTGGATCTGGCTTTTAATCTGCGTGGGTGTCAATCACCTTTCTGGGAATTGAAGTGAAAAATGTCTTATTTTGTGCTTGCTGATTGTTTTCCTGCCTGGAAGCTCTCTGGAGGACCAGAGAAGGAGCTGAAAGTTGCTAAATGTGTTCCTGAGGCCTCATGGAGTCCTTGTGTGTTCAGGAAGGAACGAGCCCTTTCTGACTCCTGCTGCTGAGCCCTGCCAGGCTGTGCCTGCTCAGGGAGCAGAGAGGTGCTGGGCAGTGCTCAAAGCACCCCAGGAAACACCTGAGCAAGGAGTCTGGGAGGTCTGGATGGACCAGTGTTCCTGCCTGTGGCAGCATTTTTTGTGCTCTTCCTTAGTGTTCAACCTCTTCAGGGTGACCAGCACTTGTTGCTCGTAACGCGAGCAGTAAACACCTTCTGGCAGGGATCACAGCTCTGCTCTTCCCCTCCTTCAGAAGAACACTGAGCTGTGTTTTCTCTGGAGGCTGGGCCTGGATTTGTGAGCAGGGCTGGCTCACAGCAAGGCTGGTGTGGGTTGTGGCCCTGCACAAACACAGCCTGTCCCATGGCTGCTGCAGAGGAGCCAGCTACGATAGGATCTAACTGCATATTTTTATGGACATTGCTTTGGGATTTCATTTGTTTCTGGAAGTTTCCCTGTAAACAAGCTGGGTTCTAAAGTTGTTTCTTGGGCAAAAAGCCTCAGCAGTAGGAACAGGGAGCATAGCTAAGGATAGTATTTTTTTTTTCCCCACAACTGGTGGGTATGATTGAGGATGGATGGGAGACCTCCACCCATCAGAGGGGAAAAAAACACAAAATCCATCTCAAATATTCTCAGACACCTTTGTGTGGGCAACCTGCAACCTGCTTCTTCCCCATGGAGGCAGCAGAGCTTAGGGAGTTGCTGGGATTTGTGTAAAATAGACATTCTGGTTATTGATTGGATCACTCTGTGTGCTGCTGTGCCTGCGTGGAGCCTGGTGCCCTGCCCTGAGATACCTGTCTGAATTTACACCTGAATGCTGGCCTGAAGTAGAAGGACTTCATTCCTTGGGCTCCTCCAAGGCCAGGAGATCTGACCTGACCTGACCTGACCTGCAGTGACTGGCCCAGGGGGGCACAGGGCATCTGGAGGTCCTCTCGTGTCTCCTCCACCCCTCTTGCCATGGTGGGAACAAGCCAGTACTGGTGTCAGGTCCAGCAGCCCAGTGGATCCTTTCCACCTCTTCAAATCCAGGGAAAATGATCCCAAATAGATCTTTTCCACCTGTAAATCCAGGGAAAATGATCCCCAATGGATCCTTGCCACCTATTCAAATCCAGGGAAAATGATCCCCAGTGGATCCTTGCCACCTGCTCAAATCCAGGGAAAATGATCCCCAGTGGATCCTTTCCACCTGTTCAAATCCAAGGAAAATAATCCCCCACCCAAACAACAGTGTTCTATCCAGTGTTTGCTGGGCTGGGATCCTACACTTTGCTTGGCCCTTCATGAGCATGGATGGCCTGGGAATGGGGGTTCATCCCACCTAACTGTTAATAACAGAGACAGAGACACTTCCAAATGTGGATTTTCTGTATTGAACCTGCTCTGATGGCAAGAGGAGCCCAGCTGACCAGCACACTCACTGTTGCATCTAATTATATAATTATTTTGGATTTTGTTCTTCCTTTGCCTTCTAGCTCAGCCTGCAGGATGACAGAAGGTGACACAAACCTCCCAAGCATCGAGAGGAAGCTGGGACTGCAGATATGGGGCATAGAGGTAGGACAAGAGGGATGGCACATGTCCTCTGTCACAGTCATGGCGCACGTCCTCTGCACATCTGTGTGTTTATGTTTCAAGGAAGATTAATTCTTGCAGTAATCTCTGTGGGGAAAAGAGGGTCCTAAAGATAAGATACAGTGGGAAACAGACTGAGTATTTCCCCATGAAATGTTCAACATGTTATTGTTTTGGTTTCCTGCTCTGTAAAACAGAGATGATAATGTTTACAAAGGAAACAGGAGTGTGGTGGGACTGAAGTAATTCCTCCAGCACTGGAGGCTTTTCTCAGCCCTTTTTGGAATCAATGCCAGGCTGCTTTAACACACCAGAAATCCCCTGTTTTACCAAGGTGGGCTTTCCATACAAGGTGGGCTTTTTCTTAGTCTACACCAGCAGCTGCCATGGGGAGAACACCAGGTTTTGCAGCCAAGGCATTCCACTGAGTCCATTTGTACTTCTTCCTTGCCTTTCCTACTCTGTGTCGCTGCAAGGAGAGATCCTGCAGCTTGTGATTTTGCCTTTTTGCTGGTGGTGGCATCTGAGTTTGGATTGCACCCAAGCTGTGCTCAACTCTGCCTTTTCTGCCCCAATTCACCCAGAACATTCCCCTGCAATGCGAGTGGGTTTAGACTGAGGAGCAGAATCCCCTCAGGGGAGCAGTGGGAAGAGGCTCCACCATCTCCAGGTGATATTCACCAGGTCACAGCCGTGTTCCAAATATCACAGGGCCTTCCCCTTTCCATTTCTCTGCAAAGCACTGCGCTGAGCTGCTTCCAGAGGATCTGTAATTAGAGCTGTGTGGGTTCACAGGGGTCAGGCTGGTATGCTGGGAGACAAGTCAGGCCAGCAGAAGAATGCATGGCTCTAATTTCAGGGAACCTCAGAGCCAGCTCCAGCCCAGGAGCTGCATGGGGACTGGTGGGTGGCACAGCCAGGCACCTGTGCTGGGCAGGCATGGCTAATGATGCATGGTTAATTATGCCCTTGTGCCAGAGGAAATCTGCAGTTAAGGTCTGGAGGGGTGAGGGACCATCAGTGTCCTCAGCTCTGTTTTTCCCAGCTGGTTGCCCTGAGCCCCTAGCAGAGGGGTTATCCTCACAAAGTGCTGAAAGTTTCCCTCAAACTCACGGGCACTGAGCGAAGAACTGTGCCCAAAACTAAACCTGGGATGAAATGTGCTCACTCTCCTGGGACACTCCCTACAAATAAAAAAATTGTAGGGAAATTAAAATAAATAAAATTTGTAAATTAAAAAAAAATTTGTAGGGAAATTCCCTACAAATGCAAGCTCTGGAGCACTTCAGCCTGAGCCCCAGGTGTAGATCTACAGGATTGCACAAGGGCAAGGACACTAAAACATACTTGTCAGTCTGTCCAAGCAAAATCATAATTTTCCATTCTCACTCCTTAGTATTTTGAATATTTCCTCCAGAAGTGGCTTTTCCCAGCTCACAAGCTCAGCCCTGATTCTTCCTTCTCCAACCCCTGGTTGTCACCTCAGTGCTTTGTGCAGCCCAGCCTGTCCTGTTTCATACACACCCAACTTCTGGCTCTTCACTTTTAGCAATGACCCCACCTCTGATTTCCTTACAGAACATGAAGATGGTTCCTGTACCTGAAAAAGCCTATGGGACTTTTTTTGAAGGAGACTGTTACATCATTTTGCACGTAAGTAAGACAGCAAACACTGCTCTCTGTTGGGCAACTGGTTCAACCCTTTTTATTTAGATTTGCCTTGGTTCCTGGCTACCTGTCCTGTGGAAAAAACACTGTTGAAGTGGTTGTGCCTGTGTGCTCACCATCTAATCATGGATCTGAATTTCATGTGGCTGTTGTGACAACACTGCCTGTTTAGTAAATCAGAAGTTCAGAGGAGCCATTAACTTAGTAATTCATTAAAAGTGTTTATCTTCCAATCAACTGAGTCATGCCCAGGCATGGCAAAATGACCAGTACATTCCTGGAAAACTCAATCAAAGCCCACATTTAAATGATTTGTGGGAGTCCTTGGTGGGTGTGGGAGGTGACCAGCTGCAGGGTCTCATTTTTAGCAGGTGATGTGGGCCCTGAAGATGCTCCATGTCGTGTGTCACGTAAGCAGCAGAGGCTCTGCAGCCCATCCCATGTCCCCATAAGGACACTTCAGCCCCACCCAAATTTGGTCCAGACCTACCTGAGCTGGCTGTGAAGGGCTGCTGAGAACCAGCTCTGCTCTGTGCAAACTGCCTCGTGGTCTCAGATTTTGGCAGGAGGATGATGTGTTACACTCACCTCCTAAAATCCCTTCCAAATCTCTTCATCTGCGTGGAGCAGCCCAGGACCCATTGAACCCAAACCCATCATAGGGTGGAGACCAGAAGCATTTCCCCCTTCCTGGGTCTGAGTGTGCCTCCTGCAAACATCTCTGTTGGTGGAGGGGCAGCAATACCCCCAGTGCCCCACAGTGCCCAACTGCGTATCCCCCATGTGCTGGTATGGGAAGGCAGGCTGGGATAGCAGCACAGGATGTGTCTCCTGCTCAAATGCCCCCCACACATGCCTCTAGGGTACCTTCAGAGTGCTGAAACCTGAGTTACAGGCCCACAAACACATGCTAAGAGCAGAATGCTGAAGTCCTTGCAGGGAGCTGGCAGTGTAAGCATGGATTTTGATGCTCACAGGCTCAGCTTCTGTTGCAACAACTTCCCCAGGCAGAAGAGCCCTTCATCAGCCCACTATTCTCCTTTTCCCTGGAAGACAGGAGGGTAAAAACACTCATCTGTGCATTCTGCTTCTTTATTGGAGCCTTTTCAAATAATGATTGTCCGTGGGACAATGGGACTTTGATCATCTTCAATAGCAATGTATTAAATTGAGTGATATTTCCACAAATTAATTATCTGTGCCTGAGGAACAGAGCTGTATTTTATTCAACTCCTTCTGCTGTGTTTCGCTGTGGTATCACTGCACAAAGCAAATAAACAGAATTTAGTGTCAAATCCAGCTTATAAAATGAGCTTTTATTACCTTTCCCAGGTGTCCACAATGGGATTTAACACAGTGGGTGCAGAAGAATAACTGGCACAACTCAAATAACACTGAGCACACCTTCTTGTCAGCCTGCTTGCCTCCTTTTTCTAGACTGCTGGGCTTTTCTGTAATAAGATGAATCCCAGCATGCACACACTGGCTCAGCTTCATTTGGAGTTATGTCTGTTTTGCAAGTCAGCAGGAATTCCAAGGCAGTTTGTGCTGCTCTGTCGTGTGCTGTGAGAACAACAACAAGAAAGAAAGGGCAGCATCTCCAGGCAAATAAATAGCAGTGTGCATTGCATTTCAATTAGAAGAATCTGCTTTAAGTCTTAATATCAAAATGTACAACAGTAGGACAAGCTGAACACATTAATTGTGCGTGTGCTCAGTTTTCCTTGATAATAGGAGTTATAAAAGAGTATAAAACAGAAACACCTTCAGTTCAGTTTATAAAACCCATAAATTGCTCTGGTGAATAAGGAGAGCTCCAGGCTGAGATCCCAGGGAGTACCTGAGGCTCTGTCCTCTCTCCTCTTGCCCAGGAGAAAGGCAGAACTGAGAAAGGGCTTTGTGGTCTTTTGGTTTTCCAACACAAAAATGTTTTCCAACACAAAAATGTTTTCAGACATGGGTGCTCAGTTTTCCTTGATAATGTGAGTTATAAAAGAATATCAAACAGAAACATCCTTCGGTCCAGTTTATATGGGTTTATAAAACCTATAAATTGCTCTGCAGAATGAGGAGAGCTTCAGGTTGAGCTCCCAGGGAGTATCTGAGGCTCTGTCCTCTCTCCCCTTGCCCAGGAGAAAGTGGGAAAGGGCTCTGTGGTCACCATTTTTCCAACACAAAAATGTTTTCCGACACAAAAAAGTTTTCAGGCACGGGTGCTCAGTTTTCCTTGATAACAGGATTTATAAAAGAATATAAAAGAGAAACATCCTTCAGTTCAGTTTATAAAACCCATAAATTGCTCTGCAGAATGAGTAGAGCTCCAGGCTGAACTCCTAGGGAGCACCTGATGCTCTGTCCTCTCTCTCCTTGCCCAGGAGAAAGGCAGAACTGGGAAAGGGCTCTGTGGTCACTTGGTTTTCCAACACAAAAATGTTTTCAGACACAAAAATGTTTTCAGACATGGGTGCTCAGTTTTCCTTGATAATAAGAGTTATAAAAGAGTATAAAACAGAAACAGGAGAAAGGCAGAACTGGGAAACTCTGTGATCACTGTTTTCCAACACAAAACCAGGCTGTGCCTTCACCTGGACTTGTCCTTCCCACCTCTTCCAGACCAAAAGGAGCTCCCGTGGCTCAGCTGTGGATCTGCACTACTGGATTGGCCAGGACTCCTCGCAGGACGAGCAGGGCGCCGCGGCCGTGTACGTGACGCAGCTGGACGCGGCGCTCGGGGGCAGCCCCGTGCAGCACCGCGAGGTGCAGGGACACGAGTCCGAGACCTTCCAGAGCTACTTCCGACATGGCATCATGTGAGTGGCACCAAGCGACCCACACTGAGGTGGGCTGTGGCCCCTGGGGTTCCCTCTGCTTCTCTCTAAGTCTCAGAGGCATCCACATCTCAAAAATTTGGAAAATACAGAAGACACGGAATGAGCGGGTTGGAGGAGACCTTCAAGATCATCCAGTCCAACTTAGCCCCAGCACCTCAACTAAACCATCTCACCACATCCTGTCTGTTTGTAAACACATCCAGGGATGGTGACTCCACCACCTCCCCGGGCAGACCATTCCAGAACTTTATCACTCTTTCCATGAAAAACTTATTCCTAACATCCAATCTGTATTTCCCTTGGTGCAGCTTGAGGCTGTGAGCTCTGGTTGTGTCAGTGCTGCCTGGAGAAGGAGCCCAGCCCCAGCTGAGCACAGGCACCTTTCAGGAGCTGCAGAGAGTGATGAGGGCACCCCTTGATAAGGTCTCTGGTGTTGAGATGACCTTGTGGCATTAGAGTCTCTTTTTCCCAGCACCGAGACCAAAGAAGAAGACAGGATTCCTTGGCTCTCACTCTCAATGTTGTTTATTTGCTCTTATTGAATACATTGTCTTTCTGACCTGCTGAGATCTGTCCAGCAGGTCAGTTCGTGGCACACTGATCACCCTCAGGGCAGTGTTATCGTTTTCTACTAAAAACTACATGTACTTTATTTACAATCATTTCCCAATACCTATCACCTATGTTGGACAGTCTGTCTCTACTCTAAACCAAACCAAAAGTGCCACCATCCCAGCAGAAGATGGAGGGCAAGAAGAAGAAGAAGAAGAAGGACAGGACACGCCAAGATTCCTCCATCTTGCTTCTTGAACCTCCATTCTAAAAAACCCCAAAATTCTACTTTTTCACCCTGTGACAAATTCACTAACATTCTATTCAAACCCTTGTGGCTTGTAACTCCTTGCACAAAGTTGGTAATTGTTTCCATGGGTTAAAATTGAAGGCACACGGGTCTTTGACTCCGTGCCATGGTCTCTGAGCTCCCTGCCAGGGTCTCGAGTCCTCCAGGGCAGCCAGAGGAATGTCCTGGGTTCCAACAACCCCTGAGTCTCCTTTTCTCCAGGCTGAGCACCCCCAGCTCCCTCAGGGCTTCCTCACTGGGTTTGTGTTCCCAGCCCCTCTCCAGCCTCGTTGTCCCCTCTGGATGTGCTCAGTGTCCCAAGGTCCTTCCCAAGCTGAGGGGCCAGAGCTGGGCACAGCACGCAAGGTGTGGCCCCAGCAGTGCCCAGGGCAGGGACAGAATGACCTCCCTGGATCAGCACTGATGGTGGTTAAAATTCAGAACAAAGAATTCCCGTTTTGAAGGAATTACTTATTCAGTCTGGAGCTGTGGCATTCTGTTCCACTGGTCATTTTCCCAGATTTTTGCAGTAATTGAATCTTAACCTCCCTTTTGTTCACCTCAGGATCTTTGTTCCTCTCCTCCACAGACTTTCAAGTACCCATTCAGAGCACTTCAGACTAATATCCACCTTGCAGTGAAGTGCTGATTTGGCTCATACTGGGTGTAATATTCCTGAAGTGGAAGGAAAAAGTGACTAAACTTTTGTCATCTAAAAGATACTGTTGAATATATAAGATGTTGATATGTTGAATCCAATCCCAGGGTCTTTGCTCACTCTGGGGTTTTTGGAAGGACTCCAGTTCCTGTCTTCCAAGGAAGATCTTCACTGGCAATAAACAGTCTGAGTGCTTTGGTTTCAAACAGCTGAAGGAAACTCAGATGATCCTGGGTCAATATCCTCCATCCCAGTCTGGCTGGATATCTCTGTCTTGTGCATCTCAACAACCTCTCATGAATCTCCTCAGAACTTTTCTGAAAGAGAAAAGTGCTTTTAGCCTCATCTTGAAGATGAGTAGGCGACAATGAAGGACTGAAAATCAGACCCTCAGAACCAGTCTGTTTGGAAACCAATGTGCCTCTGAAATCAGCATGGATTAGAATTCATCTGGGTCTAAACCACATCCCCGTGGTCAGTGAGGAAGTCTGAGGCAGAATGAGAAATTAAAGGAAGCTCTTTCCACATCCTGGCAGGTGGACTAATCACCACAGCATCCTCCTGTGGATATCTTAAGCTGGGCCAAACAAGTCTAGAGTGCTGTGAGTCACATTTCTGACCACATTAGCCAGTACCTTTCCACCTAAAATAGTGGAAAGTTTCCACCTACAATAGCCAGTACCCTTCCACCTAAAATACATCTATTACCCACATGGCAAAAACTACAATCAACAATTGTCCCTTTTTTCACCTAAATGGCAATTGCATTGTGTCAGTTATTACTGCAGTGTGAACAATAGATCTGTTTTCTAAAATGGACTAGGATATGTAAGAGTGGATTAGACTCACCCAAAAAACATTAAAAGGGCTGTGGGACTTCTGTGGGGGGTTGTGCCCTCTCATGGTTGTGCAAAGTTGGCACAGGAGAGGGGATGGGATTGTGGCATGAGGTGATAACAGTGCTGAGAATGGCTGCTGCAAAGTGTGTGTTCAGGATGGAAGAAAAAAATTGGGAGGTAAAATCTGAGAGAAACACAGTGTCCTGTACGTGTTTACAGTTTTGTTCTGCTTCTGGCCACAGTTTCCTGTCTAGGCTGCTTTTAATAAAGTAGCTATTTTGAAGAAAACAAAATTTTAGCAGGAAGTTTGTTTTCTGCCAAGTCTGTTTCATATTTTAATTGAATGCTTATGGAATATTTCAATTTTGGGATGCCACTGCCATGATCAATGGGATTTTCAGTCTGGTTGTGTTACAATTCCACTGCCATCCCTGACCTGCCTGTTCATCTTCTCCCAGGATGTTTAATGCTTGGAACTGATGATCTTGAAAGACTTGTCCAACCTAAATGATTTTATGATTCTCTAATTGTGTGAATAGCAGCAACACAACACCCATAAGAGGCAGACAGACACCTTGGTAACAGCAATGAGGAACACAGCATTTGCCACTGCAATTTTAGAACTTTGAGATCATTTTGCCTCTAGATTTTTTAGCTGCCACTGAAATAATGGGATATTCTCAGAGGATAGAAGGGAAGGTATTTTCTAACCAGCTCTAACTCTTTATTCTCTGCTGCACAACAGCTACAAGAAGGGAGGAGTAGCTTCAGGGTTTAAGCACGTGGAGACCAACATGTACAACATCAAGCGTCTCCTTCACGTCAAGGGCAAGAAGCACGTATCAGCCACAGAGGTAAGAAGAAGACCCTGCTCTTCTTATAGATCATTTCTCCTTCCCTCTCCTCCTACACTCATTTTTTGAGCAGATTTGCCTGGTGGGTATCTCATTTCTGCTCAAGAACTTCTATTTCAGGACAGTTTTCAAGTCCTCACTTGAGGGTTTGGTGTTAGCACTGTGCTCAGTGAGGAGCTGAGTGCCAGCAGAATGAGCAGTCGCTGCAAACCTGTTCTTACATCCCCAGGGACACGTTTGCCATGGCTGGGACTTGTCACCTGCAGCTCTCCTTGGCTAAACTCTCTCATTTCCCTGTGACAGGTAGCTCTCTCCTGGGACAGCTTCAATAAGGGAGATGTGTTCTTGCTGGACCTTGGTAAAGTGCTGATCCAGTGGAATGGACCCAGCTGCAGCATTGCTGAGAAATCCAGAGTGAGTACAGGCAAAAGCCACTTGGCTTAAGGTGTCGTTTTTTGATGCCTAGGGGAAAAAAATAAAGAAAAAACCTCACAGTGTTTTCATAGTGAAAATCTTATGACCAACAACGTAGATATGACCAAATAATCATAAATTTTCTACTTGCCCATCTGCTGGTTTTAGAGGCCCATGGAATTGCTTTGCTCCAGTTCAGACCTGGCGTCAGCTTGCATTTCACAGGCAGCCAAGGGCACATCACTAGTTCCAGCCCTAGAAAGTCATCCAGCTCCCTCTGGAGCTCATCTCCATCCCTCTGTGCCCTGTTGTTTGCATGGCATAGGATTAGAAAGTCAGCAACTCCAGTAGGTTTAGCTGCAGTAGCCACCCCAGGGTAGGTTAATTTTAATTTTTTGTTTACAGCATCAGCAGGGAATTCTGGCTTGGTCAGTATGAGACAAGCAGGAATACATAACCCAGGTGCTGATAGGTCAGATCTATAGCTCTTAAGGCACTTTGCAAAGGGATCATTGCCCTTATTTTACTGATACAGCAACCAAGATACAGAGATCTAATAAAGCAAGATACAGCAACAGGTCATCAGCAAAGCTGGTGGCCAAGCTTGTGGTCATTATAGTATTGAAAGGCAGATGGGTTTGCTCTGCATGTGGTGTCCCCTGATGAACTGGGGGAGGGGAAATCTCCACAGGGAATGCCATTTTTGGGGCACAGTGGAGATCCTGTGGGTGCTGAAGAAGATACAAAGCAATCCTCAACACAGGAGGGGGAGCAGGTTCGTGGCTGCTGGGTTCATCTCAGGCCTCAAGCAGGTCATCCCCTATGTCTGATAAAGAGACAGGAGATAAAGAGAGGAGTCTTTCAAAGCTATTGCAGTAAGAGTCATGGTAACAAAAAAAAAAATCAATTGAAGATGGAGATTTCAGCCAATTAGCTGCTTGACATTTCATGCTGCTTTTTTCACAGAAGACATCCACGTTTTTTGAACACTTGAAACATTTAAATGTAAAATGCCACTGTGGGGCGGCCGGGGTCCTGCAGCTCTGCAGCATCCTGCCTCGTTGGCCTCAGCATGTGTTCATCTGTCCCCCAGACCATCCCAGGGGACCCCTGGACCTGCTGGTGCACAGTCACATGCAGGCAGTGCCTACTGGGGCTCCCACATGCCTGTGGCTCCCCCATGCCTCCTCCCATGTGCCCAGCGGGAGCAGCATCAGCAGCGACTGCAATTAGCAATATTTTCCTATGAGTTAGTTAATAATCAGGCATTACAGACATATCTGCTTCTTTAATAGCTAAGTTTGGAGGGCACTAGGACACTTCAGGGAGCTGTGGTAACCTGGCTGGGGCTGCTGGTTCTCAGTCACTGCTTGGGGCTCGCTGGGTCTGGGGTGTGTGTCAGGACTTACCCTGTGGGTCCTTGTGCAGGGTCTTGCTCTGGCTCGGAGCATCAGGGACAGCGAGAGGGGAGGCCGTGCTCAGATTGGCATCATTGACAACGAGAGGGACTCCCCAGACCTGATGCAGATCATGAGGATGGTGCTGGGCGAGAGGCGCGGGGAGCTCCGCGACGCCGTCCCCGACACCAAAGCCGACGAGCTGCAGAAAGCCAACGTCAGGCTCTACCAGTGAGTCCTGTGCTCCAAACCCTGTCCCTTGTCACAGGGGGCTCTGTGGGGTCTCACTCAGCTCAGTGGCTCTGTCTTGCAGCGTCTATGAGAAGGACAACGACCTGGTGGTGCAGGAGATCGCCACCCGGCCCCTGACGCAGGATCTGCTCCAGCACGAGGTGAGACAAAGCCAGAGTGGCCTTTCCAGCCAGAAGAGGAGGCTGTGGCTCACTTTGTTTTCAGCTGAGCACCTGTTTCCTGAAAATTATCAGGCCTTCCATCACTAGGAGAGCTTAGCCCTGCTGTTAGGTTAGGACAGCTTAGCCCTGCTACAATCTCAGCAGCCGGAGGTAGGTGGTGTGCTGAAGCTGTTCCAAGAAGAGATGGCAAATTGATGCTCTGAGCCAAGGATTATATTAGCCTGGCAATCACAGTGAGGGAGAGCTGCATACCAGGAATAAATTCCAGATGGAATGAAGGCTTCTTAATGCCTGATGTTCAAGGATAGCCTTCCCTCTGCTGACTCCAGAGCAAATAAATACTCTGCTCACGAAACCAGGGAGATTGTTTTCCTGCCATAGCAAGTGGCTGGTCTCAGTGACCCACCCTGAAAGGAGATTTCCTGATAGACCCTCTGTGCAGAGTTTTTCAGAAAACAGAGGCTTTTCCTCTGGCTGAAATTTGGCAGAGAATTGCTCATCCTTAATTCTCTGCAGTGCAGAGCAGCCTATTCCAGCTCAGCACTGTGCCACAAGGCTCCCACTCCCCTTTTCATCCTGATATCAGCCTTGTTAAAATCTCAGCCTCCCTTTGCAGACATGTGAAGTCCGTTTTCTTCTTTCAGAGTTCAGTTTGAAAAAGGGGCAGCCTTTGGTCCCACAGTGTGTTTGGAGCACCAGCTGTCTGCAGTGGGGATGGGCTCGGCACACTCCTCATCCCCTTTGGGTTCGGGATCCTGCTGCGTTCACAGCAGTGCAACACTGAGCTCCAGATCAGGGATCTCAGTGAGGACAAAATATTCATGCAGAAGGTGTCTTAACTTGGACCTTTCCTGCTCCTTTAGTAGCAGATTTGGGCATAAATGCAGGCAGCAGCAGGCTAGGGTAGATATTTCAGCGTACACTTCTGGCCCCTTTTACAGCTGGTGGTGTTTTTGGTTTGAGAACACCTCCTCGGAGGGGGTAATAGACAGTTTTGAGCAATGCCTAAGAAAAATACATACTTTAGCTAGTTAAAATTACAAATCAGCAGCCTGGGCCAGGTGTGCCCACACCTGTGAACCCTGCCCAGTGGAGTTGGTGGTAGTTGTACTCCATTTATAAACCATAAAAAATTAATTCTCTGTCACCTCTGATAATGGCTGCACCAGGGTTAGAGCTCTGCAAGGCTCAGAAATGAGCTGGATATGCATCTAACTTAAATCTACAACAAGGGTCCACCTGATTAGGCTACAAATGATGAGCTTTTCCTGCACAGAGTTTTTCACGTTTGTTTTTTTTTCTGTTTCCTGTTTTTTTGGTTTAACCTCAGGACTGCTACATTTTAGACCAAGGTGGCTTCAAAATTTATGTCTGGAGAGGAAAAGCCTCCAGCCCAGAAGAGAAAAAAGCAGCATTCACTCGAGCTGTGGTGAGTTGTAACAGAGTGCAAATGATGTCGTGGGCGGTTGATACGTGCTGATCTAGATCTGACCACTAATTACAATTAAGTGTAGCTCTTGGGGAGCTGGCCTGCATAATTACAGAGAAGTTGAGTGTCTAGGGGAAGCATGATGACATAAATACACAATTGTTAGTCATCAAATTGTGCTAGGACTAAGACCTGCCACTAAAACTGATAAAAAATGGTAAAAGAAAATCAAGTACAAAAGAAAATACTTTTCTACATGGTAAACAGTGAACTTCTGGGAACTGTTGGTTCAAGAGATGGTGGAGTCAGAGAGGATCAGCAGGGTCAAGAATTTGACCAAAAAAGGTGCATAAACAGATAATAAAGAGGCTCTGACATCCATGTGTTATTTTCTGTCAGAGCATTTGCCAGCTCTTCCTCTCAGAAAAAATTAGCCTCAAGGGAGCCTGAGCAAGTAAGGTATTTGGTATTTTTTTCCAAGTTAGCATTTTGAAGTGAAGACTATGAGGGAACGTGGCTTTTAATTAGACATTTACTTATGGGAAGACCATAAATGGCTTCATCTTCCATGAGATCTAACTAGGAGATACTGAACTTCAGTGGGTCCACCTTCAGTAAGGTCCTGCCTGGAGACCCCCAGCTTCAATAGGATTGCACCTATTGTCTCAGAGAAGAGAAGCTTAAAAATGCCTTAAAACTTATCTCACTGTCCTCTGTGCTCCTTTCAAGAGCTTGACTCAGACTCATTTCAGTAGGCAATCATCTCTGCAAATTCTGGCCCTGAGCTACACATGCAGAACAAAAGATATGTCTGTCTTCCAGTGTGGCAGGTGGGAGGGATGGGGAGCCATCTGCTCTGCTTTTCCCTGAGGGCAGTGTGTGGCTGCAGTTTTTACAGCAGAAGCTGGTTGCTCAGAAAGCCACAATCAGGCTCCTTCCCACAGCTGCCAGCACTGCACCTCGGGTCATCCTGGAGCCTTCTGAGATAAACACAGGAGCAGCTCCCAAAACTGAACGAGGATTTTGGCATTGTGGCTGAACACAGAGCGTTTTCTTCCCACTTGTATTGTATCAAGCACCTCTGTTGAAATAGTCTTTTAACTCAATGGTAGCACTATTGCAAAGAAATGATGTGGGTTTAGGAAAACAAATAGAAAAAAGAAGAAAAAAAATATTTGTAAGAGTTTAGTCCCTTCAGAACAGACTTTATGCTCTGGAGATGCTCAGCTGCCTCCACCCCTTCACTCCCATGCTCTCTACCAGGCTATGGGCAGAACAGTATTCCTGGCTTGGAGAGGGACAGGAAGTTTGGAGAAAAGGGATAAGGGTAGGATTCAGTCCCCTAAAGACAGAAGTAAACATGGATACTACAGCAAGAGTCTTCAGTTACTTCTGACTAGTTCAAATGCAAATCTTGGACTGAATCCCACCCTGTGTTCAGTGAGGGACACTCTTCAGGCTGTTTCAGGTCCACACCCCTCTTCTCCTGTCTGTAAAAAGCAAAAAGCTCACTAATCACTTTTCTGAACCCCACCAGGGTTTTATCCAAGCCAAAGGCTATCCTTCATCCACCAACGTTGAGGTGATCAATGATGGAGCAGAGTCAGCCATGTTCAAACAGCTCTTCCAGAGGTGGACAGAAAAGAATGAAACACAAGGGCTGGGCAAGGTCTACACTACAGGCAAAATTGGTGAGCATGTTGGTCCTGGGTTTGTCTTTCCTACCTGTGCTCAGCAATAGCTGAGGGAACATCATTCACATCAACTGTCTCCTGCCTTCAGGATCTCAAAAATCTAATGTACACTCTCCTGGTGCCTTCTATTTTCCATCTTCTTCGGTAGATGGAAAGGATTCATGAAATGAATGATATTCAGCTCTGCTGAATTTTCTTATATGAACCAAATTGCCACTTACTCTGAATATAAATGTTGGCAGAGAATCACTCCTCTCTGAAGAATTGTATGTGAAATTTCCCACTTGCAGATCTCCCAAATTTCCTGTATAAAGGGCTAATGCTGAGCCTGATAAGGAGCTCTGCCTTCATTTCCACTGGCATCCATCCAGTCCCCTCCTGACGTCAGTGGAATGATGCTGTATTTACACAGGGTGTAAATGGTGCATTTATCACACTGCTGAAGGGAATATTACAATGCATTAACCCCCAAAGACTAAACAATTCCAAAGAGAGAGAACTTGTTGATGAATGATGGGAAGGTGACAGAGATGCTGAACATCTCCATCAATTACAGCTTGAGAGCCACAAATCTCTTCCCCTTGCAAGTTCTCTCTTTTCTCTCCATCTCTGTTTCTCTCTGTGCTGCCTGTAAATACTCTCTTTCTTTGGCATGAGCTGGAGAAATGTAGGCATTTTATTTCTGAAATCAGCATTTTAAAAGGAGGGAAATATTTATAGATTTGTAGAAAAAAATAAGAATTTTCAGTCGGGAGACTGGTAATATTTTTACCAGCTAGCCATCACTGTAACGTGCTGTGTGGCCAATTCCAGCCTGTCACAGGTCAACACTGAAGTGGGTGAGCTCTTGCATATCCCAAAATCAGCACGGTTCACTGGGGGCAGGAGTGGCTTTTTGCAGACCTGGACTGGGTTTTACTTGCTGTACAGTGGTTGTGGGTGAGGATGGTGGGAAGGATTTGTGTGGTGCATTCACTGGGCTCTTGTTTTTCTTCTGTTTTTGTTTTGTTTGATGCAGCCAAGGTGGAGCAGGTGAAGTTTGACACCACCCAGCTCCACGCCAGGCCTGAGCTCGCGGCTGAGCAGAGGATGGTCGATGATGCCTCCGGGGAGATCGAGGTGAGAGAGCTCCTTGGCTGACAGAGGGTGCTGTAATCAGCCTCTTTCCAAGCATTACTTGGTTTGTTCAGCTTGAGGGAGGCTGAGGATGGACCTCATGGCACTTCACAGCTTCCTCATGAGGGACAGGCACTGGTCTCTTCCCTCCAGCTGTGGGACCTGAGGGAGCACCTGGAGCTTCAGTGGTGTGGTAGCCAAAAGGTTGTGCTCTGTCCTCACCTTGACTCCACTGCTGCTCACCAAGATGTTTTTTTCTTCCCTAGGTGTGGAGGATTGAGGACTTGGAAATGCAGCCAGTGAATCCCAAGATGTATGGGCAGTTCTATGGGGGTGATTGCTACCTGGTCCTGTACACCTACCTGAGGTCAGGTAGACCCCACTACGTCCTCTACATGTGGCAGGTAGGTCAAAGCAGGGCAGAGGGCACTGTGCTGTGCCTGCTGTACAAGCCTAAAGCTGAAGGAAGCAACTGCACACAAAAATCCCAACCCAAGCACCCAGAAGAACTCAGACACACTTTGTTCATCAGTTTCAAATATCCCAAGGTGTCCTTTGTAGGTAGCATGGACACTGATCCCAAACTGGCATCAGGCTGAGCACCAGCAAAATCAGACAGAAAGACTGAAGAATGGTGGGGCTTACAGTGCTGAGGTGAAGGTTTGGAATCAGTTCCTAGAGTTCTGTGGTTATATGAACATCTCTGCTTTCCTTTTTGAAGTATATTTTCATGCAGAGAGAAGCTTCAAAATGGAACTCCAAAGTCCACAAAACCAGAATGCCAGTGAAATTTAAATATCTGGAAGTTTTAACTCTGATCCCATGGTATTACATGCTTTGGGACTGGCAGGTGTTGAATTGTGAAGAGGTTTGTAGCCCTGCTCTCATCACGCTTGTGTGTGTGTCACCCCCCGTGAAATTTAAATATCTGGAAGTTAAATATGTGGAAGTGAAATTTAAATATCTGGAAGTTAAATATCTGGAAGTGACATTTAAATATCTGGAAGTTTTAACTCTGATCTCATGGTATTACACGCTTTGGGACTGGCAGGTGTTGAATTGTGAAGAGGTTTGTAGCCCTGCTCTCATCACGCTGTGTGTGTCACCCCCTGTCCCCAGGGCCGCCACGCCTCCGTGGATGAAATCACTGCCTGTGCCCTCAATGCCATCGAGCTGGACAGGAAATACGGCGACGAGGCCGTGCAGGTGCGGGTGACAATGGGCAAGGAGCCCAGGCACTTCCTGGCCATCTTCAAGGGCAAGCTGGTCATCTACGAGGTAACCTGCTCTTGGGTTTTGTGTTGCTGAAACGGCTCCTGAGGTATTAAAGAGTCTTTTTTCCCAGCTGCACGACCAAAGAAGAAGTTGAGATTCCTCAGCTCTGGTTTTCAAGATTGTTTATTTTCCCTTATCTATGATATTCTTTCTCCAACTTGCTGGGATCTGTCTGGCAGATTGGGTTGAGGCACTCTGACCACCCTTGGGGTGGTGTTGGCTTTTTATACTAAGAACTACATGTACTTTATTTACAATAATTTCCCAATACCTATCACCTATGTTAGACAGTCTGTTTCTACTCTTAACCAATCCAGAAGTGCCACCATCACAGCAGAAGATGGAGGACAAGAAGAAGAAGAAAGACAGGAATGCCCAGATTCCTCCATCTTGCCTCTTGAACCCCCATTCTAAATCCCCAAAATTCTACTTTTTCACCCTGTGACAAATTCACTATCATTCTACCCAAACTCTTGTGGCTTGTAAATCTTCACACAAAGTTGGTAATTGTTTCCATGGGCTAAAATCAAAGGCACACGGGTCTTTGACTCCGTGCCAAGGTCTCTGAGCTCCCTGCCAAGGTCTCGAGTCCTCCAGGGCAGCCAGAGGAATGTCCTGGGCTCCAACAACTTGACTTTGGGAGGTGGGAGCACCAGTGGTGGCTTGGCAGCTCTAGTGGAAATAGTCCAGTAAAAATGGGTGATACTCAGAAAAGGGGCCTGCCAGCCCTGCTCAGGCTGGCACAGGGGACATTTCTAGTATTCCCCAAGCAGTCTGAGCACTGTTGGAGTAAATACAGTCCTGGACTGACCCAGCTCAACTGAGCTCCACCCCTGAGCTCCAGCAGTGATGTGTGAGGTTCATGCTGACTCTGTCCCAAAACATTTTGCAGAGTCAGAATAAGGCAGTCATCCTGTGAATTACCACTGCTGCAGTCCAGAGAGGGTCCTTCAGAATATCCTGCAAACAAGATTTGCATTGTCCTTGCCTGAATTACATCCCATAACTACCAAC
Organism: Calcarius lapponicus; assembly: GCA_039654755.1. Lineage (NCBI taxonomy): Eukaryota > Metazoa > Chordata > Aves > Passeriformes > Fringillidae > Calcarius > Calcarius lapponicus. The sequence goes on along the minus strand of CM077464.1, from coordinate 10,245,625 downwards.
CCACTTCACTTGCTGCCTTGGCTGCTGACAAATGTGGTGGAGAAATTCCACAGGTGGCTGTGGAGAGGGAGATTGCCTCAGTGTTGGTCCCACTGTAAGGTTTCCATGGCAGGTGTTCAGTTAAGATGAGCACAGATGGAAATGAGGGTACAGATGCCCTGCCCAGTTTGCATGGCAAATCCTCTCCAGACACCAAGATCTGGTCACATGGACCTTGAGGATCTTGATGGGAGCTGGTCAGGACTCTGCAGTCAGGGAGAAATCTGGGAGTTGTGCCATGTAGGTTTAATTCTGACCTGGAATCAGAAGATACATGGATTTCCTTGCCTGCTCAGTGCAGAACCATGGTTCATTATTGTTGAATTTGTAAGCAGCCCTGATGAGGGGAGGAAGGATGAATCTGACTCTGTGTTCTTAGAAGGCTAATTTATTATGATATATTACATTATATTATATTATAGTATATTGTAGTATGCTATCCTAAAACTATACTAAAGAATAGAGAAAAGATACAGACAGAAGGCTTAACAAAGAATGAATACTGAAAACTCGTGACTCTCTGCCAAAGTCCCGACACAGCTGGCTGTGATTGGTCATTGAGTTAAAACAATTCACATGAAACCAATCAAACAACCACCTGTTGGATAAACAATCTCCAAACCACATTCCAAAGCAGCAGAACACAGGAGAAGCAAATGAGATGATATTGTTTTCATTTTTCTCTGAGGCTTCTCAGCTTCCCAGGAGAGACATCTTGGTGAAGGGATTTTTCAGAAAATATGTCAATAACATATTATTGCATCGGCAACTGCAAACTGCAAACAGGCTTTGGGCAGAGCTGTGAGCCCAAAGCCTTCTTCAGATCAGTCACACCATGGATCTGTGTGTCCTCCTCACCTCTCAGTGCTACCTATTGGAATAATCCCAATATAACTGGACAGGACAGGCCTGAGCTTGTCTGGCCCTTGGTGCTGGACCAAACAGCAGCAGCTGTGGTGATTTCATCCCAGAGACAACTTTGTCTGGCTGGACACTGCAGCTGGGCTCTTGGGGACAAGTCCAGGCTTGCAGGAGCTCAAATTTACCTCTGATGGAGAAGCTTTAAGATAATGGTGCAGGAAAGGAGTCAGTTCTGATGGAGGGTTTCAATCCAGAGCTTTATTCTGGCCCACAGGCTTCTGAATCCAGCAACAGCTCCAACAGAACTCCTCAAACCACAGCGTGGTTGCTGTTCCTTTTACCTGGGGGAGAGGTGGAGGGAAGGGGCAGGGAGCCACCAGCCAGGTACAGGAGAGGAGGTCTCAAGGGACAAAGGACACCTGGATGGCCCAGTGCCCCTCCAAGGATAGAGGGCATCCTTTGAATCTGCCAATCACTCAATGCCCTTCTGGAATGCCAGGACTGACAGACAGTGCTCAGCAGGGGTCAGAGAGGGGAAAGGAGAGGTGACTGACACACCTGGCAGGGAATTATCAGGGAGGGACCCAAGGTTCTGGGGTAAATCACACTGCAGCAGCTGCCCTTCCCTGTCTCCTTGCAGGGCGGCACCAGCCGGGCTCAGAAGAGCAGCCCCGAGCCGGCGATCCGCCTCTTCCAGGTGAGGGGCACGGATGAGGTGAACACCAAGGCCACAGAGGTGCCAGCCCGAGCCTCCTCCCTCAACTCCAACGATGTCTTCCTGCTGAGCACCAGCCAGGTCTGCTACCTGTGGTGTGGGAAGGTGAGTCTGCAGGGAGACATGGGGACCAGCCAGGTCTGCTACCTGTGGTGTGGGAAGGTGAGTCTGCAGGGAGGCCCATGGGGAGGCAGCCAAAGGGATCAGAAATGAGGTGGGGCTGGGGTGTGCTGCCTCTGCTAGGTCATGGAGATGAATCCTTGGGCAGGTGGCCCATTAATTCCGTGGAGAAACGGCCTCAAGTTGTGCCAGGGGAGGTTAATACTACATACTAGGAAAATTTTTTTCACAGAAGGGGATGTCAAGCCCTGGAACAGCCTGCCCAGGGTAATGGTGGAGTCAAAAGTATTCAAAAATGTGTGGATGTGGCACTTCGTGACATGATTTACTGGTGCTGGGCTGATGGTTGGACTTCATGATATTAAAGGTCTTTTCACCCTTAATGATTCAATGATTCTGTGAGGAAAGTGCACCCCGGAAAGGGCTCTGTCTGTGGAGGGTCAGCAGTAAAACCTTCTCTACAAAAGTAACCCATGTTGGGGTTCACCTCACCTCAATGTAGGTGTTCATACAGCTTTCATTCAGATCAATTAATCATCCCAGATTTTTCCAACTGTAAGGAATGAGCCAGGATGAGAGCAAATTCATTTATCTTGTTTCAGTCATGTGTCAGGATGAGATGGCAGATCAAACCAAAGCAGAGAAGTTGTCAATGTCCCATCCCTGGAAGTGTTCAAAGCCATGTTGGATATGGCTTGGAGCATCCTGTTTGAGTGGAAGGTGTTCCTGATAATCTTTAAAGTCCGTCCTAACCCAGATAATTCTGTCATTCTGTGAGTTTTGCTCTAGGTGCCATTGGCTGCACTAAATGTCCCTTCAAGGACTAGAAATTACTCTGATCATGAGCGATCAGCTCAAGAGCACTCAAGCAGGTCTGAAACTCTCCAGAGGACCAAGCCAGCTTTTCCCCATGGATAATTTTTGTCAGTCTGCCCCTAACTGCACCTCCATCTTTTATCCTGGGCACAGGGATGCAGCGGAGATGAGCGGGAGATGGCAAAAATGGTGGCTGACATCGTTTCCAGAAGGGACAAACACACCATCCTGGAAGGACAGGAGCCTGCAGAGTTCTGGGAAGCTCTGGGAGGCAAAGCACCTTATGCCAGTGAAAAGAGGTAATAGTGACCTGCTTGTTCCTCTGGCCAGGGGACATTAGGCAAGGGATCAAAACTTTGTAGGAAAGTGAATACTTAGATACTGTGTCCTCAATAAAGGGAGCACGAGGCCAGAATATCACCAAGACTTTGATCAGAAACCACACCAAGGTGTTTGTTTCCTGGTTTTTGGGCCAGGGGTTCTCCTGAGTGGGATCTACAGGTCCAAAGCCTGCCGACAAGGGTGTGCTACATCCTCCTTTCTCCCCAGCAAACCTATCCCACATCTCATCCTGAGGGCTGCAGGAACCACATGCTCCATTTCCAGACATAAGCAGCAGCAGCCCCAGGAGAATCATGAGACTAGATCTGCTTTTGGACAACATGGATTTCTCCAGCCCTCTGGGTTGGTGATGGTTTCCTCTGCAAAAAGTGATCTGGTGTGGCTTTCACCTGACATCAAGCTCATTGCCACAATGAGGGAAGGGTTCTGCTTTTGCCTTTTTGGGTGGAGGAAAAAAATTACCTTTGAAAGTCATTAAAATGGTCTGAGAATCCCCTGATACCTGACATTGCTGGCTTCCAGGCCTTTAGATGAGCGCTGCCATGTTCCACCTCTCCCCTCAAGACCACAACAAGTGGCTCCAGGGCCCTGCAGTAAGCCAGGAGGGAAAGATTTCCGCATTTCTTGCTTTTCCCTCCCCTGCCATGCACGAGGCAGGTTCCAGGAGCAGGTCACACACTACCAGCCTCGCCTCTTTGAGTGCTCCAACCAGACGGGTCGGTTCATCATGACGGAGGTGGTCGGGTTCTGCCAGGAGGACCTGGATGAAGATGATGTCATGCTGCTGGACACGTGGGAAGAGGTCAGAAAAAGCCTCCTCCCCTTCTCCTCAAACATGTTTTCAAAGAGGTTGTGGCTTTAGTTGGTGTTTATTGAGTTGGATCTTGGCCCGTGACTGGGTTGAGCTTCCTTGAAACGTACAAGAGCTTGTCACCTTTCAGGGTTTACCCCAGAAATATTTTTGCTCCATGCCTATCTCAAAAGCAAAATCTTCCTTGACTGGGAGTAAATTTGGGCTCAGAATCACAGGGGACTATTGGGAAAAGACATTTTTAATCTTGTCTCTGCTCCCACTGGCAGGAGAGATCAAACAGCTGTGTCTGCACAGGTTCTAATGCCTCACTGACCTTCAACTCCTTCTCCCCTTGCAGATTTTCCTTTGGGTTGGCAAAGCCTCCAATGCACAGGAGAGGAACGAGGCCATTGCCTCAGCCAAGGAGTATCTCAAGACCCATCCAGCTGGGAGGGACTTGGCAACTCCCATCATCCTGGTGAAGCAGGGCTATGAACCCCTCAACTTCACAGGGTGGTTCAATGCCTGGGACCCCTACAAATGGAGTGTAAGTTGCTGGAAAGTCCCTGTGGTGTTCTCAGGGGTGCCTGGAGGGTGTTGTTGTCAGTGAATATAGGATGCATGGAGTGAAACCTCACTAGGAAATGCCCTGAGCTTCACAAAATCATGGAATGGCTTGGGTTGGAAGGGGCCTTGAAGATCATCCAGTTCCAACCCCCTGCCGTGTGCAGGGACATGAGTTCCTGGTGCTGTCTGAGCAACTTCTGCTCCTTCACCAAAAAAAAATCACCTGTGTGGTGAAACAGAGGCTTTTGCAAATGTGCTTGAATTCACAATGTTCATATTTTCATAAATACTAAGTTCCAAATCAAGTTTTTTATTTCAGCCAGAAAGAGGTGGGGACTATGAGTAGTAAAATCAAGTTCAGATGGAAAACAGACACACCCACATCATAAAGGAAAAAAAAAAAAAAAAAAAACAAACCAAAGCAACAGAAGTTCTTTGTTGAAAGTGCAGCCACCGAGGCAAATTTATGAGCCAGCTTTAAGGGCAAACTGTGGTGAAATGAAAGATGTGAGCAGACAGATCTCATGTTCAGGTTTGTGGAAAGCCCATCAGAGCTGAGGAGCTCCTGAGCAAGGTCACCCTTGGTCCCTGCACCCCAGCCTTCAAAAGTAGAGTTACAAATACGAGCTCCTCCCTATGTAGAAATAGAAACCTGCTCCAAAAGATGAGTGGGAAGGAAAAATTCCTTTTTCCTCTCTTTCCCCAGGACTCCACACTGCAGGAAAACTCTTACTGAGATATTTTATTTCCTGTATCTGGGTTTGCATTGTCTTTCTTCCCAATCCATGTGGTGGTGGATCCAGTCTTGACAGCTGGATCTGGAGAGATAAGACAGCAACTCACAGTGACCCTTAAAATATGTTGATGCTTAGAACAAAGGTCAAAACTTGTGGGTTTGTTTTATTTTTTTTTTCTCCTGAGGAACTGCTGAAAAACAAGGATACAGCTCATAAAATATGTGCCTCTAAAAATATCCCCTGTAGGCAGCTTCAGCAACTACAGACAAGCCATCCAAACTGTTGACATCCCAGAAACATCTGGTGTGTGTTCTTTGCTCAGTTTTGGGTCTAAATCTGTTTTCTCTGCAGTCCATGTGTTTATGTTGCTTGTTCTTGTTGGGAAACTTTGTTGGATGTTTCTGTTAAGAACTGACATCTCCTGGCTGCTTAGGAAAACACAGTCATGAGCTTTGCCAATTTATCTAGCATATTCCTTTTTTTTTTTTTTTAATAGAAAATAAGAGGTATCTGGTAATACATGGCACCTAATTACAAGAAGTCAGGACTTGAGACTTTGAAAAAATATGTTGTTTTAGCTAAATGAATCAGGAAAGCTGGGAAAAAGAAATACTTTCAGACATTGCAAGATTCAACAAAAATGTAAAAGATTTAAATCCAGCAGTAAATATTATTTCTCTTCATTTGCCTTCTGCTCCAAAGTCTTTAAATTTCCTGGTTCCACCTGTTATTGTATAACTGCAATGGCTGAAGTCCATTTTTTTTTCCTTTGTTTTCAAGTGAAAGCTCAGATTCTTCTGACTGCAGGGGCTGAGGTTTGCAGGAGCTGCCACATCAGTGGCCATCACTGGGCTTTAAAATTCAGGATCTCCTGACCCAGGAGTGTGGACTTAAGACCCAGGAGTGTGGGTTAGAGACCAGGAGTGTGGGCTAAAGGCAGCCCATGGCTCTCACAGCTCTCTCTTTCCCTTTAGGATGGCAAATCCTACGAGGAGATGAAGAACAGCTTGGGAGATGTGTCAGCCATATCTGAGATCAAAGTGGTGAGTTGTGTCTTGGCCATACAAGTAGGAAACACCTGGGTTCACACACCTCCACATCCCCCAGCCTGTTTGCACCCAGGAGGGGACACCAGGATCAGGGCAGGCATGGGAACCTCAGGCTGCCAGCATCAGAGCTGTGCTGCTCTGTGGGAAGCAGAGGGAGATGTGATAAATTGCCCATAAATACACCCAGACCTCCTGGGCCTTTTCCAGTCCTGCCCAGAAGCATCTGTGAGCAGGATATTGTCCAGCTGCTCTAATGCAGAACAAATTAAGGTGTGTGGAGCTCTAAAAAGGTGTAGTTAAGTGTTTTGTGAATAGTTTACAGTGGTGGAGCCCCTGAGACCTCAAACAAGGGTCCCCTCGTCAAGAGGGGCATGGCCCAGTGGGGGATGCTCCAAGGTAAATGAGGTTCCAACAGTCCCAAATGCCATTGTCACAGGGTCAGTTCTGCCCTGGGCAGGGTCAGGATGAAGGCTGGAAGGAAGTGGCAGGTTTGGATGAGGAGAGATGGCTCATCAGGGAGGGGTGTGCAGGTAATTTAGATGTTTTAGACATGGTAGACATCTAACCTCGCCTTCTGTCATCCCACATGTGCCTTCCCCCGATGTTATCTTGAGAAGAATGAGACTGCTGTAAGTATCCTCAGTTCTTTGTAAGAGCTCTCACTAGTGTGTGCTTTTAGCAGTCCTAACACCCAGGTGTAGCATTTATGGAGGCACTGCACTAACACTTCACTTGGGACCTTCCCCTTGCTGCTTTGGAGCTACAGATAGTCTGTGCCAGAAATAGTCCCCCACAACCCCAGCAGAAAGATCCTGGCATCATCCCCAGCTTGCTCTGCCAGAGCATCTCATCATGAGGTGTTTTCCCCCCTTTGGCAGGACCTGAACAACCTCAGCCTGAACAAGAGAACCCTCAGCACCACCGGCCTGGCTGGTTCAGCTACAGCCAATGCCTCCTCGGAGTACAAATCTCACTTCAGCCACAGTGACAGCAACAGCAGCAGCTACAGCAACAACTACAACAGCAACAGCAACAACTACAACAGCAACAACAGCCACAGCAGCCCTGCCATGGTGCCCAACGGGGAAGGGATTTACTCCCGAGAGGTGCTGATGCACAGGACCGTGGATGAACTTCCCGAAGGCGTGGATCCCACTAAAAAAGAGGTGACAGCATTGCTGCTTTGATACCTTTCTAACTTAACCTGCAGCTGGCTAAGTGTGCTTCAGACCACCAAGTCCTGCTCAGACTCAAGGGGACACTGGCAGGACACACAGGTGTCGCCAAAAGCAGGAGCTTTGTGTGAGGAAGTTCATAGGACCATAGAATGGTTGGGTTGGAAGGGAACTTAAAGATGGTCTAGTTCCAACCCCCTGCTGTGGACAGGGACACTTTGGGGTGGTTTTAGCCTAGTTGAAGTAATTATGTGGTTTCTATGGTGGAAAAAACCCCAATTTTAAGTAGTAATTTTTAAAAAATGTTTTCTTCTGGTAGAATTGTTTTGCTCTGCCACCCAACTTCTGTCCTCAGAGGGACAGGGGGACAAGGTGACAACAGCTGAGAACTAAGCCAGAATTTGCATTTTACTTGAGCTGTAGGTGAATGTTTTAGTTTGAAACTCCTCCCAGAAGAGATGTTTGGGGTTTTTTTTTAATTGTCAGAAAGCTTGCATTTCAGCAATTTTCAATTTCAGAAGAAATTACACATCCCAGATTTCCAGTCAGCCCAAGGATTTTGGCAGTGTCTGCAGCTGAATCCAAGCAAGCTGATGGGGGGGACAGAAGATTGATTCCCTCTATTCCCTGTAATCCTTGTTTGACCAATGTCTTGCCCAACAGATCCAAAGGCCAGCACCCACAGCCAGGACCATGATCCACAGCTGGGCTCTCCATGGGTTCTTCTACCCAAAATACCAGGAAAAAGCTCAACCTCCCATTCCCACAGGGCCTTTGTCAGCATCCCTGATGAGCCTTTTGTCTGCAAGCCCTGTATTTCCAGCAATGGGAGTGAACATCTCCAGTGAATATTTTAGGAGAGGGGACTGAGCAGGGGGAGATGCTTTCACTGTGAATCACTGCCTAAAACTCTGGCCAGCAGAGCTTCCCTGGTGGGCCATAAATTGTCCTGGCCACAGTAGGATCAGCAGGGGCTAAATTCCAGCCAGAGCATGCTAACTCCTCAAAACTGGAACATCTCTTTGGGCTGGGGGGCTTTGGGAAGTGGGATGAGGAACAGTGGGCTGGGATGTTGCATTTCCCAGCACGAGGACAGGGAGCTGAGCAGGAGCTCTTGGTCTGGAGTCAGAGGTCAGCACTGGCACACTGGGGAGGGGATGCAGCCATAGGGGTGTCCAGGCTCTGCAAAAGCCAAAGCTGACCTGTCCTTCCCTCTCTTCACTGCAGTGCTATCTCTCCGATGCCGAATTCCACGATATCTTCGGGAAGTCCAAGGACGAGTTCTACCAGATGCCCAAATGGAAGCAGCAGAACGAGAAGAAGCAATTTGGACTCTTCTGAGACTGCAGGGGGCATCTGATGACTCTGGGACCAGCCCCTGCTCTCTTAGGAGCTGCAGGAAAGAAGTGCAGGCATTTCCTCAGTGATCCCAACCCAGCAGCCCAATCCAACGCAGTTATTCCAGCAGCCACTGCTCAGGGGATGGCTCCTTTCTCCCTGCAGACCCAGAACCCCAGGAAGAAAACCCTTTTTCAGGAACAGCTTCTTGACAAGATGTTTTTGCCTCTTCCTGACACTTTATTGCTGATAGCCATGAAGACAAGTGTGTGCCACACAACTGCATTGTAGCCTCATCTTTCCTCTCCCTTTTGCAAATTGCCACATGCACGAGGCCATGATCTTCCTTCATCTGTAGAAGTTTAAAATTAGTCCAGCCAAAGGCCATTTGCAGCTGCTGTGTGAATTCTGGGTGGGGAGAGGAGGGGGAAGCCCTCAGAGGATGGAGGGGGAGCCTTGAGGTCAGGAAAAAGCCAGATGCCTGATGAGGTACTCTGTGGAGTGACACCAGACAGTTCTGCCCCTTCTCACCTTATAGAACAACTGCTCACCCAAAACCAGCAAGAATCAGGTCCAGATTAACATGCATAGCCCAGGCCAGGCAAAACACATGAGAACCTGGTTTGGGGGGAAAACACTTATTATGAGCATATTTATTAGCTGACGTTTCCAGAGGATGATGACACTGAAGGCTAGACACAAATATCGATTTTTGACTGCCAGACAAGACTCTGTCTATTGTTTTTCTCATTCAGACAGCATCTGCAATCTCACCTGGCCTCCCTGACTGTGGCCAGGTGAATGTCAGAGTCCACTTGGCCACAGACCAGAGGCTTGAGGAGGCCAGGAGGGTGTTGGGTATGACCTGAGGCAGAGGGTGTCCTACTGAAGCTTTTATCAGGGCTCCATCCCTGTGATGTCCGTGGGGCTGAGAGTGCTGGTTCCACACTGTGGGATCAGTCTGACTGGGGAGGGCAGTGGGAAATGTGAGCAATCAGTGATTACAGAATAAAACTGTAAACTAAAGGAAGAAACACCACCTTAAAAACTCAGACAGTGTGGGTTTGCAGTTTTACTCCATTTCCAACCTGATCAGTGATTCCAAATAAACATCCAGCAGCAGCACTCTAAGTGTCCTTGATCAGCATGGGGGGTAGGATGGCAGCAGATAAAAGTTCTGCAGGGCCACAGATCCTTCAAACACCTGGTAATCAATGGAATTTTGGATCTTTTTGAAAAAAAACTGTCAAACTGAGGAGGTGGGGCCCCTTCTGTTCCCAAACTCCACGTGGCTCAGGCCATTTGTCCCCCATGCCCATGTACCCTGCTCCTGAAGCCCTTTGGCAGTGGGCAGCAGTACCTGGCCTGACTGCCCAGCCCTGCTGCAGGGATGTGGGAGGGAGCTGGGGAGCTCCAGGCTGTGGACTGAGGGGCAAAGAGCTCTCACTCAACATCCAGGACCACATCATGGTGCAGAAGTGTCACAATCTGGCTGGGTTGGAGAACTTTGTGTTTAAGAATTGGTAGTTAACTCAAATAAACCCCAACCCCATTGTTCTGTCCCTGTTCCTACCACCACTTCATCCCATTTCTGCTTGAGGGTGCAGCCCAAAACCCTCTGAAACTCCCTGTGCAGAGTAAGCTAAGCATCAAGCAGAGACACAAATCAGCTGAATTACCTGTGTGATTGCTCCTGTTGTGTTCACAAGAGATGCAATCAGTGCACATTACCCACGTTTCAACCTCTGTTGGCCCTGCTGGAATCAGCAATATTTGCCTTGCCTTGCTGAGGAGTGCTGCTGCCAGTTCCCAAATGAAAGAATTGCATGTGCTCCTCAGTAAGATGCAGGAATGCCACCTACCTGTGGGCCTAACCAGCTCCACAGAGTCAGATGAGGACCAGCCAAAATACAGTCAGATTAGAGAGATTAGGCCAGTTTGCTGCAAATTGCTTTCATTCCTGCGGCCACCACGCTCACCAACACGAGTGGAGTGCTCCTGCCAGCACACAGGAACCGGCCTGGGATTTCACAGCCCACGGAGCCTTCTAAAACCTGGGCCTGATGGAAACTGCTGCTGCACTCCTCTTCCCATGGGGGAGTTGTTTTTACTCCCCCACCTGTGATTTCTGAAAGATCCTCTCCCACTCCTCCCTTTGGTGCCTTTTGCTGTGATGTCAGTGGCCATGTCCAGTTTCTGCTGCTCTTCCCTCCAGTGGGGCTGCAGCACCTCCCAATCAGTTCAGAGATGAGCTCAGGTGATAATATCGTGGACATGTCCCTTCCTTTGAGACCTTGCAGCATTGTCATCGTGCTCTGCCCACCCCATCTCCATCTCAGCTCCTTTCCCACCTGGCTATAGCAGCTTTCCCCAGCTGTTCCTGCCTGATAAGGGATGTTTTTTCATCCCATGGATCTTGCCTACCTTTAAGTCCAAAACAAGCAGAGGAAACCCCAGCCTCTCTGTGCAATCCATCCAAGCCCAACCTGACCCTGGCCACCTGGTCCCCCACTTCTCTAATGCTGGCCACAGCAGGCTTTAGCTCAATATCCCTACTGAAATCTAACCCTGCCACCCAAAACATGTAAGTAATAAGTTCACAGCCAACCCAGCAGGGTGATCTGGCCTCACAGAGGAACAGAATCACAGAACGGTTTGCACTGGGAGGGACCTTAAAGATTATCCAGTTCCAACCTCCTGCCATGGACAGGGACATCTTCCACTATCCCAGGTTTCTCAGAGCCCCAAAAGTGGCCTTGAACATCCCAGTGATGGGGCATCCACAGCTTCTCTGGGAAACCTCTTCCAGTGCCTCACTGCCCTCACAGGGAAGAATTATTTTCTAACTTGCCCCACAAGAGCTGGTGTTGGTACAAGTGAGGGGCAGGAGCATTTCTTACCTCCTTCACCTCTGCTTTTCATCCCATGGCTCCCTAAAACAAAGTGCTGAGAGCAAGGACCAAACTCAGGCTGTCCCTGGGTGGGAGTCAAGGGTGTTCCATCCTTGGCCTCCAAATGTGTCCCCAACAACGTGCCCCACCCCAGAGGTGACCTGGGAGAGCCTGTGTCCCTGCAGGGCCCCCTGTTCTGCCTTGCTGGCCGCTCCTGAGCTGTTCAAGCTGGCTGGTTGTTAATGCAATATCAGCCCTTGAGGTGTGGGTTTAATTCACATTTAATCTGGCAGTGGTTTACAACATCACACAGTATTGTAGTCAAGAGGAAAAATCAATGTGTCCAATGTTTACTGCAGCATAACAAACTCCAGGGAGGGCTAAAAGAATTCCAGCTTTGCAGAGGGCCTAAAAATCACTAAATCCAGGTTATTTTGGACTAAAAAAATAAGATTACCAGAATATGTTTAAAAGGGCATTAACATCTTTGGTACCAGCCCCTCATCTTCACCACCAGGGATCAGAACCTCCAGGAATCCTGATAATTTAAGAAATCAAGCAGGTCTAGCTCCAAATTCATGCATGTTGCATTCAAGTAGGACAAAGAGGCAAATAGTGACAAGTAATTGAACTCTTCCAAAATTTGTTTTAAACTTTTAATAGTCTAACATACTGTTAGCAACACAGCTGGCACCTCAAAATATATATTATTTTATTTCAACAATATTCCCTTAACTCTGTAGCTCTACTTGAAGACAAATCATTCTTTGCCATAAATACTGTGTTGTTCTCAAAACATTCTCATGCTGGGTTACCTCTACAGTGCAACTGGGACCCGCTAGCACTTACAACATCTACTTCCTGTCTGTTAAAAAATGACATTTTTCTGTAAAAACACAAACAAAGTTTTACTGTATTTAAAAAAACAAAACAAAACAAAAAAGCCCTGCTGGCAGCTGAGCCTGCTCCCTCTGTCTTTGGCACAAGACCTTCTCTGAGGTCCCTTTGAGTGGGTTTCACTTTGGGTCAGAGGGAAATCTGCTGTTCTGCAGCTTCTTTCTCCTTCACAGGATGAGAGCTAGGCTTTGAATGCAAAGTGGCCTGGCTGGGAGCCAGGCACACAGGCAGAGTAGTGCTCATGTATTTTTTATTACAACACAAAAGGAAACTCGGGTTACATAACACGGGGCTTTGTAGTGCAGCTTTCTTTTTTAATCTGTAACAGAAAGGAGGGGAGTGGTGTCCCCGTTTAGGGCTTCATATGGTGAAAGATGGATGACACCTGCAGTTGCAAGAAGCCACCTGGCACCTGGCCACTGACTGCAGTGCTGAGGGAGACTTTTCCTCACACAGATGTTGGGTGCTTTGCCCAGATGCCTGACCGAGCCCAACCCAAGAGCTGTACTTCACTAAAAAAGGAGTCCCTGTCCTCTCACTAAAAGCAACATTAAAAAAATGGAAATAAAGTGAACTAAAACCACAGCTGGATTGGTTGAACAGGTACAAAAGGATTAATCTCAGCAGCATTAGGATGTTTCCAGCAGCAGGGAGAAGGTCGACGGTTGTCTCACACCGGGGTCCTACAGAGCACCGAGTGCTGCTCCAGGGAAGGTGCTGGGGACTGACCCTGGCACTGGCAGGGCTCACACACACTGAATTCCTTCCAGGTCTGTAGGGAGGCTCTCTGTGGCCTGGAGGAGCCAGGCTGCTACTCACAGTCCTGGATGTTGACGTAGACAAAGAGGGTGGAGGAGGAGTAGGGGTCTCCGTTCTTGGTCAGCAGATGGATGTGGCGATAACCTGGAAGCAGAGACACAGATGGAAAATGGCCTTTAGTCCATCGGGAAAAGTATTTGCTGATGTTTGCCAGGACCCTGCACAAACATCTCCCTGTCTCAGAGCATTTTGTCCCCATTTCCCACAGGGTGCTGAACAGGCAGGTCCAGAGGCACAGCTCTGAGCATGGGTAACACAGCGTGCCCAAGGCCTCTGGTGACAACAGGTGCCCAAAAAATCCACTCTGACCCCAGCTCTGATAGATCTGGACCACTCATCCAGGACTCTGGAGCTTCTCAGAGGGCTGTGAGGAGCGGGCAGCAGGGCCTTACCTTGCTTCAGACTCGTGAAGGGAAGGGTGTACTGCCCGATGAAGTCATTCTTGGTCGACATGTCAAAGTCCTCCACCACAAACCGGACCAGGGCAAGTGCAGGGATCTCTATGTCAAATGTAAACTCTTCATTCCAGTTTGGGTTAAAGCCTGGGCAACACAGACAAGGATGGAGGTCAGAGATGTCAGCAGTAATGGTGGTCTGAGGTGTTTGCACATGGATGGAGACTTTTTCTGACTGTCAACCTAATCTGACCTAGACCAAGGCTCTGAGGAGGTGCCAAGAGCCTTGTTCCCAGCTTTGATACTGTGATTTGCTACCTGGAATTAATAAATCCTTCAGCTTGGGCTGTTCACTGCAAACCTTGGTCCTAGCAAGGAGTGAGGAGCAGGACAGGGGAGGAACTCAGCTCTGCTCCACAGGCTCTTGCTGGGTGGTACATGGATGTCTTTGGTTGCCATTGGACCAGATGCAAACTTTTATAGCCCTAAACCAGGGGAGGGAAGCGAGGAAAGCTGTGCTTTTGTGTTGAGACAGCCTTCTGGGGCCTTAAGCCTCTCCAACTGCTTGAGATAATCCATCTAAGCACCACTCTGTGCCCCAATTTCCTTGTCTGCAAGAAAAGTTAATGAGGAGTGTCTGATTACAAAAAGCATAATCAAGTCTGGATAAGGGTCACGTGGTCCAGAATCACAAAGCAAACAAAGCTGAGACCGACACACATGAAATGCAGAGCAAGCTCAGTGCCCTCTCTCCAGGCCATGGCAGTGCAGTGTCAATAAACCACTCCCCAGGAGCAAACAGGAGAGGACATTCTGTTAAAAGCCCTCCTGCCTGTGCAGAGCAGAGACCCAGGACAGTAAAATGTCACCTGGAGCCTGCTGGTCCTGCAGGGTTTGTGAGTGATTCAGCAGGAGACAGGGATCTTTCATCTGGCCCTGATGGTGCTGAGATGGGCCTGGGGTGTCTTTATTGTTTGATCTGCTTTCCACAAGGCAGCACTTATCATTCCAGCATCATTCCAGTATTGTTCCAGCTGGAGAAGGGCTGGCCATGGGGCTGGGAGTGCTCAGCAGCCCTGAGGAACAGCCTGGCAGGGCTGAAATGTTCCCTACACAACTTTCACTTGACAGGCTGTAAAAATTATTGTAGGTGACGGAAATGGCCACGAGCTTTAGGAGCCAGGCCAGATTCATTCAAACAGGAAAGAGGAAAAGGGAAACATTGTTAGCAGGCAGGAAAATATGCACCAGCTTTCCAGTGCTTGGCTCTTAACTCCACACAGAAAAGCAGAGTGTGTGTGTTTGTGCAGAAGGCCACAGTATCAAACCCTCAGTGCACAGAGGGAAGTCACAGCCATGTCTGGCTGGTAAGAAACGGTCCTTCAGCTCCTGAGATACTCAAAATTCATCTGGGCAATACCTTGAGCAGTTTGAGTAAACTTTGTATGGGCCTACTTTAGGCAGAGCTGGAGCAGACACCTCTGAATTTCCTTGCATCAGTCTTTGGTGAGTTTGTGACACTTTCAGGGGACACAGCCCCACAAGAAGCTTCCTCTGGGAAGATCCTGGTGAGAACCCCTGCACAAATCCAACTACTTGGAGGTAAAGAGCACTTCCAAAGCTCCAGCTCTGCAAATCTGGCAGCCAGGCCCAAACAATTCACGTGGCTGATGTTGTTTCACAGGGAATTTCTGTCTCCAAACAGAAGAAGGACAACACCTCAAGTATCTGTTTAGTATGGGCAGGATTGGGTGCCCTGGGTGGGTCTGCCCACAGGACAGCAGCCTTGGCAAGGAACAGAAAAGGTTCCTGCTCATGGGAGCAGAGCAGGGAGGAAACCCCCTCACCGTTGTTCTCGATGACTTTGGTCTGCTTCTTGTTGTTGTCCTGCTGGACCCCGTGGATCTCTATCGTCACCTTGGGATCCACAATGGAGTTTTTGCTTTTGTTCACCTTTGGCAGCTGCTGACCAGAGATTATCTGCGGAGGAAACGGGGGAGGAGGTCAGGACATCATTAGGAGAGGGGGCTCCTTGGAGGATTCCCTCTCCTTCCCCAGGAGTGCAGGATCTGCTGTGAGAGGCCGGTGCTGCCCTTTCAGAGCTGGTGCTTTAGTATTCTTCAGAGGAAGCTGTCATGAGCTAAAGCACCTAAGGAACCTTGCTCCAGCCCAGTCAGCTGCCTTTGGGACAGACAACTTTTCTCAGTGCCCCCACAGTGCTCAGCTGGTGCTTGGGAACACCAGAGGTGGCTGCATGTCTGCCTGCACAGTTCTGGAACAACAGCAAATGTTATCATTAACCTATTGCCCAACTGTCACAGACATCTTTTATGAAAAATCCTTTCCTTAGGATTTTTCCTCCTGAGAAGCTGAGAGGCCTCAGGAACAAAATGTAAACATTGATTATCTGCTGCTGTGGAATGCAACAGGTGCATCTGGGATTGGTCTCATGTGGTTGCTTCTAATTAATGGCCAATCACAGTCATCTGGCTTGGACAGAGTCCGAGCCACAAGCCTTTGTTATCATTCTTTCTTTTTCTATTCTTAGCTAGCCTTCTGATGAAATCCTTTTTTCTATTCTTTTAGTATAGTTTTAATATAATATATATCATAAAATAATAAACCAAGCCTTCTGAAACATGGAGTCAGATCCTCGTCTCTTCCCTCATCCTTGGACCCCTGTGAACACCACCACACCCAACATTAAACATGTGAGTAGATCCCTGGAGGGTCCAAGTCCATGAGAGCCCCCAGATGTGGGAAATCAGTAGGATTAGGAAAACATTGAAGGTAGGACCAGAAGAAGGAGAAGGTACAACCTACACACCCCCCAAAAAATGGATGTTACTGAGATGTTTTCCAGCTTCTATTCTTACTTTAAGCAGCAGCTTCTTCTTTGCCCCCCATGTTCCTTCTGTGATGGATTTTGGATTGAATTTGGTTTGTTCATCCCGGAGGAATTCTGGCTTTAGGACATAGCCAGAAAACCCATTGTCCTGGAACCGGCCCTGGTACACATCCATTTCTGTGCCTGCTGTCTGGAAATTCAGGGCAACTGCAACATAAATAAATAACTTCAGTCACTCAGAGAAATCAATAGGGATCTTTTCATGCTAATTCTGTTCACATGAATCTGCACTTCATGGACATAAACATTGGCTTTTCCATGCTCCAAAGAGCAGTGGTAAACTCTGACCCTCACAGCCTGCCAGCCCTGAGGATTTCTTGCATTCAGAGATGACAGAGAGGAGGACATCCTGCTTTCCCCAGGATCAAAAATTGTCCTGCAAGGAATTTATGCCACCTAGAACAAGTGCATCTTTTAGATAAACCTCTTCATTTCTATGCTGAAGGAGTTCTCTCCTGCAGTGAAGCCAGCAAATCCATTTCAGATCGTTTCTCTGGCTACTTAGCCTCATTATAAAATCTCCTTTCCAGCCCAGAGCTGCCTGTTTTCATTTGCCATCCTGAGGGGCATTGATGCCTCTGCTGTTTGGACTGGAGAGCTCCTCATTGTCTGAACTCCTCAGGTGGCAGCACAGAAGCTGTGATCAAATCACCTCTTTACTGTCTGCTGCCCAAAATAGATTAAGCCTCACTGCTGTCCTAACACCAGGCACACTCCTTGTATTCTTCCCAATTTGTCGATACCTTTTTTAAAGGCATTGATGTAAAACCTGGAACAGCCTCACTGATACCACACAGGGAGTGCACATGGAGCCAGCAGCTCCTCAGTGATCCCTTGATTTCCTCAAGGATATTTTTAAACTCTTTAGCACCATCTAAGACATCTCTTTAGACACAGAAATTTATCCTGATTGCATGTCCCTCATACCTGGTCATACTTGAAGGCTGAGAGCATTTTAAGGCCTTCCTTCCCCTATTTTTCCACCTGCAGCAAGACTTTGATAACTGCAGCGCACTGGTTTTCCTGGGAGCTGAAAGTACTTAGGGCTTCTAGAAAAATTTTGAGTGCCCAAATAGTGGATTCAGGTCTGGCCTTCCTGTACCCCAAGGGAACCGATGGTGCCTCCCAAGGACTGCCTGAGGCCAGACAGGGCAAGGGGTGCTACCTGTGCCCCCGTGGGGCTGCAGGACCCATGGAGCTCATGCTCCCTCCTCCTCTGTTAAATGGCAATAACTCTGCTGGCAGTGAAACTGCAGGGGTTTGCACATTAATGTGCAGAAAAGCCTCTCCTGATGGATTTGTGAGACAGAAGATGGCCCATGGGAAGTCACTGTGTCACCGTGATATTTTATGAAAAATCCCTTAGCCAAGATTTCTTCTCCTGGGAAGCTGGGAAGCTTCAGCTTCTCTCCATTTTGCTGCTTTGGAATGTGATTTGGAGAACTGTTTACCCAGCATGTGAATTGTTTTAATTAATGGCCAATCACAGCCAGCTGTGTCAGACTCTCTGAGTCTGTCACGGGTTTTCATTATCACTCTTTTCTAGCCTTCTGTTTGTATCCTTTCTCTATAGTTTAGTATAGTTTTAGTATATAATTTTCTTTTAATATAATACATAAAATAATCAATCAGCCTTCTGAGAGTCAAAATGGAGTCAAATTCTCATCTCTCACCTCAATCTGAGGACCTCACAACACCACAACATTGGGAAAACCAGTCTCTCCCAGTGGCTGCTGAGCCTCTGGCTGCAAAGGGCTTGAGATTCTGCCTCAGCTGAAGCCCCTCCCCAGCCAGGGTGACCCCCTCCAGCCTCCCAGAGACACCCACCAATCTGGCAGCCAACATTCCACAGGTCCACAGGGCTGTAGTTGGAAGAATCCGTCCTCCAGCCTGCGGGGTAGATACGGCTCAGGTGCCTGATGTTGTGATGGATAAAACTGGTTCCTACAGAAACAGGAAAAAAAAATAGAATTTTTTCCCCCCATTCCTTTCAGTAGTGGGGCTACTTTTATCTCTTCTTGCTGTGCTGTGTGTTCCTCTCTGCCTGGCAAGTCTGGCTGAATGGGAACCACCTGCAAAAACGCCCTTCTTGATAACAGCCTCAAGGATATTAAGTTCTTCCCACTTTTCTCAGTGACATGCTTGACCAAAGAGATCATAACCCATGTCTTTGGGCTGCCTTTTCCACCAGCAGCTGTCCCTTCCTGGGGAGCAGGGCCAGAGGAGGGCAGAACACACTTACCAGACTCCTGGGCCAGTTTCAGAGCTTTGCTCTCCGAGAATGACGACATCTCGTAGAAAGCCCGAGGATGGCTGGGGTCATCAAAGCCCTCAAAGTGGACACTCTTGCAGTAGACAACTGTGTCTGACAGCTCCTTGGCCAGCTTCAAGGTGTCACTCTAAAAACAGGACAGCAAGAGGTTTGTGGGGAGGTTTTGCTGTCATGCTCAAAAGCGGCAATTGCGTTTTCCCTATAGGACCCCCGGGGATTCTCTTTTCCACCACTTCCACCAGGAAAAGATGCACACTCAGCACTCAGTGGCTGCTGGTGTGCCCTCTGTGTCACCCTGTGCAGGAAAGGCTGGAAAAGGATTCCCCTTTCCTTGCTGCTCCCTGCAGGATAATTTCTATTTCAGCACCCATGTCTGTCTCCAGGTGCTAAACTTTACAGCAGAGCCTTAGCAATGGCTTTTCCATAGTGTCCTGGTCCCAGGCATGCAAACCTGGAAATAAAGGAAATAAAAGGGTGTTTTGGCCTCCACAGAGGCTTTTTTTCCCCTTGAACTAGGAAGTTGTCACAATGCTTTGATGACTCCAACTCCACAGCCACACTCATTGGTGCAAGTGGGAATCCCCAGCTCCCATCAGGAGCAAGAAAAGAAAGTCAAAAGATGTCAGAATGTCAAAATAATGTACACATTACTGACAAGAGATCAGAGAAATAAATAAGATCTGTAAAGAGCGAGCAGCTCATCGAAGGGAAATATAGATCAGTCCTGATACAGAGGTAACACCAAACAGCTTTGCCATCAGTGGGGCTGAATGTGTCTGTGTCACCAGCAAAGCCACCCTGTGACAGATATGGTCTTCACAAGGACCTGCAAGCTGGAAAAATCCATTTCCTCACAAGATGGGGCAGAACACTTGTGCAAAAGCCAGCCTTTTCCTTCCAGCAATCATCATACAAATTGCTTTAGTAGCTGGCCACCGCTTCCCCATAGATCCTCCCTGCCTTCTCCAAGTCAGAGACAAACAGCCAGGGAGGGTGCAGGCATATCCCAAAATGGGACTGGAAAAGCCAAAGTCACGATTGTCCCATGACAAACAGATTTCTGGAAATAAGACAGAGATTGAACATGTGCCTTTCCACTGCTTCCACAGTCTGTCCTTGCTGCAAGGTCCTCCAGTCTCATTTTAGAGAAAGAAGCCAACCTTTGTGCTTGGCTGGCTCTGCAAGATCTCTGTTTGTGCTTGGCACAGAGATCATTAAGCTGGGCAAGCACCAGGATCCTCAGCCCCAGCAATTTCAACAATTCACCCTTTCAACCCAGCTGAGTAGCTGAAACTACACTGAGACCTGTCTTGGCTGGGAACACATGAAAACTTGTATTTAAACTGCTTTTCTTTACTTATTTATTTATTTATTTAGGTGTGGTACAAAACCCACCTTAAAAAACTGATTTCTCAGTGATTTCTTCTTTCACTCACCTTTCCCTTCTGCTCTACCTTGGTCTTCACAGATTCATCTTCAATTTCAGCTGCTTCATCTTCATCAGAGACATCCTCAGCCTCCAGGTTGTTGTTCCCATTGATGGGGTCCTCCTGCCTGCTCAGCTTCTTGCCTTTCACCAGGATCTTCCCTTTCAATTGCTGCACAAGGAAAAGTGCACAAAATACCTGGTGATTAGAGAAGGTTCTGTCCCACCCTGAAAAAGCCCCTCAATAACCAGTGCTTTCACAGTTGCACCAGTGACTGGTTATTAACCAGAGGTAATAATAAAGTAATAATAAATCAGGTAAAAATGAGTCTGTTTTTACACTGGGGCCCTGCCCAGCCTCTGAGACCACAAGCCATGAGTCTGAAAACCCCAGAGAGCCCAGTGATTCCCCTCTGTTATAGACCTGACCATCCCCTCAACCAGACAACTCAAACAGTTGTGCTGTTAAAGACAATTAAAATATAATTTTTTTTTTCCCCCATGACTGAAATGTTGGTCAGCAAACAAGGCTGAGCCTGGAGATCTGGGCTGCTGGAAGAAATTTGTGGCACCATTTCTGCCCCTCTGTGTGGCCTGTTATTTAATAAATTTATTTATTATAATTTATTCAATAAATTTATTAATAAATGTATTAACCACCCCTCACTCTGCAGTATGTGGCTATAAACCTATGCACTGGAACACTGGAATCTGGACCTCAAACTCTGGAAACTGTTTGAGATCCAAGCAGGGACTGAGGCAGTGCAGCCTCTGCTCCTCAGACATTTTAATGGGGAGGGAGCTCCAGTAAGTTCTGGCCAGGTGCCTCATGCACAGCAGACATGGAATTTTAATGCATTTGGCATTTTGCAGGTGAAGCCTCAGGGTGCTGACAGCCTCAGGAGGATTTCCCAGACCCTTCCCAAAGCTACCTCCTCTTCAGGAACAGCTTCTGCTGCCCCTGCCCCGATGGTACAACACTGAGCACAACCAGCAGCAAGTGCCAGTGCACCACAGCTGGGTGCACAGGGAGTCCAGGGAGCACCTTCCCTGTGCTGAATTAATTCTCTCCAGCCTCTTTCAAGGTTCACATGAAAGCCCTTGTTGGAACCCTGGCTGCTGAGAATTTCAGATTTCTGTGCTGGCAGGCACTGACCCCCAAGAGAACACTGCATTGACCTGAGGCTGTGGAGAAGCTTCCAAAATGGAATGATAGAACTGGGATTGTGGGTGTGGAGTTTGAATAGAAGTGTGTGATATCACAGGGTGGGAAACTCAGAGTTTAAGGGTTTAGAATATAGTAATATATATAAAGCAAGATGGAGGTTTTGGGATGGAGGCTGGTCCTTGTTCTTGTTCTTCTCCTTCTTCTTCTCCTTCTTCTTCTTCTTCTCCTTCTCCTTCTTCTTCTCCTTCTCCTTCTTCTTCTTAATCTTCTTCTTCATCTTCTTCTTCTTCATCTTCTTCTTCTTCATCTTCTTCTTCTTCATCTTCTCCTTCTTCTCCATGGGTTTGGGTGGTTTTGTGTAATTGGATAAAAAAGTCCCCATTGCAGGGCATGGGTGGTTGGTTATTAGGTTAAAAGTAAAAATAATTTAAGTGTCATTTCTTAATTGGATAGTTTAGCCTTGTAGAGAGAGAGATGTGGCTCCATTTTTAGTTTGTGAGAGTGCAGTGCTGTAGAACTCCACAGGGTTTGTGAGACTGTGACACAGATAGAACTAATAAACATCTGAGTCCCAACATGAAATACCATCTCATGCATTTAACCCTGACTGACCTTGGCAAAAAAGAAGCAAAGAATCCACAACCCCTCACCACTGATGCATCCTTTGCACAAGCCCTGGCTGTGGGAGGAAGGCTGGAGGGATGACTTAGAGCCCAAAGAAGGCAGCAGCAAGGCTTGGAGCAGGGAGAAGTATTGGGAAAGGCGACTGGGGGTGATCTCCAGTGTGTGGGTTATGCCTTAAAATCAAGAGCACCACTGGGCCTGGCAGCTTCCAGGAACAGGAGTTTTGCTGCCACCTGGATGTGTTTGGTACTCCTGGCTTTGGAGAGCACGCATTATTCCAGAAAAATGCTGTATTGGAATCAGCCAGTACAGCCCCTCAGTCCATGTAACACGTTCCCCTTTCCCCAGCAACACCCTATATTTACCCTTTCTGAAGCAGCAAAAGCAGAAAACCCCACCACATTCAAATGACAGGACTGTGAAAAACCATGAATCTTTTATGAAACAACACAGGCTTTTTCAAAGGACACAATTCCCCCTTTGCACCCTTTGTGGGTTCAAGCAAATTGCATCATGTCCTTACAGAGACCAGCCCCACTCCTCACCACCTGGCAAAGCTGTGGATGAAGCTGGGCTTGAGCAGAAATCCAGCACTGGCCCCTGAGGCAGCAGCTGAGAGCATTTTTATTCAGCTATAAATGAGCTGTTTACAGTGGGGCACTTTCCCTGTCACTCAAAAGGAGAACTCAGAGCAATATCCTCCTCCCCATCCCCACCCCATCCTCCCAGGCAGGGCTGTGCTCTGCTTCTCCACATCCATGGCTGGGAGATGAGTTGGCTCAGCTTCAGAGCCTGACTTCAGCCTGCTGCTCTCATCCCTTCCCACCCTCCTGCCTCGACACCCAGCTCTACTCTGTTCTTCCACCACAAAATCCAGTTCTGGGTGAGCTTTTAGGCTCTGCTCAGCACTTGGGATGGACAAGCCTGGAAGGATTGCACTGGGGACAGTAAGGAGTGATGCCTCAGGTCTGAGCTTTTCTATTTTTCAGATTCTGTGCTGCTTTAGTGTGTAGTTCTGAGCTTCATATTATGGGATGGTGAGCTCTGTGCACAGAGCAGGGAGACAAAACAATTCCTGCTCCAGCTGGGGACCAAGGACAAATGATCCAAATCTCAGCCCAAGAGCACAAACCCCGTGGGCTGGAGAGAGAAAAACAAGCAGGGTGGGACTGCAGGGGCTAAAGCTGGAATGGGACAATGAACTGCAAGGTGCAAATGGAGCAGAACTGATCCCAGGGAGAGACCCCGGGAGCGCTCGTGCATTTTGGGGCCATTTTGGTTCATCTTGGGTGCAGCCCTGGCTGGGCTCTTGTGCTGCCCAAGGTGGATCCATGGAGGCCTTTGAATAAATCCCTGCTTTATTCTTTAGCTCTGTCCAGTCTCTGTTCTAGGGCAGCCTTCTCAAGGCATCAGGAGAGGCTGAGAGCAGCCCCTCTTGTCCCCTGCAGCTGCAGATACCATCCTGGTATTTAGTATATTATCTATCCTGGTATTTAATGTATTATCTGCCTCTGCTTTCTAATGTCCCACAAGAAATGTTACTGCCTCCCCTCACAGCTCAGCAGTGAACTAAGGATAAGGTATTTGGGTCAGTCCACTTGATTCTTAATTACCAGCAGGTAATTAAGCTTTTTAAATCTTGTCAAGTCTGTAAAGGGGGGAAATAATGCCTTAAGTTTTAGCTTTCATATTTTTCAGATTCTGTGCTGCTTTAGTGTGTAGTTCTGAGCTTCATATTAGGGGATGGTGAGCCCTCTGCACAGGGAGACAAAACCATTCCTTCTCTAGCTGGGGACCAAGGACAACCAATACAAGTTTCAGGCCCAGGAGCACAAACGTGAACTGAAGAGAGAAAACAAGAAGGATGGGACTTCATTATCTGCAGCTGTAATTGTACAATTAACTCAAATATGCAAATGGAGCAGAACTTACAAAAGTGAGAGACCCCGTGAGCGGTCGGGGATTTTGTGACCATTTTGGTTCACTTTGGGCGGAGCTCTTGTGCTGCCCAAGGTGTATCCCTTAAGGCCATTTAATAAATGCCTACTTTATTCTTTAGCTCTGTCCAGCCTCTGTTCTAGGTCAGCCTTCCCCTTCAGCCTGCACAGCAAGTGGGAGGTGCAATTCCTGGCACAGACCAACCCTACATGGCTGAAGAACATCACGAGGGAAGGCACAGCAACACAGCCTCCACTGTGTCTCCTCACCACAGCCCACTCCAGGGCTGCCAGCAGCAGGTCCTCAGTGCTGCTGTTTATCCCATCTAGCCTCTGGTTCCTCTGGGAAACCTTGGATATGGTGCAGATGCTCCTCCCCATGGGCACAGGACACTGCTCTTGTGCCTACAAGGGAGAGCAGGCCATGTGCCACCTAACTCAGAGGAGATCCATTTGCTTATTTGTCAGAAAAAAGGGTGAGACTCACCCCAAAGAGAGGCATTTTCATCCCCATTTCCTGCAAAAGGTGCTATCCTGTAGCAGCATTGCAGTGAATCCCCCCTGCAGAGGAAGCAAAGTCCTAAATCTGAAAGTTTATCTTCTTTCCTGAGGTTTTAAATAAGCTGATATAGACAGTCACAAACACACACGTGCCCTTGCTCCATCTCTCCTGGTTCCCCTTCATGTGATATTAAGTATTTCTAGCCTGAGGCAAAACACACTCAGCTCATCAGTTCAGCTCTGCTGAGCAGATCCCTTGTCTTAGGAGGAAGCAATAGCTGAAATACCCAATAAATGTTCTCCAAGTGGACCATAAAGCCATTCCAGCTGTCTGTGGGGAGCCCAAGGTGGAGTACAACCTCAGGAAGGGCTACAAGGACATTGGACTCCACTGAGAACACACAGTGGAGTGGCTGCTGGAACAGATGCAGCTCTTGCCCTATAAATGGCATTCTTTAGTCCCCCTGAAGTGGAGCTCATCTGCTCTCCCACCTCTTCCACTGCACAACCTCAGCTCTGCAGGTGAAATGGTTCTGACATTGAGATATGGAAACCATCTTAAAGGAAAGCACTGATTTTTTCAGAAGCAGCAGAGCTGTAATGAGCAGAGGATTTTAAAAGATCTGCAAGCACAGGTTTATCTCACCTGAAAGCTTCCTGCCCCTAGGAGCACCCTGAGAGCCACAGCAAGGTCTGAGCTCCAGTTTCCATCTCAGTAGGAATGGAAGGTTTGTAAAGTGATCCATCTCAACAAACTTTCTGAGGCTTCAACACCTCCTTTAGAGTCAACAGAGAAAACCAAACACTCCCAGGGTGTGATTCCTCCTCTGTTTGGACAAACACTGAGGAGGAGGAGGTGGACCACACCTCCAACTCCTCGGACTGTTTCTCCAAAGGAGCCCTAAGTGAAGTGCTCAGGCACAGGGATACACAGGGTCAGCACTGCCTCCTGACATCCCACCCTCAGGATGAGGATGAGAGGAATGGTGGATTCGTCTTTACAAACAAGCTGTGGGTCTGCTGGTAGATAAAACTAGCACTGGGAGATAAAAGTAACAATGGGAAGGATCCCACTGATTGATGAATGGAAAAAGATATTTTCTTTTACAAATAAACTTTAGGTTTGCTGAAAAATGAAATTAGATATTGAAAGATGAAAGAAACAATGGGGAAGAAGAATCCCTAAAATCCGTAAGAATTAAAAATTAAAAGGGAGGGTTATACATTAGAGGGGAATGTCTGGTATCTATCGGGTGTTCTGGACCTCTCAAGTTCCTCAGCCAATGGGGAAAGAAAGAAGGGAAATGTGGCAGGGAAATTGGGATAAAAAGGAGGCTGCATCCTCCAAAAATCTGAGAGATCCCAGGGGAATGCCCCATGGCCTCTCCCCTTATTCCAGCAAAGTAAAAGGACTCCTCTGTCTCCTTTTTGGATATAAACCTCTGGTGTTTGTGGATTAATTTTCCTAACAAGGATATCCACCTCTGCATACTTGTGGAAGCTGTGAGGAATAACATGTTCACATTCCTGAGGAGGTGTGCAGATCAGATGCACTAACTGGTGTCACATCTCCATCTGTGCAGGTCCTTCAGCTGCAAACTGAGGTGTTGCACCAGCAGCGAGTGGCACCAGAGGATGGAGAGAATCTCCAGGAAAAGGAGAAAAAACACATTATTGAAGGAGGGTTTGGAATACTGAAGGAAACTCAGCTCAAGAACTTCAGGCAAGAAGAAGCACTGCAGATGTGAAAAATGCATGAATTTTATGATTGGCTTTTTGCAAATATTAAAATGAATATTATATGTGTTGTGTTAGAAAGTAATGCTGTATTAATTCTCTTAAGTACTGTGTTAAATATAGTTTTAGGTTATAAAAAATGTTAAAATAGAAACTATGCTATGTAAGATGCTTTGTTTAAAAAGAAAGGACTTGCAGTGAGACAGCAGCCACAGGACACCTAAATCTTTTAGAGGAAAGAATTTATTGCCTTCAAGAAACGAACTTCTTGCCACCTCGAAGGCGCTGTTAGGATTAAGAGGAAGAAGTTGATGAAGACCAGCCAGAATCCTGTGTTTGAATGGAATTTATGCATCATGTATGAAGTGTATGAATATGCAACGGGCTATTGTTCTTAAGGGTTAATCCTTTGTTAATGTGTGTCCTTTTTCGGGCTCGTGATGCCCAGAAAGAGGTACCTGGACGTCCATGACTATTTGTTTTTATTGTCTCATATTGTCCTAATTCAATTTGTCCAAATTGTTATTATTCTGATTGTGTTACTATTTCTTTTAACCATTTTATTACTATTAAACTTTTAAAAATTTTAAAAACAAGCGATTGGCGTTTTTCACAGCAGACAAGCTGGGCTAAGGTTAGAGAAACAGAGACGTGCAGATGGACCTGAAGCCACATTGGCACAAAATGTGTGGGTATTGCCCAAAGGCACTGTCCTCATAAACAAGGAATTCCAGGGACAAAGGACTGTAGGGGTTTCAGACACCTGGATACACGGAATAGTTCCAACACTGGGAGCAGTTTTAGTCTCATTCTAGGACTGTGACTTGGCAGCATTTCTAGCTGGGATGGAGGGATGGGGGAAAGGGGCCCTGGCAGGGTTGGGACAGGAGGGCAAGAACCCACCAGCAGCTCCTCCCTACAACCCTGGTGATGCCTGTCTGTGGTTTTTCACATAATTCACTATTGGGACCCAAAGAGAGCAGCTTGGGGGAGGTATTTAGATAATCTGTGTGGCCCAACACTGCTCCTGAATGGAGCTGAATAAATCAGATTCCTGCCCCGGGCTGTGGTGTGAATCGTTAGCACCAATCCAAACCGTGTCAATCTCCCTTTAATTACTAACCTTGCCCTGCTGACACAATCAGCAGCAATCCTTCGACTGTTTGTGTTTACAGCCTCCAGCCCTTTGCCCAGCGGCACATCCCACCCTTTTTCTGATATAAAAAAATACCTTGTTGTCCTTGGTTTCCTCCTGTCAACAAGGGAGGGAAAAGCCAAGAGGTTCCTGGTTTGTTTGTTTGTTTGTTTTTCCCTCACGTTTCAGTTTCAATATATTTTACACCAAAAAAAAAAAAAAAACCACCAGTATTTCAGCCCTTTGCTCTATCCTACTTCACACAGAAGGAAAGCAGAGGAAAAATACCTGAAGGAAAAAGATAGGTGTTGCAACATTGGCGATTTTTCTGTGTTTAAACTAAGTGGATCAATCCCTGCAATGGAGCAGATCAGCCCAAATCCATCTCCTAGGGTAGATCTGGGCATTGTGTTCAGCTGTGCCAAGTGTCTTCTTGGCAATCAAAATCAGGTTAGATGAGCACAGGCATGGAAAAAACATCTTTGGGAAGTTGGGGTCATCCCCTTCAGCTCACAAATCACACATTGCTTTGCTTGGTGTTTCTCCTTTCTCTCATCCTATCACTGCCATCAGCTGAAAAACCATCAGCACTTTTCCTGATCCTGCACCAGGATAAATAACAAGTCAGGAGGGGACACTGAAGATGTATTTTTCCAACTCAGTGAGTGCCTGCAAAGATTGATCTCTGTGCTGGGAGTGTCCTCATGCTGGGAGAGTCACTTCTCCCAGTGGAGGCACCTTGTCTGTGCCAGAGCCAAGGTCCTGCTGAAGCAGCAGCAGTAAAAATTACAATTCATCCTAATTTATTGCCCTGGTGCTTAGGGACCAGCCCAGAGCAGCTTCCCTCTGTGCCAGGCATTGTATCAAACGAGGCATGACACTCCTAAAGAAAAGGGGAAAGTCAGAAAGAGAAAGGAGATAAAGGAAGAGGGAGAACTAATATAGAAGATATTCTGGGTGGATTGTTTTCCTCTCCTTTCTCCCCTGCTGACTGCCAGCTTTATCACCCACAAACTCCTTCCAGCTCTGACTAGGCATGTTCATCCAAGTTTTGGAGAATGAGCAAAGAAATGCAATTTAAAGGGGACTGCAGCTAACCCTACAGGAGTCTGTTTCTGCAAAGTGGAAAGAAGGAAAGAAGGAAAGAAGGAAAGAAGGAAAGAAGGAAAGAAGGAAAGAAGGAAAGAAAGAAAGAAAGAAAGAAAGAAAGAAAGAAAGAAAGAAAGAAAGAAAGAAAGAAAGAAAGAAAGAAAGAAAGAAAGAAAGAAAGAAAGAAAGAAAGAAAGAAAGAAAGAAAGAAAGAAAGAAAGAACCACATGGGTGGAAATAGATTAATGTTTCCTTTTGGCTCCAGTTTTGGAGACATATTTTCCATATCAAGATTCCATTTCCAGTTTTTTTCTGTCAGCTAATGATTTCTAATGATTTATACTGGTGAACCACTGTTGAGAGCTGTGTATCTCTTTCCTCTTGCAAAGCCAGGGCTCAGCTCCCAGCCTGTCAGCTGCCCTGATTCTTGGGAATAAAAGGGGCATCTCTAGGCAGACTCCTGCTTCCCTTTTTCCTCCCTGGACATCTCCATCCCCACCAACCCAGGCCATTCCCAGTGGCTTCCCCAGGACTCTCTCCATGGCAGGACACTTTGTTTTTAATACACTTCAGGCTCCTGGCAGTGGTTTTCCCCTTGAGTTTTGAGCTTTGCACTCAGCAAGAAGAAAAACTTCCCCTCTTGTCCAACCCTCAGAAGGCAGAAAGTGCTGGAGTGGCCTTGCTTACCTCTGGGGAGGGGAACTGGGATTTGTTTCCATCGACTGGGGCGACCAAGAGCATGTCCTGCAGGATGGTGGTCATGTGCTGGGCCATGACCTTCTGCTGCTCCACGCTGCAGTGGTTCTCCAGGGAGATGATGACAGGGTATGGCGAGGTCTGGAACAGCAAGGGAGCAACACACACCATCAGTGAGCTCTGTGCTTTACCAGACTACAGCAAGAGGTCTGAACCCCAGTGCTGCTGTCTCTGGGAGTGGGTGTGTCAACAGGAGGGTCTGATATTCTCCTAAAGCAAGGATTTGTTAAAAATGGAATTTGTTAAAGTAGTTACTCAGATCTGTGCTGGTGCCTTCCAGAGATGATGGTCCAATGGGGAAGGCACCAGGATGGGTCAGGATTGCCTCTCACAGACCCTGTGCCTCCATTCTCCACTTGCACTGTGGGCCAGAGCACCTTCCTACCCACCTTCAGAGGAGGGACTGGGAAGGGGCTTTGAAATCACAGGGTTTGCTCAAATCCTTAAGTGATATCAATCCTTCTTCCATTCCTGCCTGATCTGGTTCCCTGCGCCCCCAGATCATTTTGTGTGCTGAAGGCATTGTCACTATTGTCACTGTCACTCCTTTATGGCCTCAAACAAAACTTGGCACCAGTTCCCCTGTGCACTGAAGGAAAACAGCAGAGTCCAGTGAGTCTGGACAGACCTAAGATTTTCTGAAGCCTGCTGCCACACAAGAATCCAGCCGTCTTCATCCCTTTTAAAGCAGAATAAAAGCAGTCCTTCACATCTAAAACATGCACATGGGTTCCTCTAAACAAGAAACAGACCCTGAGACATCAAAGCCACACAAATCATGGGCTTGCTGGCATTCCCCACCAGGTATGCTCAACATTATGGGCATCATATTCATTGTAGTGAAAATGCACAGGATGGTCCAGGATGCAGCTGTGCTGGCACAGGTTCAAACTCATCCTTGGATGGTGTACCCTGTGCAGCAACCCCCAGGGATGGATCTCTGCAGGAAGCAGAGCGTGGAGGCTCAGACAGAAGGAGCAGGAATTTCTCTTGTCCCCATGAGGTTGAAGCTGCCATTGCTTCTGCTCTTTACTGGGAGGGAAGAGCTCTACTGCCAGTCCTGGGTTGTGCAACATGAGAAAAAGTCCCTCATCCTTACTTGGAATGCATAGTTCTTGATGGCCTTAATGACATCACTGAAGAGGATCTTGGAGGTGAGGGTGTAGCCGTGATAAATGACGGGCTCTGAGTTGGGGCCGTCCCAGCAATCCAGCTCCACACAGCGACAGCCTTTGGTCAGGGCTCTGGAAACAAAGAAGGGACCGGTTGGGTTCTACACCTTCTGTTCCGTCTCCAAGTGAGGCTACATCAGGCACAGGCACTGCCTGGGAAGACTGGAAGGAAGTCCAGGAGCAAGGGAGAAGAAAGGAGCTTGGAAAAGCAGGGAAGCAGATAAAGGATGGGATCAGATGGAATCGGTGTCAGCAAGGAGAGCTCAAGGTTGAGCAAGGAAAGCACAGAAGGATCTGAGAAACAAGGTAGTGGAAGTCCAAGGTAGAATTATCCAAAGAATAAGACAAAGTGAGTGTCAGACTAGAAAGGACACTGATGACTGTGCCCCAAGCCTTTTCCCAAAGATGGTGAAGAGAAAATCAAGAGAGGCTGCAGTGGAAGAATGACAGTCAGCCTTAGAAGCCAGGTCTCAAAGTTTAGATGATGTGATTTCTTCATCTAGATCTGATATGATATGAGGGATGAATCCTCAGAGCTGGGAGAAAGGGAGGGAGGGAGCTGTGGGAACTCCCCCATAGCTGAGGAGACTGCTGAGGGCCAATTTCCTAAATCGAGTCTGCAGACTGAATATCCATGTGAAATTCCTACCTCTACATATCCATGCTTCCATTTCAATTTATTTTCAAAAGTAGATTCCCCCCCATCTATCTAGGAGGTGATTTTGCCTCTTTTACAGTAATTTCCTAAACATTTCAGATCACACAATTCCTCTAACTCATTGCAATAGAATCACAGAATGGTTTGGGTTGGAAGGGACCTTAAAGATCATCCAGTTCCAACCCCCTGCCATGGGAAGGGACAGAACCTTGTCCAACCTGGCCTTGAACACTTCCAGGGATGGAGCATCCACAGCATCTCTGGGAAACCTGCTCCAGAATAATGGGATTTACTTTTTTTTTCTACAACCCATACATTTATCATTTTAAGACTGTGTAAGATGGATTCAAAGAGCTACTGAGAAGTGACCTGTGCCAGATTTCACTCTTAACACTTTTGACCTTGTGACTCCAGTCAGTTGTTGCTCCTTAGAACGAGATAAGTCATAAACAAAGGCAGAACTGCAGCCATTGACTGGCTCATAAGGAAACACTGTCCCACCTGATAAAAACAAGGAGTAATGTATTGTGGGTGTGCAAATTACTACAGGTCACTGCACCCATCTGGCCATGAGACATCAGATGCTGTTAAAGGCATACATAGGCAAAACCTAAAGCTCTAAAAAACACCTAAAGTGCAAGGGTGCTGTGGGAATATCTGAAGTGCTGAAAAGGCACCAGGTGTAAGTTCTGCTGATCACTCCCCCTGCTCATATCCCACCTCTTTTCTTTTCCTTTTTTTTTTTTTTGATTGCTCCAACTAGGACTGCACAATAAACCCCAGCACAGGTGGGGTTTATTCCCTGTCCCCACGGACCTCTCCCAGAAGGCAGCACAGAGCATAAGCACCACGACACTATGCATCACTATGGCTTCTCCCAGACCTGCGGCCCTATCCCAGGAGGAATCTTTCCATCTTGCAAGCTCCTTGCACTCTCTTGTGCCATATTTTGTGGAATGCAACACCCCCTCAGCATCATGCTTAGAAAACACCAGGCCAGAGGGCTGTAACCCAGCCTCCAGTGACTGCAGATATTTTATACTGCTTCCAAATGTTGTAATTATACATCCTACACTCAGGTGGACGCACCAGATGAGACTCAGGTCAAAGAGCTGCAACAAGGGGCTGGTTTGGAAGCAGCTCACCCTGGAAACATGGGCCAGCCCATATTACCTGGTCTGGTGGGAAATTGCTTCTTGATCCCTTGCATCCATCAGCACAGACACTCAAGTCTTCTGAAAGAAAGAGGTTAACCTCCCCAACACACACAAACACTCGCTCTCTTTACCTGATGTAGGCCTCTGTGCTGCTTGGCCCTGTGATCTGGTCTTCCATGAGATAGGTGTTGTGTGAGGATGACACCAAGTAGTGGCTGAGAGGTTGGGTCATGTCCTGGTAAACCTTCCTGTGGGAGGGGTTGAATATGTTCCCCTCATCTGACAGCAGGTACATCAGGAAGCCATCCTTGGTCATGGCATTGCCCCTCTTGGCTGTCAGACAAACAGACAGAACACCCCACAGTGAAAATGAGATGCCACCAGCTCGTGCTGCCACCTTCACCACAGTGCCTCTGCTCTCCAGGAGATCCCAGAGGCAAAATGTGATCCCCAGGCATTCAGTGAAAGCAAAGACATGGATGTTCTGCAGACAAGGATGACACCTACAGCTGCCTGAAAATGCTTTTAAAGCCCTTCCCAAGCACAGCTTTTTATGACACTTACGTGGCTTTTTATTACACTTTACTTGTCCTTGATAACATCTTAAGAGTGTCAAAGACAGACCTTACCTCATCTGTCTCCAGAGATTTACAGCATGAAAATCTCTGTTTGAGCATTTCAAGGTTTCTTTGCACCAACTTAGAGAAGCTGTCAGATGTCTAAACACAGCCAGATAAATCCTGTCTAGATTAAGCAATGAAATACATGATTTGCAAAGAGGAAATACAAAATTACTCCCCATTTTGAGGGACTGAACTAGATCTCAGCCTAATCCTAAAGCCTGACAGATGCAAAGCCTTGTCCCTCTCCTGAAGGAATACCAGGATAGTGGAAAACCAGCCCAAGATTCTGAGTTGGCTCTTGGAACACATCCTCCAAGGTGCTCCAGACTGATGATTCACCCACAATCTGAGCAGACAGACAGTTCAGTGTCTGCCCCCTAAACAGCTGTCACCTCCTTGGCCTCTGCTCAGAGATCCCATCTGCAGATGGCTTTACAGGTGCCCATCATCACGGACATCTGCCTCCACTCCAGCTTCTGGAGAACACAAATATTGCTCCATTCTCAGCCTTGAAAAGCCACATGAGGTTTTGGCACCTGAATAACCCATCTGAGTCTTTCCCTCAGGGTTTTCATCATCCTCTAGTCAAACCTGTGTCAATCCCCCTCCTGCTGCTCAGTGCACCCAAAATAAAATTGAAGAGAGAGATTTCCCAGCCTCTCCTCTGCCCTCCCCTCCTAGAGATGCTAGGAGAGGGGAGCAGAGCAGAGGCTGGGAAATCTCTCTCTTCAATTTTATTTTAATAAATAAATATGTTAATGCCCCCCTAGGAGAGTGTTTTTTTAGAAGCAGCTGTGGGGAGAAAATAATGCACATGACTGCAGGAAAAAAAGCAACAGCAATGCAATTCATAATTCATTAAAAAAGCAAGATTTTGAAGCAAACCAGACAGGGCTTTCAACCTACCTCTTTCGTTGGGCTCATATCTCTGAATTAAGGCAGGGGCAGCAACAACAGCATCTTCTTCCTGCTGCACCTCATAGAGAAACCTCACCAGGTTCTGGCAGGACATGAACCCCTCTGGGTCCGAGTACCTTTGGAAGATGCTGTCTATTTCCTTCCTCTCTGTCAGTATCTTGTAAAATTCCTCTATCTCATCATCCTCCAGAGCCTCTGTTTTGGACTTGTCACAGTGCTGTAAACGTAGAGGGGAGAAGGAGTGAAAACCTTCTTTCCTTCTGGCATAGGCCAGCCGTAATCTGCACCAGGGCTACACAACGCAGAACACAAAATAATTGCAAAGAGTTACTGGCCAGCACATGGTCAATGACAATGGTTCTCATTGACAAGGCCAATAGTCATCAAAATTACAGTTATTTATATTTATACACTATCAGTGTGCTCAAAAGCACCAGTTCCATCACTTGGTGGGCTTCAGTCAGGACAGCTCAAAATAGTCCAAGCCCAAATCAAGGATCAAAAGAATCTTAATCTCAGGGGGAACAAAGGGAAACAATTAACTCTATTCAATAATGACAGACAATATAGCCAAAAATCCAGGAAGTTAAGTGAAAAGAACTCTTCCTTTCACCTTAGTGGCTCAGACCTCAGGAGGCTGTCAAGACTCACAGTAGGGCTGATTGCAAAGATGGCATCAAAAAAAACTAAAAACCCTCACAACTGCTAAACATGTGCATGTTTAGGTATGAAAAAATCCAGTTAGTGGCCAGCGAGTGAGGAGCACATGGTCAATGACAATGGTTCTCATTGACAAGGCCAATAGTCATCAAAATTACAGTTATTTATATTTATACAGTATCAGTGTCCTCAAAAGCACCAGTTCCATCATTTGGTGGGCTTCAGTCAGGACAGCTCAAAATAATCTAAGCACAAATCAAGGGTCAAAAGAAATGTAATTCTTAATCTCAGGGGGAACAAAGGGAAACAATTAACTCTATTAAATAATGGTAGAGAGTATAGCCAAAAATCCAGGAAGTTAAGTGAAAAGAACTCTTCCTTTGACCTTAGTGGCTCAGACTTCAAGAGGCTATCAAGACTCACAGTAGGGCTGTTTGCAAAGATGGCATCAGAAACAACTTAAAACTCCCCCATGTACATGTTTAGGTATGAAAAAATCCACCTCTCCATGGAAATTTTCCATTCTCATCCAAAACCTGCCATGTAACAAAATCCCCACAGATTCCAAATCAGATATAACCTTCTCACAAGGAACTGTAATTCAGATTCTCCATCTTCCTCTGGGGTTTGAACTTTTCCAGTAGATACCATCTGGGACAGAGCACCACAGCCAAGGACTTGATTGACCATGAAAGATGGGGAGCTTGAGATAGACATGTAATGTCTCCATCAAGGACACAGCTTTTCCAATAACAAGTTGTTCTAGTTTATTTTAAATATTCCCAGGTTCAATTTTTTCATCAAAAACAACTTTTTTTTTTTCCTGTGGCAAATCCCGATATTAATTTTGTTGTTTGTTCCTAGCAGAATTCTTCAGCTTGTCAAACCAGAGGAATTAAATTGCTTTCCATCTTTGATCCCCTGTGACAGAGCTATTTTCCTGGATTTTATGATGAAAATGCCTGTCTTAGTTTAACCAGTAATCACACTAATCTCAGCCTAGCCCCTGCCAGTGATCTCAGCAATGGCCACAGTGGCTTTGGCAGTGTCCCAGGATGATAAGGAGGGACTTTCATCCCCTGAAAATCTTTCACTGTCTGTTTAAGGAGCACATATAAAACCAAAGAATATTATCTTGATGCCTAGCATTGCACAAACTGAAGTGACAGAAAAAAATAATTCAACTTGTCCTGACTTCAGAACCTGCTAGGTAGAAGCTACATGGTCCTCTCAGGGATGGGACAACCTGTGACATGCTCAGTACTACAAACACCTCCAAAATACGTTTGAGAGTCCAAGAATTGCCTTTTCCTCACTGCCTTCCATGTCTATGATCCTGTTCTGTGGCTCTGGCAGATCCCTCAAGCTGAGCTGAGCATGATGCTTAGCAACTGCAAAAGGAATATAAAGAGGGAAAGCAGCTGGTGGGGACAGCAGGGATGTTGCGAATTACAAATGCTCTTTCCTTTAAGACATGACAGGGAAAATGACAAGATATTCCTCCTAGAAAACTGGCATTTTAAGTGGTGTGCCTGGGGAAGTTAATTCATTAGTTACCATTAAAGGCTGTGATGAAAACAGGACAATGGCACCAAAGTCAAACTCCAGGACACATCAGATGCTCAATATAAAAGTGGGTTCCTTCTTTGGCTACGAGAGGTCCAAATTACAGAATCTCAACCCAAAATACTGTGTTTTACCTCCCATGTATGCATCACAAGCCATGAGTCCTGAATGACCCTTGGCCTGGCAGCAAAAACACCTTTCTGATGCATCAGAATGAATATCCAGGTTGAAATGAAGTGAGCAATGACAGGAGCTTTGCATCATTTCTGGTTGCATTGCAATATGTTTTACTCCAGTGTCTCAAACCTGGATGTGGACACAGAGTCATGTGAGGAAAGGCAAAAATAATGTGAGAACATGCCCTGCAGCCCCCACTTGAGCCCCTGCTCACCCTTCCTTCCTGTGACTAAATGAAGAACAACTCTCTGAGACAGAAAAGATCACCCTTTAATGGGCTGTAATGTCCTAGCCCATCTAGGCTGAGGCAGGATGCAAACTGAAAATGTAATTGCTTTAAGAGCAAGACAGACCCTTCCTGGAGGCAAATCAGCCCTCAGGAGATCTGAATTAACCTCCAAAGAGCCTCTCTTTCCAGTGGCTATACAGGAAACTTTAAAATTACTTGCTTAATGATGGTACTTCAACTAACTCCCTGCATTTCTATGGGTTGAATCAAGGTTTAGCAATTACTTGGAGTCTTTAAGCAAAAAGGATTAATTTCATCAAGTTTCCTCTCCTGGAGCTCCCTTGTAACTATTGTGACAGCAGAAGAAGTTCATTAAATAGGAGGAGACTGTGCCTCTAAAATAAAAATAAAAAAAGGAAAATAATAAAAAAAAAGGTGATTTTTTCAGATTGTTGATGTGTGAAGATGTGGGAGTGATTCATCTCCCATATGTGAGATGTATCCTTGGGGATGAGGAGATTCACACCCTGCTCCCTACTGGCTTCACCTGCACAGGCTGCAAAGGAAGTGTTGGCAACTCCTTCCAGTCTAGACATGCAGCTCAACCAGTGGATTCCCAGCCTTATTTCCACTCTTCCAGGACCCTCCTGGGAATTAAGGGATGGGATCCACCAGCCAGAGCAGGCAACCACTGGAATATTTTGTGAGCTGAAATTCTTTAAGATGCGCTGATGACCTTCCCCCTGATTCCTGAGGAGTTACCAGAGAGATGTCTATAAAGCAAAGACCAGGAAATTTGGACCTCCTTTGGGGGAAGGCTGCCTGCTCACATGGAGGAGCAGGAGAACTCCTGCCTGGTGCCCAAAACCACCCACGTGTTTACCAGTGATCAGAAAAAACATTTCTGCAACTGCACACACATTAATTCAAATCCTGCTCCAGACAGGATGGAAGTTTGGAAATTATCCAGATGTTTTATCTCACCTCAGCAGGATGGATTCTCTAGAGAGAAACCCAAAGCTTAACAACTGAGAAATTTTCATCCCTTTCTTATCTTCTGATAGGCTCAGCCAGCAAGCTGAATCTTGAGAATTTAGAAGTGTACGTCCCTGACCAGATTAAATGTGCCTTGGGAGTATTAAATCAATCAGACTAGTCCAGGCTTGGATGCAATGTTGTGTATCTATCATGAATCTGGAAAGGTTTTTTTCTTAATTTGCACTTTATTTTTGTTTGTTTGTTTATACCTGTCACTTTGCACCCCCCTCCTCTGAGAAGGTGAGGATCTGGGTTCACAATTGTAACCAAACAAAATTCAGCCAGACTTAGGCACTGACATGCAGCTGTGGCACATAAAACTCCTGAGACCCCTGGGACTTCAACTTTGTTTCCTTTTTTCTTGCATTATCCATGTTTGCATCTCATTTTCTGCTTCCTGGCAAAATGAGGCATTGATTATGAATAAAGATCTCAACACACCCTCATCAAAGGCATTGTGTTGGCCTAACTCAGTGGGAATCAATTATTCTGGGCAATAAATTACTGAGCACCAAAACCTGAGAGTCCTTCCTTGGTACAAGAAAAGAAACCAGGAGTTCACTTTAGGTGAGGTCTCCAAACCAAGCTGAAAGCTGTGGGACACCCTGACCTCACCAATGAGCAAACCCTTCTTCTGCTTGCTCCCATTACCTGGAAAATCTTCTTGGCATGGTAGTCATCCACTTCAATGTTCACTTCTTTCAGGAAGTCTTTGAGCTCCTTCAGGCTCATCTTGTTGTCTTTGTTTTTGTCAGCTTTCCGCAGGCAGGTGTGAATCCAGCTGCAGGGGGATGTAAGGAAACCTTTCCAGGTCACTGCCTAGCCTGAACACCTAAATACCTTCTGCTGCACATGGCAGGGGGGAAATCCTCTTCTAAAGGCCCTGAGCCACCTCTCCAGCTGCTGTAAATCAGTGTGGGCTCCCTGAGCAGCTGCCACCACCTCACCTCCTGCTCCCACACAGCACAATGGTGCCTTGGCAGGAGGAAAATGTGCTGTGATACAACTGATGGCGACCTGGGAGAAGCTTTTCACCATCTGGCCAAGGCTGGAGCAGCTCTCTTTACCCTGTAGGAGTTCCTGGCCACAGCCAGAAACAGTTTGATTTCTCTTTTATGACAGAAAGTACATTCTGCTCCAGACGGTTAAAAGGGGATAAAGGAAAGAATGAAAAGAGCTCCCAAGAGAAGCTTGGTAAACTCATTGTCATGGATTTGCTCAATATTCAGTGTGTCATGGTGAACACTGAACTGCAAAAGAATGATCAATAAAAATTTTTGAACTCACCTTCAGCATATTTTTAGGGATTTCTACCTATATCTCCTAAGAATTTGTTGTGAGTGGAATCAAACCAAATTTTGTGGGTCTTTCCTTCTTCCCCTGATGAAATGCACAGGGTCTGTTACTGTGCTGCACTGTGATAATATTTCATAAGAGCTTGGGTTTTAATCACTTTAGTGTATCTGTGGATCAGGAGTAAATGCTATAAGAATGATCTTCTTAATGTGATGTCAGATATTTTGAACTGAGACTTCTATTTTCTTTCAGTCTCTAAAATCATGTTAGACAGTTGGGACACACTGCAGTTCTAAACACCAAAAAAACCTCCTGCTTTTTGCATCATGGAACTGTCTGTCTAATTTGCTTTACTGTCAAATAAGAAAGGTCATCCAGAAAAATATCTACTTTTCAACAGGAAAAAAAAATTATCAAAGTAAGAATTTGATCTGCAATAATAACCTTCCATGTCTCACATAGGAAACAATGCTTCCAAATTCCAGAAAAACTTCCAAAAAAATGCCCAATCTGAATGCTAATCAGACTAAAGCTCAGGATCAGCAAAACCAGCTGAGGCATACAGTGCTGTAACATTTAAACTGGGCCTTTCAAAATGACCCCAGAAAAGGGCATTAACAGCCTTAGGGGCTGTAAACATAACCCTGAAACAGTGTTTGCCAGAGCTACCCCTGCACTGAAGTATTTCCTAGTGATGGAGATATCTGTAAACTGTTAGTGAGTATTGTTTGTCTCATGGAAAGTTGAACTTTCTGACTTTAAAAATCTTGGCAGGTGCTAAGCAATGACCTCACCCTACATCCGTCTCAGCCTGGTAATATTAATATTCCCCTTTTTTAGACACGGAAACCAAAATAAAGAGAGGCTGCATTTCCCAAGGACACTCCAGAGCCCTGAACCAGGGTCTGGCTTGGACTGATTCTTCCCAGAAAACCCAGTTTGAGTCATGAAACTCCCATGAGCAGAGGATGCTGTTCTGGGAGCTCACCACACCCACCCTGGGGTGCAGAACAACCCCTTGCTGAAGATTGCAATGCAAGTTGTTTTCAATTCCCATCTGTATGGCAGGTCACCTTTGTCAAGTGGGCAGTTTGCCTTATCTCTCTCTGAGTGACCACAATCACTCCTCCCTCAGGAGGGGACACCTGCTGATAACAGCTATTGAATGTCACTGCATGGCTGATAAGAACTACAGCATCCACTGGGAGATGTGAGCCCAGAGGGAGGAGCCAAGCATTCCTACCTGGATATAATCCAGAGGTTTTGAGACACCAGCACAGCTTCTCCACTGGATTCCCCAGAGGAACAGCAGCTGCCTCTTCCACTGGATCTTCAGAGGAAGAATCCATCCTTCTCTACAGAACCCCCTGCTCCAACAGAACCACCCCTGACACTGCAGGAGGGCTGCAGCCACAATTCCAATGGGACTGCCCCCAACACCCTGACCCACAGGGTGTCAGGTTGTGTTCTGACTCTGTCAGTGCTGTTCTAGCTTACTGCATTGTTTGTTTTATCCTTTTTTTTTTTCCCTATTAAAGAACTGCTATTTCCTGCTCCCATATTTTTTGCCTGAGAGCCCTTTAATTTAAAATTTATAGCAATCTGGAGTGGTGGGGAGGGTTCACATTCTCCATTTCAGGGGAGGCTCCTGCCTTCCTTAGCAGACTCCTGTCTTTTCAAACCAAGACACCCCTCCACCAGCTCTGCTCCAGACAGGGTCTGTCAGACTGTCACCAGACTGTCACCAGACTGTCAAACTGTCACTCCGGTGCCACCCACTCACACCTGACCCTGCACCTCAGGTCCCCTTCCCATCCTTCCCTAACAACAAGAGGCAGGAGGAACACCCAACTCTGGTGGGCCAAGAGGAAATCCAGTCTGCCACAGCCAGAGGTGAGCAGTAGAGGTGGATAGAAACGACTCTTTTGTGCATAGAAACTACTGGTTTTGTGCTGACCACTGCAAAAAAACCACATTTTTTTTAAAGAGTCTGCATCATTTCCTCTGATGATGGGCACCCAGAGGTCACGCATGTACTCAAAGTGCTCTCTGGAAGGCAAAATGTGGGCAGTAAATGCATCTGCAAGAGAGTATGCCCAGGTCCTACCTGTTAATGGAGGATGTTTTTCTCTTAGATGCCTTCCCAGGAGGCTGAGAAATGCAGGAGGGAAGTCAGAGAGCCCAGGAAAAGCCCAGGCACACACAGTGGGTCCTCTTGCTGCAAGGGCAAGCAGCAAAGAGAGAAAAAAGAGAGTACAGACAACTGAAATCTCAGTAAATAGCAGCATTCTGGCCCCAAAATATCCAAACTCTCCATCCATCTGCATCCCCTCAGCTTTGGGAGAGGTTGGAGGAGCTGGATGAACAAAACACTTCAACTGGAAGTCCTCTCATCTGGTACAAACACCATTTTTCAGCCCTGGCTGTGGGTCTTCCTTTCACCTTCTGCCTCTCCGTGGGCCTGAGTGCACTGGGCAGCAGCTGCTCCCATTTCTGTGGGAAAGCTTCTCCCATTCCTGTGTGAATCCAGGGAGAGCTCTGTGCCAGCTCCAGGGCTACCAGCTTTCTCTCAGTTTCAGTCATCCCTCTTTGGTTTCTATCTGGCAGATATCCCATGAGTGTGCTCAGAACAGAAATGCTGCAGAACTTCTGGTAATTGCTTTCAAACCAGAAGAAAAGCTCACACATAAACCCCAGAACTGAAGCAGACAGTGCCACCCTGCTCAAATGAAAAGTCCTCTGTATTTTCTGGTCTAAAGTCTTCCCTGCAAACACATACCTGCAATATTTGCTGAACTACCCATGCCAGCCTGCTGCAAGGTTGAATCTGAGGCTTATTAAAACAGAGCTCTGTGTATAAGAACATCAGAAATGCTCATCAAGCATGTGAGAGTTTTATCTGTGTAGGAATATAAGACTGGAAAAATACATAAGACACTGATCCCAGTCCCTTTCTAGCACAGGCAGCTCCACTGAATTCCAAACTGAACGAGCCCCATCTGAAACTAGCAGAGTTTTTTGCTTTCAATCCTTGTTTTCAAAAACTTGCACATTCCTTACTTGTTTTGCAAGGGTTTGGGAGGCTGAAAAAGATACCCTGCAAGGCAGCTCTCCAGTCATGGGGGACAGGCAGGGGACACAACACATCTCATGTCTTGACTCTTCCCCTTCTGTGCTCACAGATGCTGAGAACACTCCTGAGGTTTATGGAAGATCTGAGCAAGCCCACGCTGCCAAGCAAACCCAGTGAAGGCAGACTAAATTTAAAATCCCAGGCTTTAATTAAACATCATCAAATTTCAAATGAGAAATCATGCTGTTCTGTAATTCCAGGTTACGTTAAATGGCCTGAGACAAGCCCAGATTGGAAGCCAGCACTGCACAGTAATTACTCTTCCAGAAATATGGTTTGCCTACCCACCCTATTTAGCTTCAATTCTGCTTTCCAAAGACAGAAAGGCACTTTTCCATGCTGGAAATTTACAGCTTTCTTCCTTTGCAAATGTCATTGTTATTTTTCCCCCCTTTAAAAAATCTTGTCTCTTCTTACAGGCAAGTTTTTCAGCAATATATTTAACTTGATATGCTCCAGGGACAACTTTCTGTAGCCCAGATTTTCCCCTACACACTGTGGGGTGGCTGAGGAGTGACCTTACAGCCCAGAGCTTGAAAAAGCATCCAAAATAAGACACTCCTAATGCAGGAGATAAACAGGACATCCCAGGCACATCAGAACTAATGGAATCTGGTTCCTTTAAGTGAACAGCACTGTGGCTGTGAAAATGCTTCTCAGGCTTCAGAGAATCCACAGAAGTGTAATGCC
Source organism: Calcarius lapponicus (assembly GCA_039654755.1). Lineage (NCBI taxonomy): Eukaryota > Metazoa > Chordata > Aves > Passeriformes > Fringillidae > Calcarius > Calcarius lapponicus. Next base: position 10,203,201 of record CM077464.1, on the reverse strand, counting down.
TGATGAAAGCTCAGCATTTATGTACCATCTCCCTCTCCATCAGTGCATTATTACCCAGCAGAGAACCCACATGGAGTGAAGACTTGACTGAGGGCAACATCCCTGGTGCCTTCTCAGACCTGAGCTCCAGCTTTGTGATTTTTCCCAGCTGAGGATTTTGCATCTCCCCTCCTCTCTGATGTTCAGTGTCAAACAGGACATGAAGCCCACCCAGCCTTCTCTCCCCAAGAATGGTATCTGTTTTCCTCTCTGATAACTGAATATCTACCTTTGGGAAGTTTAAAGGAACCTAGTATTTTATCATTACTGTGGCTCTGTGAAATCAGGGTGAGATCAGCCAGCAGCTTCAGATGTCATGGTCAGAGTATCAGATACACAGGGACTGAAGAAAATCCATCCAAAACTGCACCCACAGATATCCTCTCTTTATACATGAGACCCCTGTTTGCAAAGCAACTTATTGAGTGAAATGCAGCCCTGAAAAATTCCCTGTGAATTCAGCAGAGCCAGGATTTCACCCAATAACCACCCTCTCTCCATTTCATAATGAATTCAGATCTCCTTTCCTGCTCTGTGCCTTTTCCTTGCTGCTCTCTGCATTGTCACTAGAGCAACTGCAGATTTTTTCAGGGCAAAACTTCCTCCCATGCTGAGGCTAATAAGGAGTAATTTCACTCAAGTCAGTGGAGCTACCCTGGAGTAAATTTGGCAGTGAGAGGAGGAGAATCAGTTCCCTCTCCTTGTATTACTGAGAAACACGGTAAACAGTGAGGGCTTTTCATGCCTTGCCAAGAAGTGTCTGTCCTGGAGTTTACTGCAATGCAAGTGAAACAGACCCCTGAAGAACACAAAAAAATAATGATTGTTTTATCTGGAGCTCCATGAAAGAGGGAATTCTTCGCTTAAGGAGCCACATTGAGCCTGACTCCACTCTTGCTGGTATCATTGTAAAACAGGGGGAAAAAGCACTGGAAACCAGGGAGCTTGCCTGGGTGCAAAATCAATGCAAGAGAAAACCCAGAATAGGGAAAAAAGGAGGTTAGTCTACTATCCCCACCCACATGGAAAGACAAGTGCATCTTTGTCCGTGATTAATCACTTTATAAGGCAAAGGATACTGTTGGAGTTTCTGTTTCTGGTTCATGGAGTTGCTGTGGGCTATGATTTTCCCAAGGCCAGCAATCCAGTGGTTGGCATCATCCTCTGAGCTCGCAATGAGGTCCAGGTTTTTCCTCTGGTCTTTGAAGACGATGGAAAAGCAGCGATACTCTGGGACATCCTTGGCGTATTTTTCCATCCCTTCTGTTTTATGGCCTGACCTCACATCCCGGATATCTTCAATGGAGACTGTGGAAAGAAAGCAGAGCCTGCTGTCACCAGGGGTTCAGTCAGCCTTATCTCTACTTGGTGAGGGATATTAAAAATTTCTCCTTTTCCTGAAGCCTCTGGAGGTTCCCTTCCTCTTCCCCCCTTCCCCAAGCTTTGGTACTAAAGAAAACTCAACTCAAAAGGGGTAGAAAGAGCAAGAAATATTAAAAAGAAAACCTCTTTTTCCATGTTCTTTATTTAATAAAGAAACAGAATATGCCATAGGTGCCATGCTGTGATGTCTTCTTTATGGGACACAAATCACAGCCAAGAGTTTGGTTCCAAGTCCTGGGAGCATCCCTTGACTCATTCCCCCTGAGAATGGGGAGAGTGGAGCTGTGCCTCCCTGTGAGCATCACCCCACAGGAAAACCCTAAAAGCACTGAATGGTTTGGGTTGGAAGGGACCTTAAAGACCATCCAGTTCCAAACCCCTGAGATGGACAGGGATGGCTTCCATGATATCAGGTTGCTCCAAGCCTCATCCAGCTGGCCCTGAACAATTCCAGGGATGAGAAGTCCACAGTTGCTCTGGGCAAAATAAGAGGTGACCTCAATAAGAGGAGGGTAAGGAACAAAACTGTCCTTCTTTAGGTTGCAAAAATAGTGAGAAGGTAACATTTAAGATCCCATCTGTTCCTCTCAGTCACAGTAGTGCAAATTAAGAAGGCAAAGACCAAAGCTTCAGAGCAGTCTGGGGTCACCCATACTCAGTCCTAACCCCTGTCAAGGGTCGAATTTATCCTCCTTGCTGTAAGAAATCAAAACACTCTTTTAAAGATCATCCTTCCCCACTTCCATCTCTGCTCTTCAGCTGGTGGAAATGAACCCTGAAGTTGCTCCAAGTTTGCAATATGCACACACAAGGCATTTCAGAAGGAGCAGTGCGTGAAGAGACTTTTATTAAGCAAATACAAGAAACAGAGACAAGCCTGAGATGCTCTTGAGAGCAATCAGTGCCCTCAAACTGGGCTGAAATCATGTGAGCTCCCAGCAGCAGCCACAGCCTCTTTTTGTCTTTCATAGGTCACTTGATACATCTACACAACACTGGCACAGGTTGCCCTGAGTTGTGGATGCCCCATCCCTGGAAGTCTTCAAGGCTTTGTTCGATGGGGCTTGGAGCAACCTGGTCTGGAGCTTTGTTAAAAAGCAGTGCATTAGTATGAAATACCCCCAAAGTTTGGCTGAATAGGAGAAACTTGCCTTTAAACATCCATTTCACCATTAAAATGTCCAGTTCATTCAAAGTCAACACTGTAGAAAGACCCAACTCAGCATCCACCTGCACATTTTTGGTATGGCTGCCTTGGGATTATCCAAAATTCATCAGATGCTCATTAGGGGTTTGAAAACTTTCATTGTTTTCCCAGAGCAGTCATGATAATGCTCAGCTGCTGGGAAAAAAAAAATGCAAAAAACCATCCAAAATTTCAGTCCTCAAAAATCAGTGACTGTCCAAAAGCAACACTTCACATTTGCTTCAAGCTCTCACCAGATGCTGGGGTGGTCCAACACCCTCCACAACACTTTGCTGGTTTGGTTCCTATACAAGAACTCACCAGGAGCTCCCTGGAGCTGGCAAAGCTCTTCCCTGACAATTATGAGCTGTTATCTCTGTGTGGTCTTTGATTATCACTTAGTAAAGGCTGAGGGGAGGGGAGGAAAAGGTTGGGTTGGGATGGGCTGCTGTGGAATTATGTTATCTGGCCAATTTACCTCCAAGTGAAAGTTTATGGGTTTGAGTACTAAAACCAGCTTAAAAAGAAAAAAAGGCAATTCCCCCACAGCTGGGCCTTCCTGGTGATCCAGGACATGAATCAAATTATAGTGGTTGTGCCTAAGGTGGAACTTCACCTTTAATGTAAAGAATCTTATGTTTGGCCAGATTCAGTTCAATCAAAAGGTCTAAAGTTTATTTAGGTTTTTTTTTATAGCTGGTGGGAAATAAAGCAGCTTTTGGAACACAGCTGTTCTCTCCTATTCAAACAAAAATTTCAGGGTAAGTTATACCCTTAACCCATGGCTACAGCGGACCCTTGACCAGAAAGGAAGTGCAAGCTGGGCATCTCATATGCAGACTGTCCTTAAATGTGGGATTCTCCTCCTCTCCAGATCTCTTCTGCTTATGGCAGTGAAGTGGAAGGATCATCCTGTTATTCCTCTTCACCTGCCAGCTGCTCACCACTGCTTGGCTCACAAGAGTTATTGTCCTGCAGAATGGCTCCTCAGTCTGCTTGTGCAATCAGTCCCTAAACTTCGGGTTGGCAACAGCCTCCTGTTTCCAAGACCAGAAAATCTGATGTTAAATATTGGAAATTTAGAATGGATTCTTTGGAAACCATTACGTGGCTGCATGAATCCACTGGAAAAGAGAGCTGTGTGGGAGGAAAAAAAGATTGAAAACCTGTGTCTGGAAGGGCTGCCTTGATCTTTTCAGTGGATGATGGAGATAAAAGAGCTCCTCAGTACAGAAAGGGTACAAGGAAGGCTGAAGAGCACGACTGGTGTCTATTGTAGTCACACAAGAGAGAAGGAGAGAAACTATCACCACAGGAACTGTTAAAAAGCAGGGTAAGGAAGGACACTTTTTATAGCTTTCCATAGCTTGGTTGTGTGTACTGTTTTCATCTATCAATAAAAAAAGCCGAAGCCAAAGGACTCAGCCCAAGCCATCTGCTAAAGTTATCTCTTTTCTGGAAAATCTTAACCCAGCATGAGTACTTTATCAGCTGCTCCCAGGCAGTGACTGCACTCTATTAGGAGTCCCAAACTGTGTGTTCAGCTGAGCTATCTGCAAGGAGAAATCAAAAATAACTGGGGCACAGAGATGTTTCACAGCAGAGGAGCACTCCCAGCAAACAGCCATCAATCACAGCTCCCTGCAGCCTCCCTGCTCCTTCCCCATCACGCCACAGCGGGGAGATAACCACAAGCAGAAGAGAATTTGGAAAGTTTGCATCTCCTTCTGAGTGTTTGCGTCTGCTGAAGAGGTGGTTTGTAGAGAGCCCAAAACATGACGCACAGCACAAGGAAGCCTGTGTTCCTCCTGACCTCCAGACACCAACTCACACAGGTTACATCCTGGTCAGCCTTCCTGGCTGCTCTGGATGCTGCTCAGACAGCCAAAGGCTCCCCGTGACACGGACATACAGCAGCCTTCCCTGGAGCCAGTGGAATTCCTCCTGTCTGAACTACTCTCAGGGAGATGTTGAGAACTTTCTTTCTAGCCCTCCTTTCCGTCTGCATCACTGGCTCCTGCTCTTGTGCTTCTCCCTTGCTGATTTCCAGCCCAGCACCCTTCTCCTCTTTCCCCCCTGGCATCAGCAGGCAGGGATGACTCAGGCCCTCAGGATTCTTTTGACAGCCCATGGTATTTTCAAGCAACCAACATGTAAATTTGGGGTATCTATCTTGATTTGGATTTCTCTCTTCACGGCTTTCAAGGAGCTGGGTGTTACATTTGCAAACTCATCTCTTCACACAGAAGGAACACCTCTGAAAGGAAATCAGCTGCATGATCTTTAAGGTCGCTTCCAACCCAAGCAACTCTATGATTCTGGTGTAGAAGAGCCAGAAGGATGAGCCTGACAACATTCCTAATGATGAAAGCACTTGTCAGAGAGGAGCCCTGGCCTCTCCACATCTTCTCTCATCACTGCTCCACAATTGAAATGTCCAGACTGTGCTGGGAGCACGAGCAGCAAACTCTTTGCTAATCCTAAGGAATAGAGGGAAAGGAGGTACAAAAGCAGACAACAATCCCTTTGTTTTCCTCCTGCTTGATAGGCAGCCCTTTGAGATGAGACATTCTGTCAAGAGTATTTGTCAAGAGAGAAAGTAAGAAACTGAACCTGCACCTCCTACAAACCACTGAGCATGTGAAGGACAAGGACTGGCAGGTGCTTCTCCTTTCTTGTGCCTTTGCTGATGAAGTGGGAGAGCAGGGTCACTGTATGGGCACTGCCAAAACAGCCTTCCTTGAGTTAGTCCAAGAAGAGCTCCTCAGATCCCTTCCTCATCCCACCCCTGCCAGTGACAGGCGATCTGTGCCATGTGGCACTCAGTCACACTGAATTACTCCATCCCACTCTAACTGGCTCAGTAAGTCACTTCTGTTTACTGTCAAGAAATGCAGATGAGAAACGTGCTCAGCCCTACAGAGCCTGCACACCATCCTGCACGTCTGCAGAGAGGCCAGACCCTCACCAGCTGCACCTCACCTCAGCTTCTTGTGAGGAGCAGACGAAAGCTGACCCCAGGACCATCCTGCAGAGACACCCCATGGATTTCACACCACCTGAGTGCGCCCCGTGTGCTGCTCCTCACTCTGGTTTCACCCCAGGAAGAGCCTCTTGGATTCTCTGCTGGTCACAGTGACTCTGAGACACATACAAGCTTCTTTTTCCCAGCCCAGCAGTCGAAGAAGGAGTCAGGACTTTACTGTTATCATTCTCAAGGTTGTTTATTTGGTGTTATCTATAACATTCTTTCTCCAACCTGCCGAGGTCTGTCTGGCAGGTCGGGTTGAGGCACACTGGTGTTATCTTTTTATACTAAAAATTAGGTGTACATTATTTACCATAACTTCCCAATACCTATCACCTAGGTTAGACAGTGAGTTTCTACTCTAAACCAATCTAAAAGTGCCAACATCACCCAGAAGATGGAGGCTAGGAAGAAGAAGAAGAAAGGCTGGACACGCCCAAATTCCTCCATCTTGGGACCCCAATCCCCCATTCTAAAAACCTCAAAGATCTATTTTTCACCCCATTACAAATTCACTATCATTCTACTTAAACTCTCTTGACTTGTAATTCTTCATATAAAGGTTGGTAATTGTTTTTCCAAGGGCTAAATCAAAGGCACAGGGGGTCTTGGGCTCTGTGCCAAGGTCTCTGAGCCCCCTGACAGGGTCTCGAGTTCTCCAGGACAGCCAGAGGAATTTCCTGGGTTCCGACAAGAACCGTTCAGCTGATTTTGGTTTCACCAGGGGTGGCTGATGCTAATGGCCACACTCAGCTGGGATCAGGGCCTGCAGCTGGGATCAGGACCTTTGTAAGCAGCAGGAGCTGGAGCACTGTCAGCCCCCCCGGGCTGGGAATACCAAAGGCTATCTATCCATCACCCTCATCCTTGAGGGATACTTTAACAAAATGGTGGGTTCAGCATGAGCCCTGCTGTGCCATGCCCTGTGGCAATGTTCCTCACTCAGGGCTCACCAAATGTGGTGCTGTTCACAGGGGTCCCAGGATGAGAGAAGACATGAGAATCTTGACTCCATGTTTCAGAAGGCTGATTTATTATTTTATCATATATATTATATTAAAAGAAAATGATATATTAAAACTATACTAAAAGAATAGAAGAAAGGATTTCATCAGAAGGCTTGAAAGGAATGGAAAGAATGGAATGGTAATCAAATCCTGCGATTGCTCACAGCTTCAACACAGGTGGCTGTCATTGGTCATCAAGTAAAAACAATTTCACATGCTGGGTAAACAATTCTCCAAATCACATTACAAAGCAGCAAAACATGGAGAAGCCGAAGCTTCTCAGCTTCTCAGGAGAAAAGATCCTAAGGAAAGGATTTTTCATAAAACATGTCTGTGACAGTGCCATCCCAGCCATGCCTGCATTGCTCCTTCATCTCCCTGTGTGTGAGCTACGGCAGGTCCAGCTGCTGATTCCTCATCCATTCCCTTCTCCCCCTGCTCAGACTTGCTCAGCAGGTTGTTCTGACTCGAGATCTGCTGCACAGCAGTCTGCCCTCACTGCTGGCCTGTGTTTACCAGCTGACAACCAGTGATGCAATGCACATGCAATTTTACAGGTTGTTTGGAAATACCCTTTCCTATAAGGTCTTTATCCAGCCTTTCAGTCTACCCATCATGATTTGGGGCACTGAAGCAAAGAGAGTGATCTCTATTTACATTCCTTCCACACAACCAGGGCCCTGCAAACTATTTTGGTGACCAGTTCCTACTTGCCCTGCCATCACAGCACTGCTAAATTTGGATCTGAGGCTCTCAACACTTCTGCCTTTGCATTTAACATATGCCAGGGAGAATAAGGTCGATATTTGTCAGCCTGTGATGAAAACTGTCCCAGCGACGCCCGCGGTGGCCTGATTGAAAACTCAATCGAAGAAACAGCAGCTCTGCATCTGAAATGGTGTGGCTGATGGCTTGAGTGATTCTGATAAAAACTGATGAGAGCCACAGACAGTTTTATTTTCACAGCTGAAAGCCACCTTGCATAACGCATTGGCATCAGCAAATATTTTTCCAGGGATAAATACCTGTCTGACCACAAAAGCAATGATTCCTCAAGAAACTGCAGAGGGACGCTGTTGGTGCAGCCAGCTACCTGCTGTGTGCACACAGGTTGCTGAGAGTTTCTGTTGACTTTAGACACTTACCAGGAACAATTTCAAGCTTTTGCTGTGTGACTCCAGCAAACACAGCAATATTACATCCTTCCTGTTCTTCTGCAAGCGAGTTCAGGACATTAATTCAATGGAGACAAGAATTTATTCTTCTACAAAAGTGGTATGACATGTTCACTGCATGGTATTTTAAGGATATTCATAAATTTCCCAGCAAGCCAAAAGCAAAGGAAGAAGTTTTCTGCTGAACACTGGTACTAGGCTATAAACATAAACCTTTTGTACTATGTTTAAACCAAGCAAAAAATATCCTATAACTGTGCCAGAAACCAGAGGAACAGAAGCAAATGCTGTGCATTTTTAATAGGGAGACTAACTAATCATCAGATCAAAAGATCTATTTCACGACTTTAAGTAATAATACAGTCATCACTTGCAACACTCAGCAGTCCAACCGAGTTTAGCTCACCTCCCAAACCCGATTATTTTAATCAAAAAACAGAAAAAAGAAATAATCCAACAATAGAAGTTCTTACGTAAAGCTTTTGGCCAGAAAGGGAAACATTTCATCTACAACTCCTGACGTTCTCTCTTGACTTCACTGCTCATGACTCAACAACACAGCCCCAGTGAATCATCCCTGCTCCAGTGTGTGAAGCTTTCCAGGGCTGGGATGGAAAACATCACCTCCCTGAGCCCCCAGGAGAGACACAGTGCAGGAGGTACCAAAGCACCACCTCTGGGGCCCCACTGCAGCACCCCTCAACTTTACAGACTCATTCAGCCTTTTCCTTCTGCCTCTGAACACTCTGTTTCTCCACCAGCTGCTCAAAAAGGATGATTCACTGGAAAGTTTTCAGCCATTCCCACAAATCCCCAAGTTGAGAGAGTTTTTAAAGGGATTGAGTCTGGCTTAAGTGAGCTGACACTAGGGATTACAGCTGCTTTAAGAAAATACTTTCACAAATCAATTTCACTGAAAGCAGCAAATGCCTTTTTGCTCCTTTTCTTTTTTTTTTCACCTACATGAGATCTGGTATTTGACCACAGCTAAATTAGACAATGCTTGTGACAAGCTGCTGCTCTGCCCCCTTTGGCTCTCCTCCCTCACACCACAGTGATGCTCAGCAGTGAACTGCCTCAGAATGAGCTGTTTTCCAGCTCCCTCACATAAATCTTTTCTTTGCCCCCAAACTGTTAATCCAGCCACTTTAACTCTGTTTCTAGAGGCCAGGGAGAAAGCACTGTGAAAGCCTCATGGGCCAAAGAAGCCTCCACCCTCCCATGGCCCTACACATCAGTTGGGATAAAGAGAGCAGCAGTGTGTTTGTGGGTCTGGTTGGAGCTCAGCCACAGGAAGGAACAACCTGTGGTGAAAAATGGATTTTTAAAGGTGATTTTGAGCTGCCCTTGGTGCCCAGCACTCCTGTGCTTCTGCTGGAGGCAATCAGAGAGTACACGCAGGGCAGAACATGCTTGCTGGAAAACTGGCTTAAGATGCTTCAAGGGCTTTTGAGGGGGAGGGGAAAAAAATTGCCCAGAGGCCTAAATGGAACATATTGAAAAATAAGGAATTATTGACAATAAGGAAAAAAATGGATTATCCTACCAGATCAGAAACCATTTTGTAAGGACAGTTTATCCCCAAAACCCTGTTTGGGGGATGCAGCTATGAAGACAGCATCTAATTTAAATTCCCAGTTGTTTAAAATAAAGACAACAGAGGAAGGTATTGCTTATACCCTGTGTATCTGATCCAGGCAACATCTGCTCCTGTCACAACCCTGATAAGCGGGGTTTTTTGAACTTCAAACATCTGAGATTCTCCTGTCTAACCTTGGCAGTCCCCAGCTTTATCTACTGGACTCCATCACACAATGGTTTACAAATAGCTTTTCCACATGGTCATAAGAATAACAACAGGAACAACTAGAAATTATCCAAGCAAAAAAAACCCCATAACCCTTAGATTACCCAGACTTCCCTCCTCTGAGGGGCATCCATTGCTGTCAGCAATGCTGCAGATAAGATTTGACTTGCTGCTAAACCTCCCAGTTTCCATTCTGCTCATCCTTTTTTCCATCCTGAAAAGGGAGTTTATCTGCAGCTTTGGAAGGGCTTTGTCCTGGAGAGCAACGTCAGTGTTTGTTAGCAAGGAAGGGTGCCCCTCTGCAGAGACTCACCCTGATTTTGGGTCTCAAATCATGACCCTGCACTCCTCCTCTGCTGTGACAGCCTTCAGAGAAGGCAGATGGGGTGACAGAGCCTGCCAGAGGCCACAACACGAGCCAGGGGTAACCCACCCTGCACCTGGACCCAGAGCAGCCTGGTGAAGTTAAAAGCTCCAAAATGAAACTCACAGCAATCACTCTGAAAGCTCATGAATGGAAGGTCTCAGAGGATCAATAAAAGAGAAAGGCAAGGAGAAACATGACCAGAAGGCTGAGGGAAGTGATTTCATCCCTCTCCTCTGCTCTCATGATACAGCACCTGCAGTGCTGCAGCTCCAGGGCCTCCAAGGATGTGAATCTGCTGGAGCAAGCCCAGAGGACACCACAAATGAAGGTGTTCCACAAAGCTGTTCCAAGGGCTGGAGCCCTCTGCTCTGGGGACAGGCTGGGAGAGCTGGGGATGTTCAACCTGAAGAAAAGCTCCAGGGAGACATCAGAGCTCCTCCCAGTACCTACAGGGGCTTCAAAAAACCTGGGGAGGGACTTTTGTCAAAGGGCCTGGAGTGATGGGACAAAGGGGAATGGCTTCACACTGCCAGAAGGCAGGCTTAGATTAGCTACAAGGCAGTGATTCCTCCCAGTGAGGGTGGTGAGGCCCTGGCACAGGCTGCCCACAGAAGCCATGGCTGCCCCATCCCTGGAAATGGCCAAGTCCCTTCCAACCCAAACCATTCCATGATTTTATGAAAATGGACTTCTTTGATGTTATGGCTTAGGACTTTCTAGGAATCAGTACTCATCTCTCTTGCTGATTTCCAGGCTCAGGTGTGTCCAGAGCACCTGCAGGTGTCCCTGCACCCCTGCCAAGAGCTTGGCACCACAAGTGCAGGCACAGGCTCACATCCTCCCAGGAGCACGTGGGACACTGCCTGGCCAGCTCCCACAGCCAGATGGGTGCAAAGCCAAAGCCAGCCTGGCCAGAGCCTGGCCTTGCTTGCCTTCCCAGAGCTGCAAGGACAAGCTCTGCCTCTACTGACTTGTCTCCATTGCTGTTATCCTGATGACAAAAAAAAAAAAAAATTATAAAAAAATCTTTCCCTGGGAGAGGTGTGCCTGCACGGGGTGTCAAGGAGCAGACACGTGCTGTGAGCCATCAGAGCCATCAGGTGACATTACTCCATCTCCAGGTGTTACTGAGGACACCGCCAGGGCACAGCAGGTTCTCCTGCCCACCATGGCACTGCCTGTCTCCAGCAGTGTGGCAATGCTGGCTGTGCCCAGCTACCAAAGTGTATCAGAGAGCTGTAAATCCATACCCCCAGCCTGTGCTCAGACCTGTGGGAACCCAGGGAATTCCTCTGGCTGCCCTGGAGGACTTGAGACCCTGTCAGGGGGCTCAGAGACCTTGGCACAAAGCCCAAGACCCTTGTGCCTTTGATTTAGCCCTTGGAAAAAACAATTACCAACCTTTATATGAAGGATTACAAGTCACAAAAGTTTAAGTAGAATGATAGTGAATTTATCACGGGGTGAAAAATAGATTTTTGGGGTTTTTAGAATGGGAGTTCAGGGGGCAAGATGGAGGAATCTGGGTGTGTCCAGCCTTTCTCCTCCTTCTTCTTGGCCTCCATCTCCTGCTGTGATGTTGGCAATTTTAGCTTGGTTTAGAGTAGAAGCTCACTGTCTAACACAGGTGATGGGCATTGGAAAGAAATTGTAACTATTGTACAAGCAGGTTTTAGTATAAAAAGATAACACTGCCCCAGGGGCAGGCAGAGTGCCTCTGTCTGTCCTGCTGAGCGGACCTCGGCTGGACAGGAGAAAGAATTTTGTAGATAAGAAACAATAAACAGCCTTGAGACCGAGACCTGAAGAGCTCTGACTCCTTCTTTGAGCACTGGGCTGGGAGAAGAGACTTTCTAACACATCTCGGGGTTGCTCTGAGCAGCAGAGATCCCGAGAAGAGCCCAGCTCAAAGGATTTATCTCACTCTTCTTTATAAAACAATCCCAGTTGCAGCCCTTCTCCATGCCACCTCCACAGCCATGGATCCACCAGGGCTGCTCCAGGCAAACCTCAGGGTTCCTGGAGCACAGTCCAAGGATCCTTCCCATTCACTTCCAAGGACTGGGTGGGGTCAGGACTGTTGCTGTAGGGGCTCTCAGACCTCATAATTGGAAACTGCTGGCTCAGAGCACAGGAAAGGAAGCTCTGAAAGTCTTTCTTTTCAACTCACACCTTTATTTGATTTAGAGTGAGATATAGTAGCAAGATAAATTATATAGAGGAAGATATTATGTGGGAAAGGACTTTGGTTTTATATGGGACAGAGCTCAGCAGAGCAGGGAGCAAACATCCACTGAGGACTTTGTGTTTGCTGTTGTTATGATGGGTTATTGCCCTGGGGGACCTGAAGAGCCCAGGTGAGCTCAGGACCCCACCAGGCTGAGACCCAAACACCCAGGAGGGGACAGCCTCCAGCCCAAAGCCTCAGGGCAGGTCTCACTGCAGCCTTCCCCTTTTATAAAAAAGGAGCCACAGGGACTTTTTACAAGGGCAGACAGTGATGGACAAGGGGAATGGTTTTAAATTAAAAAAGGAGAGATTTAGATGAGATGTTAGAATGAAATTCTTTACTCAGAGTGTGACAGGACACTGGCACAGGTTGCTCAAGGAAGCTGTGGATGCCCCATTCCTGGAAGTGTCCATGGACAGGCTGGATGGGGCTTGGAGCAACCTGGTCCAGGTGTTCTTGCCCATGGCAGGGAGTTGGAACTCCCTGATCCGTGATCTTTAATGTTCCTTTTAGCCCAAACCTTTGTGATTATATCATCTAAAGCCTTTTACAGTTATTTAGAGGGAAGAGAAAGAAAATTTGTGGAGAAGGATGCACAAAAAGATTAAATGAGTTGCCCAAGGTCATGTGAGAAAACTCTGGTCATCAGGGTTGCAAACCAAACATATTTTACCCTGTTATTTTACTCCTCCTACTGGAAATCTTATCACTGCTTGTGGGAGGAAGGGAGGTGCTTTGAAAGACCCACCCTTCATTTAGTTAATTGTGGTCATTACCAAAAAAAACCCTGTGTAATTAACACATTTCAACATGCCATAAAACATCTTCCATGTTACTAATTTATCTCCTGGATTTACAACACCACAATGATTATTGAAATAAGAGAGAAAAAAAAGTCAGAAAATATGGAGAAATGTGTCAGAAAACCATGGAATGAGAAGGAAAAAAAGATATAAACAGACACACCCTGCTTGATTCCATTTTGACTGCACAATTGGGTTCAGCTGGGGTCCCAACTATGGTGCCAAGCTGGGTGCTGCTGGAACAGAATGGTTCTTCCTGTGCCATATAATGGTGATTGCAGTATCTGAGCTTTTTTTATAATAGGGCAGATCCTGGGCTTCCAAGATAAGGATGAGAATAGACTGTCCTTCCTAGAGACATCTCCTGTCAGCCCTTGGATTTCCACATCTCTGCAGTTCCCTTGTGAGGCTGAAATGCCAGTTTTCCCTGGGGCTGCAGGCAGGAAAGGAGCAGCAGCCACACACCACACCACAAGTGCTCACACTGAGCATTAGGGCTCGGCCACCTGAGTGACCTGAACAATCTGGGGAGGAAATAGGGCAGGCAGGGCTGCTGAGACCAGCACAGCCCACCCCACAACCATCTGAGGCAGCAGCTCCTGAGCTTGGGCAATGTGACCATTCCTGACACGGCAGATTCCTCCTGGCTGTCCCAGAGGTGACAGCATCACTCAGTGTGTGTGTCACAGGAGGAATGAGGGACCTGCTCCCATTGCTCCTGTGGCAGCTCCAGTTCTGGGTTTCTCTGGGTCTGGATTGAAGGCACTTGAGACAGTAGTTCATGTTCAGACTCAAGTGTTTATTATTTCTTATCAGTAAAACAGTCTCACTGCTGGGAGCTCAGCAGCTTTTCATTAGAAGGCACAAAATAGCCAACAATCTCTTGTGCCAAGGTCTTTTAAGACTAAACTGTCCAATTAACAACTGACACCCAGATTATTTTCCCTTTTAACCCAATAACTGATCCCACAGAGCTGCAATGGGGACTTTTCTGCCCAATTACAAAATGCCACCCAAACCCATAGAGAAGAAGGAAGAAGAAGCAGCATGAAGAAGAAACCCAGGATGACACCCTGTGCCCTCCATCTTGCTGCCATCCACAACATACTAAAAATCCCAAAACCTCAATTTCTCACCAAGTGACACACCCACACTGCTCTCTATAATCTATTTCACACTTTTGTGGATTCTGGTCTATCTTGAAGTCTGGGAAACTTTCTCCATGCATGAGGGTCAAAGCCAGTGCTGCCCTGGGGGTCAGGGCACCCCAGAGCAGACAGAGAAATATTCCCAGTGCCCTGGGTTTCCACATGCTCCAAACCCTCCCTCCACACCACATAATGGTCCTGGCTCACCCCAGGCACCTCTGAGAAAGCAAACTTTACTCACAGATCTGTGACTCTGGGGATCTCAGCACCTTCTTTGACTCCTGCCATATGGTTTTGCAGTCCTCCTGGAGCTTATAGAACCGCTCCTTTCTCCAGGAGCTTGACTTCACTTTTAGCAGCTGGCAGCCTTTCAGGAGGAACTTCAGGTCCTTGTCATCTTTGAGGCCTGTGGAGAAACAGAAGTGGTAGTGTTTTAAGAGAGAGCTCAAGAAATTATGCTCAAAAGAGTTTTCCCTTCCACAGGGGCAGCCAGGTCTGGGGAGCAGAGCAGAGAGACCCAGAAATCCTCCACACCACTTCATGATCACAAAAGAGGCTGAAGCCTTGTGTGCTTCTCAGACTGAGTCTGAACTTTGTGTTGTAATTCTCAGGTGTTTCACAAAGGTAAAATACTTCCAGCAAATACTCTTAGGATGCAAAAAACTACAACAAAACCAATAACAGAGAAGTAAAAGCAGAGAAAGGAAAATTGCATAACTTGTAACTGGAATGCTGTCAGGAACTTTTAAGTGATTTCAAATCTCTTCTGCAACAAAATTTCCTTTGCGGAAACAGGAATACACAAAGATATCTCTCATCCTCCTCTGGCAAGCAGTGCCTTCCTATCCATGTGGGAATTCTGCAGATCAGATGAAGCTTAGTTTGGTGACAGGCAGCAGCAGATCACTAAGACAGAAGTAGGGAGCAGCCAGGATCTCCTCATTGCTCAACCATCCAAAGGGGCTTTGTCTTTCTTACACTACGAGGCCAATGCAATGTCAAGTAATAACAACCAAACCTTCTGGTTGTGGGAACTTCAGATTTCACAACTTAGCCTAGATTTAGGAAGGCACTTCAGACATCTAGAGAGGAAACAGGCAGACTCTGAAAACAGATTTGGCATTCTACATGGTTTTGAGTGTCCCAGCAGTGCATGACTTCCACATACCTAAATACCTTGGAGAATCTGTCCCTCAAACCAACCATTAATTACAGATCTGAAGCATGCAGACTGAGAAGGGAGAGAGCATGAAACACAAGAAACACATCCCGGGCTCTCTGTAATAGGCACTTTGCAGCTCTGTGGCACTGCATGAAAGGCTGGCTCAGAGCTGGTGAAGCAGCATTTCACTCTGCAGAGCTGACCATGCACATCCCAGCTCAGAGGAAACTTCTCTTACCTTACCCTGACAGTGCAGGGAGCCACCTGCAGCCACCTGACACCCAGCTCCAGAGACATTCCCCAGTGTTACACAAACACAATGTGGAGTCTCACAAATAACATTTTTTCACTGCAGTGTCCCCTGGGACGTTGGGCTGGTTTTTTTCTCTGGGAGACGCAGCTGCTTTGAATCACTGGCTTTTAAACAAGGTAAGACAAGGTATTACCAGGCATCACTTCAGGCCTGCTTGAAAAGCAAAACCCTGAGATCCAAGTGGCCAAATTCCCAGTCTCCTGACATTCCATACAGGAAACTGAAGTGCCAGGTGCTGCGAAGCACCAGCGTGGGTCATGGTGGCAGCATCAAAAACCAGCACTGTGAGTTTGTAACTGGGATACACTGGCCTAAAGAGAGCATTTTAGGCTGCCAAAGCCTGAGATTTACATCAGAGATAAATATTAGGGGTTTCCAGTGTCCACTCTTTGAGCAGCTCACACCATTTGTTGGTTTTGAGCAGAGCTCAAGGAGTATGCCCAGAGCTGAGCCAGGCTGAAACATCCAGAGCTGAAAGCATCAGAGTAGAAGCTGGAGATCCTGCAAAGGTGGCTTTGGTGTCTCTCTTTCCTCAAAGTTAAAATGGGTATCTCATTAATTGTCTTCCCTGCTACAGCACTGCTTGGCTCCCCAGCTCATGAGTGGTCTGGAGGTTCCTAAGAGGGAAATTTGAATGCTTCCCCCACCGAAAACCTCAGGAAAAAAATCATGGAGAGATGGAAAAAAATCTGTTTCCTGCAAAGCACAGAAGGGTGACAAGGTGAGGCCAGCTATGGGACCTGGGACAGCATTCCCAGGGGTTGATGAGAGGCCAGATCATCCAGAAGAAGGACACACACACCACAACAGCTTCACAGGTTCTTAGTCTCCTGGCTTAGAGCTCTGCTCTAAGGCAAAGGCCCCCCAGGTGCACAGACTGCAGCCTCACATCCCTGGGGCTCCCCTCAAGGTTCCTGGAGAGGAAACCAACTTTTCCCTTCTCCTTATTCACCCACATTTCTATTCTGGCTCCCAGCTTGATTCCTTCTTTTTCTTCAGATCCCAACCACTCTCAATCATTACAGGACTAGGAGGAGGACAAGTCATCCTGGGGTGGCATGACAAGGAGAGCAGGAAACCCAGCAAATCCTTTGGATGCTGATGTTTGTAAGTGTGGAATGAGGAATCCATTTAACCAGGGCATGTTTTGTTCCACAGACCCTGTGTGCAGCATCTGCAACGTGTCCTGCTACCAGGACATCCTAAAGAGCTGCACCAGCGTAATAAAGACAAATCTGGATGGGCATAGGTGGTGGCCAAGGGCAGATTCTTCTCCTCCAGGCTTGAACCATAGAGTTCAGACACAAGCTGGAGCTCAGAGCCCTTCATCCTGCTCAGCAGTACAGCCCAGTCAGCACTGGCACTGACTCTTTCCTTGGGTGAGTCACTTCACTTCTGTGTTCCTACCTGCTTTTTGTTAGGCCCTAGTGCAGCATAAGACACTCTGATCTGCTGATACCACAAACACACCCTGATGTGTCAGTGGGACATTACTCTCAGCTGGTTATTTGAACTGCTTTCCAGTAAATAAACCCCATCTTTTCCCAGCAGAAACCTGAAGAGTTCTTCCTAACAACCCCATGGAAAATCATGGAATGGTCTGGGTTGGAATGAAGCTTACAGGTCATCCCATTCCACCCCCCTGCCATGGGCAGGGACACTTCCACTAGACCAGACTGCTCAAAGCCTGAAGCTGAGGAGGTTTGTGGTCCAGAGCTCCATCTCACAGCAATGAAAACCAGAGTCATACATATTGTACACACATCATGTAAAAGTTAAAAAACACTGTGCAGCAGGACAAGGATATTGACTCCCAACTATATAACAACATTTAGCATAAGAAGCACAATCTCTGCACTGAAATAGACATGCAAATCCTGCCTGAAGCATGTGGCAAGACTGTGTCTTGCTTAGCATCCTCTGTAAAATACCAAATACGCACTTAGCATGCAAAATTCCAGAGTGCCTTTCAAGGGTCAGGACCTCCCTACTTGCAAAACATCAAACACTTTTTGAACAGAATATATTCAGCACACAGTGATGAGTGAAAATCATGTTTGGCCAAGGTAGGAGTGCCTTGAGCACACACAGCACCACAATAACCATCGTGTTGATACCCTGCACTAGGAAGCTTCAGCCACTGAGATATCAGAAATGTTAACCTTTGGCTTATCTAGCTCAGGTTTACAGCGAGCAGGAAGCCCAATAAAACAATAGCTGTCATGGTAGGAGCTCACTGAGGAGCTCCTTAGGATGGCAGTGTTAATCTGTATTGTTGCACTTTTCTCACAAATCTGCTGATCTGATAGAACTTAATTACAGTCGCTATAAAACAAGTCTCCTCCTGCCTGCTTACAGACCAGGTTTAACTCAGGTTTGCTGGCTTAAAAGGGCAGAAAAGCCCTTCTTGTAAAACCTTAGGAACTCGGGTGAGTAAATGGCTATTTCCCACTTCCAACCACCCTGTACGTCCCACTTGCATCCACTTGGGCTGTGCCTCCAGAGAGCAGGAACCAGCAGTGAGTTCATAGCCAGGCACACAAGTTATGAAACTCCCCGGGTTTCCTCTTTCATCGGCAGCCTCTGTCTGCTTCCCTGGGCTCTTACAGCAACAGGCAGCACCTCCGAGCAGGGCTGAAACCGGGCAGGAGAATGGCACTGCCCTCCCCAAACATCCTCAATCAGAGGCAGCGCAGAAACCCCGCAAGAGATTTGGGAACCGAGCCTTTGCCCACGTTCTTTGATGCCTCCAACAAAGCTGCTCACACATCTGGCGTGTGATTACAAGCAAGCGAAAGGAAACCTTGGGAATTTAAAAATAACGCTGGAGTTTAGGGCGGAGCGCTGTCTCTGCGCAGGGAAGAGAGAAGGGAAGCGGCTGCCGGGTGTGCCCACGCTGTCCCTGTCCCTGTCCCTTACCCAGCCTGATGCCGTTCAGCGCGGCCACTCTGCGGCTCTGCTCCAGCAGGATCTTCTCCTGGGACGCGGTGCGCTTGGGCTGCCTTCGGATGCACTGCATGATGCAGCCTGGGGCTCGGCGGCCGTCGGGAGGGCTGGGGGGGCAGTGCCACCCCTGCAGGGGTCCCTGCTCATCCAGGAGCTCCGGCGGTGTCACACGGGGCTCCAAGGAGCGGCCGGCGGGACGGCGGCAGCGCGGCCAGGCAGGGGAGGGCAGAGTCCGGCTGGGGGTGGGACCGCGGCGAGTCTCTCCTCCTGCTTCACAAGCTGGATGCAAACTCAAGGCGAGGAGCCTGCCGGCAGCTGCCCAGGTATCGGGAACAAGTTTTCCACCAGTGGGGTTTTACGCATCTTTTCCAGAGGCTGGAGGAGTCGCGGGTATTGTTTGCGGCTCCTAATCAGTGCCTTGGGCTTGGCAGCGTGTCCTGCCCGCGGCGAGCCTGGCTCCACCTTTCTCTTCTGAGCAGAGCTGCTCCCGCTGGCCGGCACCGAACACCCAAAACACCTCCTAGCCAGGGCAGATGGGACCCAAACGATGCTCGGAAACTCAGTTTTAATCCTCTTCCTTTTCCACCGACGGAAGAGTGTTTTCCTAAGAGTGCGGAGAGTGCCTTCTCTGCCACCGATTTCCTGTGTGACTTGGGTGAGTCACTGCCCCCGCATTTCTGCATAGCTTTGGGTTTATTATTGCAATTCAGATTTACCCTGCACTCTGGTATAGGAATAAGCCTCTTCGGGGATTTTACAAGTCACTGATTACACAGAATCACGGAATAATTCAGGTTGGAATGAACCTCTGGGGCTCTCTTGTTCAACCACCCATTCAAAATGAAGAGTCACCTTCAAAGGTAGATCTGGTTGCTTGCAGCCTTGTCCAGGTGAGTTTGGATATCTCTAGGGACAGAGACTCCAAAACCAATTCAGATATCCACACAAGAGCTCAGATGTTCTCAGAAGAATTTGTATGCTATGATCAGTATAAATTTCCTTTGCTGAAACTCACAGCCATTCCCCATTGTCCTGGCAATGGCTGGGACTAAAAGCCATCTCTTCCCTAGCCATGACCTTTTCTGAAGGGAAAAACAGCAGCTATACACACACACACCTTGTCACAGGCTATTTTCTTTTTTTCTTTTTTTCTTTTTGGTCTTTTTTTTTTTTTTTCTTTTTTTTTTTTTTTGTCATTGCCTTTGCAAGCTGCTGCTGTAAGGGTGAAGGTGCTGCAGGTTAAACAGGGTGAATGTCCCTTGCTGCAGAATCAGCACATACCCAATAAACCTGGCATCAAACCACACATCACTGTTTTAGCCACTGTTTTTGGCATAAATGAAGGCTCTCCATCACCAGCCCCTCATCATAGTCAATACATGTTTTATAAACATTATCTCTGTTTCTGGTGTCTGTCAATCCAGACATCTTCCCCTTCTTTCTGAACAGTTTGAAGGAAGCCCTACCAGCCCTCACAGGGAAGCACAGAGCACTGGGTTGTTTGACCAGCACAAGGACAGGGTCAGAGCCATTGATCACTGCCATACACCACAGGTGAGAGACTCTCTGGGGACAAGACACAGCCACTGCAGGGCCTTGAACAGCAGTACACCTCATAACTCTATTTACACCCAGCCATTGCAGATCACAGACAGCAAAGGAGAATAAAGGCAATTTCTGAATGGGACATTGCTGAACATGTTAGTCACATTGTCAGAGGGTGTTTGCGAAACACTTCCAGCCTTTCTGGGCCCCCTGCACAGACAGGGGCTGGATGTCAGAGCTGTAATCTCCATAGCACTCCCCTGGGAGCTGGAAGCTTTGTTTTTGCCCTGGCAAGGAGGTGAGCACCATGATGTAATGGCTAGATGATATTTATTAGCTATCAGTCTCTGAGCACTTCCCATATTTCACATTGTGCACTTTGGAGAGGACTGATCTAATTAAAGGAGTGGGGAAGTCTCCTGTAATTGCCTTAGCAAAACAATTTGCTTCTATGCACCAGCTCTCCTGTCCAGCAGCAACCAGCATCCCATAGGGATTGATCTGGGAACACAGAGAGCCCCTGTGCTTCACTTTCTCATTAATTCCTAATTGCAGTGCCAGTGACAGCTCTGCCCAAAGCTTTCCATGCCCTTGGAGAGCATTTTACTGTACTTGGCCCAGAAGTTTGCTCACACACTAAGCACAGGGTCAGCATGCAATGAGTTTTGATACCTCTCCAGAACAGCAATGTGCAAGTTCTGCTGTTGTGAAGGCTTCAGAGATGTAAAGCAGTTCAAATCAGTTTGTTTTTAAAATGAAGATGAGATTATTGGGACAGAAATTCCCTGCTTTGGGAAATGACTGAGCTGCATTTATTGTGGTCTTGAGGTCATTTAAGGACAATGTCACAACTCACAGAAGAAGCCTGATGGGCAAGGATGACATAGGTATTGATGTGACACCATGCTGCTGTCACACGCTGGCATGGGAGGAAGTGATTCCTGTAAATGGCTCATGGAAAAATTCTTCAAGCCTTATTCACTGCAAGTAACTGCACCTCAGTGGGTCGTGCAATTTTACCCATGTGACCAATCCCAATTAAATAAATGACCCTGGTCACATGAGTGAAGTTATCCACGTCCCCATGCCCAGGATTTGCTGTGCTCATCCCCCCATCGATTCCAGCTCGATTACTCACAGAGCAAATGGAAATCAATGGGAACGAGGATGGCAGAGCATGGTCCCGAAGTCAGCAAAGTGCTTGAGTGATGTGAATATCCAGGAAAGTGAATATCCAGGAAACAGGCACTTGCAGATGGAGTGGCTGCAGTGTCTGGTAGGAAATGGGCTATGTGAGAACCCTGCAATCCACAGGCTGCTCTTCAGATGATTTTCCAAAATTAATTAATCTCCATCACTTCCTTTCACATGGGAGCTAAGGAAGCACTATTACCACTTCACGCTGGGAGAAGCAGGTTGGCTTTTGAGTTCTTTATTAGCGCTGCACTTATTCTCTCCCCACCATCATATTTAGGCAACACCAAAAGTGATGCAACCCTAATTCTGATCACAGTCTATTTAGAGCTCATTGACAAAAATGACATGACAAAACTCAGATTTGCCCAGACTTGTGATAATTTAGGAGCAGAATAAAAATACCTGTGTTGGTGATGACCTCCCCACTTCCCCATCACATCATGCACATGATGCAAATTAGAACTAGTAATGCCTCTGGGAACTACATATCAAATAATAAATGTCATCTTCAGGGGAGATTTTCCCCCTAAAGAGGCCAAAGGTTGTGACTTACTCTGTATTTGTTACCAAGAAGAGAAAAAACAGATCTGTTTTACACGATGCCATTCTTCTTACTAAAGAATGTGACAGAAAGGTGCCTTCCACATCTGCAGGGTCCCACCTGCCCTGTCCTTCCCTCTGGGGTCCATTCCTCACTTCATCTGTGCCCTGCCATATTCCACCTGCAGAAACCTCTTTCCTCCTTCTCCTCCAGGACACCACTCACTGCTCTCAGCTTATTCTCCACAGTGACCCATCACATCCTCTGAGAAACAAGCCTTGCTGTTGCACAGCTTCTCACCTCCAGCAAAAACAATGCCTGTGGATCCTCTACACCAGCACTTTCCCTCTTTCTCCCTGTGGGGAAGTGGGGATCAGGGAGTGGGTGCTGAGTCCAGATGCATGGGTGCATCCCTGGGCAAGGATGCTGCTGCTGGTTCCCACTGGGTGCCTCTGCAGAGCATGTGGTATGTACCAAGTTCCACCTTGTGGTCACACTGAGAACGAGATTCTCCAGCAGCAAACCTTACTTTGGTTTTCTGGCCCTCTCCCTTTGAGTGCTGAGAGGTCCTGCTGAGCTGGGGCAGAAACCATGTACATTAAACCTTAAGAATTCAAACAGGAGGAGTTCTCCCAAGTCTTGTTGTTGCTGCCTAAAGTCTCACCCTGCCTGCACACTGGCCAGGAGCTGTGAGATGGCATCAGCATTTCTTAGCCCCACTTTGTATCCTTTGGCTGTCTCATTTTGTCTCTACAGTCTCTGGGAGGAGAATGATCCCTCCTCCAGCTCTGACAAGTCCATGCAGCCCATCTTTCCTCAAAACGGGGTTCCCAATCCAGAAACAAACCAACTTCACAAGGCAAGAGAAAGAGTATTAATGTGGTTATATCCACAGTGCCCACTGGGAAGGGCTGCAATCCCATCACCCAGGCCATGCCATCTGCCAGCTTGCTGTGGATCAAAACCAGGCTGGGGAATGTGCTGGAAATTAAACAGTGCAGAGCCCTGGCCCTGCTTGGTGTAAATGAAGCCAGGCTGCCTGCTCAGACATTTCACAGACAGACAAATCATGACCTTTATTAGTGAAAACCTTCATACATCTTCCTGCCAGTCCAGGTCCCTCCCAGGGAGCTTGGATCAGTGCAGGGAACAGGCTGTGACCCATCAAAAGCTGCTGCCTTGAGCTCTTGATGAAATCCAGGTAAAGCAAAACACCCAGCTAAAACTGGAAACCCAAAACCAGACTGAAGTTTTGGTTTGCTGCTTCCACTGGTCCCTTCATCACAGTGCACAGAGAGATTTGGCTGCAAAGAAAGTGTGAAAAAAATACTGGCTTGCAATAAATTACAGCTTTTCCAGTAGCTGGTGTGGAAATAAAGTAATTGAAAAGAAGGATATCAACTTGATGGATAGGACCAGGATCAGCAGCCAGGAGCACTCGAGCAGCTCAGCTGCCCAACTCCCAGGTCATGTTTCTGGGAACATGCAGATGAAGATGTTCTCTTCATAAACCCAAAGTTAGTTGTAGGTGGATCCCAGCCTCATTTTTTAAAGGCCACTTAACAGCTTTTCCTCCACATTTTCTTCAGGAGCTGAAATTTCTTCCATAGACAAAACACTGGTCATTCTCAACATTCGGTAGCAGGGTAAAATTTGTGCAAGAATTAAATTGCACAACTGAATTATGCAAAACTTGGGAATTTTTTCCCCCCTAAGAGATTTATCTGGAATTTCTATAACTCTAGCCAAAACCAACCATTGAGACTTGTTGTGTGGGCTTTAAAAGGTACCATGGTACAGGGCTTTAAAAAGGCACCATGTGAGGGAAAGCCTGAGGTGTGAGAATTTCCCCACACACAGTGTTTAGGCTGGCTCATGTAAGGTGTGGAAGTATTTCAGTTTAGAAGAAACTGTGTCAAAATCTTCTCTTCCTGCACAAAGGAAGAAAGAAACCTCTGTGTCTGACCAAGGTCTGCAGCCTCCTGGTGTGATGGCTTGGCTGAGTGAGGACTGAGCCCTTCCACCCATGGGAAGCACCTCAGAGACACATGACTGAGGGTCAGTCTGCAGGATTTCATTATCTACATTGCCAACAAGGGGCCAGGAGAAGACAGGATACAATCCTCCTGCCCAGTATCCCTATAAACCTACAATTTCTTAGGGATATTGGTGCTGACCCAGCTGAATCCCACCCTGCATGATCAAACCACCAAGCATTTCTCTGCAGTTCCCTTCCAAAATACCTTTTTTAATTGATGTCCCTGTACAGGAAATTCTACTTTGCTCCCAAATTATTGATAACTTTGGCTCCCAGTGCCTATCCAGGCAGCTGAGTTTCCATTCCTACACAAACCATCTCTTCCCCACACACCTCTCCCTCTTGCTTTCCCCTGTAGTTGGCTGAATCCTTTCATCTCTGCTACCTGCAGCACTTTTCCAAGTGACTGCATTTCCCCCTTCTTTCTTTCTTTCTTTCTCATTTCCTCATTAAAATGTATTTTTCCTCAAGCATCCTCTGGCCCTGTCTTAGCTACTTTTGGGCCTGATGGGGCTTTACACAGGGGCAACAATCTCAAAAACAACTGTGGGCTTTAGTTTTACTAAAAGACATTGCTCAGATGGAAATTTTAGCAGCTTTTGTGTCAAAATAAAAATGATCCAGAGTGAATTTTGCTTGTCCTGTCTGATAAAGGGATGTGTTGACTGTTCAGTGTAATGAGATATGTCAGTATCCCAAATTCCCCTGGACTATGGGGAACTGTGGCTCACAAAACTCCCACGTGGTGGATCAAGCACAGCCTGTATCAAAGGTGTGTGCTGGGAGCATTTTGTTGCTGGGAAAGGAGATCAAAGTCACCAAGTGCTCCAGAGCAGATCCCAGCTGATCCCAAGCTGCGTTACCTCCTAGCCTGAAGTGAAGAAGGAGCCTCCTCAGTGCTCACGAGGGCAGGTGGAGATGATTCATTTGGAAATTTCAATATAGATGTTAATCCTGAGGACTCTCTGGCAGAGCAAACAAGGAAATGGACTGTCTTGTGGGATTTTACAAGCTGATTCTCCCCTTGGACTGTGGCGGAGAGCATTCCTCTCACAATGTACACAGTGTCTTGGGTGAAAAGTCAGTGTATAAGAACAAGGCATAGTACAAATTAGCTATTCTACAGTCTGTGAGCACAAGGGCTCCCAGTTCAGAAACAAACCAACTTCATGAGGCAAGAGAAAGAGTATTAATAGCCCACATTAATTCTGACATGGAAAATACAGCTGTTGTTTTCTGTGGGGTTTTTTTTGGGGGGGGGGGGGGGTGGGAAGACAACCTGAAAGAAAAGTTTCAACCTCAAGAAAGCTGAGGTTCAACACAGAGCCAGGGCCAAAGCATATCCACAACTCACAGTATCAGAAATTTCTGACAAACTGCATAGCAAAGTCTGATCCTGCTAAGAAGTCCACATGTGAACAAGCCCTCTTATCTGAGTAGTCTGGCATTTGCAGTGACCCTGGCATTTGTGTGTGTGTGTTATATGTCAAAGAATTTCAGTAAATACTTTTTAAAATTCTTGGCTCATTCAATATTTGTGTACTTTTCTGCTTCAGACAAAATAATAGATTACCAGCCACTGAATTCTTCTTGGTTCCTAAACCCAGAGGACTAAATAATATTCACTGAAAAATAACCCACAGGCCAAAATAGGAAATGTTTTAACAGTTCCAGATGTGTTTCTTAGCTTTCTTTTCCCAGTGGCTGTATAATGAATGAGATACCTACAAAAAATATAACATTAACCTCTGGTTCACCCTCCTGTCAGATTTCTACCATCTGGGAAAATCAGAGTGAAGATTTCATCAGCCTGGGGGAATCTTTTCATATTTCTGCTGGTAACACTAAAATGATTATGTTCATGGGTAATCACTTGCTCTATTAGTTTATTTTTGTTTATAGCTTAGCTGTTGTAAGAGAGCACCCATCTCATGAAATAAAAGAAATACTGGAGGCTATTCCCATTTCTTGGGAAAAATCAAAATATTCCATTTCAACCTGTAGCTGTCACAGCCCTGAGTTGTTTCTGCTCCTCAGAGTAAGTAAAATACAATGAAGTGGTAACAAAGTAATACATAAAGTTAGGTGAGGGAATATGGGGGGGGATATTTAATTACCCTAAGTAAAATACAATGAAGTGGTAACAAAGTAATACATAAAGTTAGGTGAGGGAATAAAGGGGGGATATTTATCAGACAAACCTCCCAGGCTTGGCACCAACAGAACCTTCCTAAATCTCACTTGCTGCAAGGGCAGAGAGTACTTCTTTTTTTAGAAACGCTACTTATTTTGTACTTAATAATAATTATGTAATAATGTTTTTTAGAAGACATACTTATTTTGTGCTTATTTTATACTTTTGTACAGGGACAGCCCCTGAGCCCAGGTGTTTATCCAGGCTCCCCTGACTCCACCAGAGCCCGCAGAGTTTATCCAGCAGAGCACCCATCCCGCTCTCAGTTTCCCATAAAGGGGAGGAGATCTGGAGCCACTTTTCTGAACTTGCAGATGCTTCCCCCGCCAAGACAGCACAGACTACCAGAGAAAAATCCGTCACCTCTCTCTGCAACAGCGCTGAAATACCCCATTACATCCAAACGAGAGAATGGGGAAGTGGAGAAGGGAGGAGAAGAGAGGAGGGAAAATAAAGCTTTAGGACAAGATAAGAGAGCTGAAACACAAGAAGACTTGCCCAGACTTACTGTTGCAGGCGAGGAAAGTGCCATTGGATGCCATGGCTGCAGCAGGAGCCAGCAGCAGCAGCAGCAGCAGCAGCGGGGCTCGGGCAGCAGCCGTGCCCGGGAATCAGCGCTGCTGCGGGGCCGGAGCCGCCCGGCTCCCCCCGCTCCTCGCTGCAGCGATGCCCGCCAGGGGAGGCAGCTCCGTGCCCTGCGCTGGAACCGCGTCCCGGCTGCGCCTCCTCATTTATCGCACCCGCAGCCGCTGCCGGCCCCGCGCCCCGACCGCGGCCGCTCCGGCTCTGGCTCCTCCCTGCTCGGATTTGGCGTCTTCGCCGCTGGCCCGGCCTCCTCCTGCCCCTGGAGCTTCCCAGCGATGCTTCTTTTCCTGTGGCTGCCGCATTGTTCTGCTCTGAGTCCATCCTCGGTGGTCCGCAAATCAAGGAAAGGGTCTTAAGGAGATGCCACAGGTCGGAGTTTAGGGTTAATGAGCTTTTAGGTGATAATTCTTTTCATAACTCTTTTCACAGGTTAAAAAAAAAAAATAAAAAAACGCAGTCAGAACTTGCCAGTGTAGAAATAGAAACTGTAACCACAAACGCTCACAAAGGCATGAGTTTAGGGCAGAAAAAAAAGTTGAGCTTTGCATTTGAGAGAGAGACAGAAAAGAACTGCACTGTCCTGAGGCTTTTAGTGAGTGGAACTGATTTCTTCCACTCTGTTCCCTCCTCCTGAATTAGGTGTCTTTGAAGGGTGGGAAGATGGTGTTGGCAAAAAGGGAGAGGAAAAGGAAAGGAAGCCAGTGAGGGGAAATAAAGTTTCCCTCTTCTTGAATGTTTTTAGTAATTGGTTTGTTATTGTTTATGTACGTTTCTGGTTATTTAGGTTATCCTGATGCAAACACTTGATGGAGTTATTGGCAGATTGAAAGCCCTCTCTCCTCAGCAGCTCCATTGACAGAAGTCTCTTCCTGATGGTGACAGATCTAGAAAACATGTGTTGAAAAATACTTTGGGACAGTTTGTCCCTCCCTGCCAGGAACTGGGCTGCTCCTCTGAGAGACCAGACCTTGCTCTCAGGGAGTTTTATAGTCCACAAATACAAGGCTGCTGCCACCACCCAAGGAAAACAGCCCTAATATAGCAAAACTCCTCATGCCAGGACAAAACTAACAAAGCCAGACAAGTGGAGCAATAAAAGAGCAGAGATTTCACCCCATGACTCCTCCCAAGTCCACTCTTCTACCTCACAGTCACCAGCTTGGCATGGGGAGGGCTCAGCTCCTGCTAGACACTTTCCAAGGGACCCAGGAAAGAACATTCCTGTTTCAAACCCACTGACATTGATTCAGATGGGGCAAACTGGCAGCTGCTGACAGGCAGGACCAGAAAATTCCTGGTACAGCCCTAAAAGCTTCAAGGTAGAGGGATTTTGGGAGGACACTTCACAGCCTGTCACCCTTTCAGCTGATAGGGAAGAGTTCTGGAGGGAGTGTACAGGAAGGCTGCTGGAGGAGCCAGCCAGACTGGAAACTCCAGTAAGGCTGAGGTGGTGAGGACATGATGGTTTTCACAAGAGAGGAAAAGGAGAGAAGGGCAGTTTGAAAGTGGTGACACAAAATGGCATTGTAGTAACTCCTTCCCTGTTCTCTGTGTCACACCCCATTGTGCCCTCACACTGCCTGGCACAAATCCATCCTTAGAGATGGACTGGTCAGTGTCCCTGTGCCCTCTGTGGCCAAGGGGGCAGGGTAAGAGAAATCCATCACTCCCAGAAATGACCTGGATGATCCTGTGGTTAGGACCTCTTCACAGCAGCATGGGGTACAATGGCACCATCACTGTGCTGTGAACACAGCCATCATTACCTCAGGCTGGACAGGAAAACACAACTGAGCTTCTCTGCCATCATCCCTTGAGACTTGAAGATCATCCCCTGCATTTACCCTTCATGAGAGCCCACTGTATCTCTACCTTCTTGCCATGCTGTGTTTTCTATAACCATAGCTGAAGTAGAAGCTGGAACCATAGAAAAGACCTCCCAAGATCATCAAGTTAACCATTAAACCATTAACCCAGTACCACCATGTTCACCACTAAACCATTAACTTGTACCCAGTACCACCATGGTCACCACTAAACCATATCCCCAGGTGCCATATCCAAATGGTGCCTGCCAGGAGGTCTCACAAAAACTTGCTGAACTTTTCACATTTTGCAATTCCATTTACTCTCCCTGCTTCTGTGCACATCCAGAAGCATCACCACTTAGACTGCTGGGAGCATCTGGGGACCTTTCTGCCACCCTAAGCTAAGTCATCACCATTTCTAAATCCTTGATGGGCTTGACATGAGTGTGTGCTCAGAGCAAGCCAGGCAGTAACAGACAGTCCTGCACTTCTTGCATTCATCAGAAAGTCCAGCAGTCCCCATCAGAGCACTGACATGCTGCAGCAGACACCCAGAACTGGAGATCCCACAGCACAGGTCTCATTACAGCTTTGTTTCAGAAGGCTGCAGTCCTCTGAGTTGTATTTCTACATGTGCTTGAATTCCCTTTCCTTTGCATTGCTGAAAACAATATACATCCACAATAACAATGAAACCAAAGGGATGTGAGCTTCTGTGAGCTGCAGAAATCCTACTAATAAAAAATATTGTAAGAATAATATAGCAATTTCAGAATGTCATGTGAATATGCATTTTTTTCTTGTCCACACCATCACTACTGTGCTCATAGAGAAGCAAAGTCAAGGCTTTTCTAGGCCTAGAGAAGGGCTGGGGGTTGGCATTGCCTTCCCAAAAGTACAAGGTCAGAGCTGTGATATTTCACTGAGGGACAAGGCCTAAAGCCAGGACACATCTTGACTATGCCCTTTGCTCTCCAGCCACAGAGGTGAGGCTGGAAGGAGTTAAATGTCAGGCAGGCTGGGTGAGGAGCCTCTGTAACACACCCTCCAATACAGACGTCCATATGCAAAGATGCCAAGATCATCAGCTGAACTGGAGCCCTGCAAAGTCAAGGAGCTCTCCCATTTCTCTCACTCCTACACCCCTTTGCATTCTCTGTTTTGCACACACAGCCCAGGCCAGGCACCAAAGAGCACTCACAGAGCTCAGAGGCAAAAATGTTTGCAGGGTTCAATTCCACAGTGAACCACAAATCACAGCAAAACTAAAGCAAAGCAGTTTACCTGTCTCCACTCTGAAAGCATGACTCAAGTGTTGACTCAATTGCACACAGTGGAAGGAGCAGCTTTTCATCTCAGAGGAATGCTACACCGCCCCAACACCGAGTGTTTCCAATGGAGAAGATGCCTCCTGGCTCCCTCTGCCCTTCAGAATCTCACACACACCCTCCTCACCCCACTGAAATGTTCCCAACCACCTCTCCAAAGGGTAACAGCAAAGGGCTTTGTTTGCTTTGCAGAAAGGATTCAGGATTCCTGCCATGGTTACACAGTGTAAGAAGCATTTGGGGGTTATATGGCCAGCAGGGAGCTTTGGCAGCCACGTGGGGCTGTTTTTGTCAGCAGGAGAATTAGAAAAACCAACACAAAAGAAAATGTCATACTAAATAGAGTTCATGCCAATGCAGAAGTGGGACAGGAATTCTCAAACACTTTACTTATGGTCTGGCTGTTCACTGAAATGGGGTTTTTATGTCTTTTCCCAGTCTGTTTACTGGTTTAGAGGGGGTGTGCTACTATCCTCAGATCATCAGGTCTCTCTAAATTCTACTCTCATATAAATAGATTGACAGAATTACAGAGTAATTTGTGTTGGAAGAGACCTTAAAGCTCATCTTGTTCCAGCCTCTGGTCATGGGCAGGGACACCTTCCACTCGGCTGAAGGAATAAGTGTATCGTTGATAGACAGCAAAATATCAAATTGTCAATTGCCTTTTCCATTTTGGGAACTGCCAGAACTCTCACCAAGGAGCCTGAACACCCCTGTGGGAGGCAGCTCCAGTGCCCTGGTGACTCACCTGCCACAAAGGCAATCATTACTCTTTGGTTATCAGTGCTCTCTTTCATTAGGTGGACACAGCTCTTGTTGCTAACACTTCCCTGCCCATGCAAGACCTGGGATTCCTAGGACTGATCCTGCCCCTGAGTCTGCTCCACCCAATATTTACCCATCTGTAAATTTTCCCAGCACTCCCAGGTTTGCAGCAGCTGCAGGTCCCTCACTTGTAAGGAACACACAGAACTGTGGGGAAGAGCAGCCTCGTGCATCTGCAGGAGCTGGTGGAGATCAGCACCTCTGGAAATCAGCTTCCCTTAGGAGATAAATTGAAAAAAAGCTCATGAATGGGATTTATGACTGTAAGAACAGTGAGATTATTTGGTTTATGGACAAGTCACTGGACAGATTAATTCACTGTAGTTTATAAACTAAGCTGGAATGCAATTAACAGCAGTATCCTGCAGCTCAGGGAATGGGAAGGGCAGGCAGATGCCTTGTTTATCACCATGGACTGCTGTGCCAAAGTACCTTCAGAGCAAATGATATTGATGTATATATATCTGCATTTAAACCATTTATTGCAGCAGTTACTTCCAGTTAGGAGAGCTGTACATGGCCACAGGAAAAGGAAGCAACAGATGCTGGGATGTGCAAAGCTAAACCTGCTGCTGGCAGAATCCTGTACAAGTCCCATTAAAATCAATGAGGTATTTCTGCTTGAGCAGAAGATAAATTTGACTTGCTAAGCCAGAAATACACCTACCTGACTTACTGTATCTCAAGTATCTAGAAGGGTTTTCCCTCCACTTAGACTAAGTAATCAAGAGCAGTTCTAACCACCAAATAAAGCAATAAAACAGTAAAAGGAGTAATTTATTACTGTATGGTCACAATTAAAGACTTAGAGAGTTCCCAGTTCAACAAGTTTCACATGGATTTCAGGTTAAAAATTATAAGAAAATAGAATTAAAAGCAAGATTATGCATAAGATTTACAAATTAAAGTCCTAGGTTCCTCTGCTTATTCCAAGGAGTCCATTATAACTCTTGGAATTTCAGTAGAAAGGAGACAGTTAAAAAATTTTACATCAGTTTGCCAGAGCTTGGTATTTGGACCAAGCAAAATATCTCACCAATTTTGTCTTCAGACTAATTTTGTGCTGAAAGTTTTATTTCACATTTGTTTACCTCATTTCTCCCACTACAGAACAGATTTTATGAGTCTCTGAGAGTAATTGTTATGCATTTCCATGCTTTAACAAATGTAGGTTTAAGTAGACCCTCTTATGTTAAATTCCCTGACTTTAAATATTTTGATTCTGGGAGAACGAAAATGTCTTTACCAGAGGGTTGTACAGAAAAGTACATTTAGTCTAAAACACTTATAGGAAGACTTTTTGGGGGAAGGGGACCCTAGAGAGGTCTTTTAAAGCTCTGAAAAGCTCATCTGTTAACAGTGAATGAGAAGCTCAAAGCAAACATGGTGCATTCACTTCATCAGCCTCTCAGTTCAGTGCATCAGTAAACACCACGGATCAGCCCCACAATGCTATCATTTATAACTGTGAGAGTGAGCTTGTGAATCTGACCATTAACATGAAGTTATTGTTGCATGAATGAGAAACAATAACCTAATTGGGGAAAATAATGATGTACTAGACTTGCTGCAACGAAAACATGACATGGAGTGATTATCTCTTGTTTGGAAAGAACAGCAGGAGATTGGTCCCAGGGTCCTGCCACTTTTATCCATTAATGGCTGGTTCTGATATTTGACAGGACGAGAGGAAATGGCCTCAGGTTCCACCAGGGGAGGTTCAGATTAGATATAAGGAAAAAATCCTTCACTGAAAGGGTGGTCAGGGACTGGAGCAGACTCCCCAGGGATGTTGTGGAATCAGCATTCCTGGAAGTGTTCAAAAGCCGTGTGGATGCAGCAGCAGGGGGCAGGGACAGGGTTTAGTGGGGGACACAAGAATCTTGGAAGCTTTTCCACCCTTAGTAATTCTTTGATTCTCTGATGCCAGATCACAGCTGAGCACAGATCCCAAGCTTCACAGCCACTGATATCCAGGTCAGCAAACTGATTTCTAAGCTTTAAAGATCACAGTCCTTAGGCCAAACATCTGCTGTCAGGAATGCTTGACATGTGTCTCTTCTTTCTTGTACCAGGGCCTCTTTCCAGCCCACAGCACTGGGGTATACAGGTTAAGTATATGGGAGGGTTGATGATTAATGTCATAATGGCTCTTTTTAATGTATTTCATCTGTCAGCTTAATTCCCTGCAACTGGGATAATCACAATAATTAGATGCAATTGTTCAGATCATTACCTAATTGCAGCTTTTTTCTCTGTAACTGGTTCATGTGACTTTTAAATGTGCAGAAAAGATGGAAAGTCTGAATTACACCTATATTATAGAAAATTCTATGAGATATAAGAATGCCCCACAAGTTTAAACTGCACATGAGGATCTTGTGATTGCAGAGTGTGCAACATGGGTAATCAGGGATGTGACAAGTAATGCACTTTTTTTTCTGATTCTAAAGAGTTAAAACTATGCATGACATAAAAACACAGTGACATCAGACTTCCCTCCACCTCCATCTGAATAAGTAATGCAGAATCAGAAAATGTTCTTGAACTCCTAACATCTCCAGAGCAGATGCTTATGCAGAAGGTATGCAAGGAATTCCTGTGTCTCCCTGGTCCTAATTGTCAGCCAGCATTTTTGGTGTTAATTTATAATCAGCCATGCTTTTTGAATGGCCCAACATTAGATGAAGAGAGCAACACAAACTGAAACTTCAGCCAAAAAAAACCCAACAACCCAGACTAGAGGGCAATTACTAGATTAATTTTTAGATTAAGATATTTCCTAAATTAATAAAAGAATGAACTTGTAAAATCTCATCAAGTGTATTCAAAAAGAGTATTCATCACCTCTGATTTAGCTTCTTATTGCATCTAGTTTCATTTCATAAGATGAAGGTTAGGAGCACAGTTCAATAAACTGTCACTGAAGAGAGAGGAGCCTTTGAAAAGGATGAAGCAGACCAAATTAAGATGCTGAAGTATCTCAAAATAGAGTGAATACCCTTCAGAGAGGTGGTGATTTAAGTCTGAGATCACACTCTATATCTTTTTTACAAAGGGAATAATGAACCTTTGCTTTAAGAGCAAAGGAGAACTCAAGTTTTATATACAAAGTACAACTGCCACTTCCAAAATCACACACTTATACACCTGCTAGAGTGAAATGCAGCCTCATTCCTCTGGACAGTGGTGTTATTTGGGTTTTGGAAAAGAAAACACTGAGGGGATATCAGGATATAGAAAGAACCACACAAGTTGCCCACTGAGGAAGTGTTTTATTGGCTTTTGGTGCCTCCTCATCAGTTTTGCAAGCCCAATGCAGCCAAAGCAGAAAGGTTGAATGACTCATTTCCTTCCTGCTCCTGTTGTCAGGCACCTCAACCATCGAAGCCTTCCCACAGACACGTCCCCCCTCTGGCCAGAGGAGCCCTGGTTTGTGCAACTGCACGCAGACATGCCTTGGGAACAATTCCCGGAAAGTCACACTCGGAGCTGCCCCACTGCTGGGAGCATTGCTGTGGGATCCCAGCTCTGAGCCCTTGGGCTGCACAAGAACCAGAGGATGCAACTCTGGAACTGCTGTCTGGGCTTTGCCTTTGAGTTTGCGGCACCTCAGGCACCTCCCTAAGGGCTTCCCTCATCCACCTAGTCCAAATTATGCTGCCACCTACCCCTGTGCCCACCTTGTGATGCTTGAATTGGGAAAACTTCACCCCCCCTTGCTGTCTCCGGCCACTTGCTTGGTGGAGCAGAAGGGGAGAATCCCCATCAGACATCTATTTTTTCTACAGAAATTGCAGAATTTCTATAGAAATAGTTTCTGTGGTATTGTCTGAGTCCCCTGTCATTGGGAGGAATGATGAATCTGACTCCATGTTCTTAAAAGGCTATTATATTATATTATATTATATTATATTATATTATATTATATTATATTATATTATGGAATACTATACTAAACTATACTAAAGAATAGAGAAAGAATACAGACAGAAGGCTAAAAGATAATAATGAAAAACTCATGACCCCTTCCAGAGTCCTGACACAGCTTGACTGTGATTGGTCATTGAGTTAAAACAATTCACATGAAACCAATCAACCAACCACCTGTTGGATAAACAATCTCCAAACCACATTCCAAAGCAGCAAAACACAGGAGAAGCAAATGAGATAATATTGTTTTCTTTTTTTCTCTGAGGCTTCTCAGCTTCCCAGGAGAAGAATCCTGGACAAGGGGATTTTTCAGAAAATATGACAGTGACAACAGACAGACTCCTGCTTTTTATCAGTGTTGGATCTCCTTTGGATGAAAGGTAAAAAGGGCTACCCTGCCAAAGCATAAGACAACCCAACAAACCAGCTTTGGCTGCTTAATGAACAGTTTCACTTTAAAGTGTTGAAAGCCTGTGGAGTTTCAGCACACCACCATGCCAGGAGGACGTGATGGGACATGCTCTCACCGGTTTGTGCCTTGTATTCTTCAACTCCAATCAGGATGAAGACCTGATGCATTTCATTCCAAGGTGCCAGCTGCAGTTTGGGTTAAAATGAGCTTTTGGAGGGTTTTTCACACTTTCTAATGCATCAAGGTTAATTCTGTGCTGCTGGGAGGATGCAGGAGTGTGTATTTTTAAGGCCAAGTGCTATCAAAAAAGAATTTGTCCATTCTACTGAATACCAAAAAAAAATGGAGGAGCCCCCAGATGTGAACATTTCTTCTTGTATTAGGTAACTGGCTCTTTCCAGGTGAAAATCAACACTGTAGTGCAAAGTACGACTTTAGGTCATACTTTGAATTTTAATCAGTTGCTGACAGTTTCTGGGTGCTCCTGGAGGGGGAAAAGTGCTGCTCCTCAAACTTAACAACTATAAAAACAATACTTGGCTGTGTAAACACAGAAGTCTCCATGTCATTTCACGTGCTGCAGGTTCTCCCAGCTGGCCACCTGTTTTTATTCCTCAAGGCTGCCAGTCCCTACAGAGCCTGGATCAATGTATGGATCCTGCCAACCCTAGTGCATGTATCATGTATCCTTGGGCATCTTACATGACATGGGGGCAACTGTAGACAGCGCTGTCCCAAGAGCAAAACCTTCCCTTGGGAGACCTTTGCTTACTCAGACCCCTAATGGAACTCCTGTGTTAGAAACAAGCCCTAAAATGTTAAAATATTATGTAAGTAGCTCCTAGAGTAGCCTGCCCAGAGATATATTATGATACAAACACAATCAGCTTAATAGATGGGTTGTTAGGTGGGGATAAGGCATAATGGGGAGAAAACCAGTCATTTTGGGACCTCCACACCGGGGCTGTTCCTTGTCCCAGTGCCTGCAGTGAAGGCCAGTTAGATGGCAATAAATGAAGGACAATGACATCTACATATACCTTGTTTCATTATTTCCTGTGCATGGTAAAAGGGTACCACTGATTGTGTCCTGCTATCCTGGGCAGGAAAGAAGATGCTGATTTTCTAGGCAGGTCCCAGTTCCTCACTGCCTTTGATCTGCTGCAGGGCTCGCATGGAAAAGCACATACAAGCCTGATGGTTTGGCTGAGCCAGCCTTATCTTCCCCTACCAGCAAAAATGAAATAATACACTGGGAAAGCAAGGTGATAACACAGCTGTGCATTTTGCTGATGACAGACTCTGCCTGCCCTCAGGACATCTCCACCTCTCACTTTCTCCCATCCCAGTAGGATGGATTTTTTTTTCTCTCACACTGAGTTATCGTGACTGCTACAAACACTTTCCAGTGGGATTTCTCCCAATCCACAGGAGCTAAGGCAGAGTTTGGAGAAATTAAAAATGAGACCAGGCCTCTTTAGCAAATCCAAATCTCTTCCTTTTCATTCCTGTCACCGATTCCAGGTTGCTACATCTTCATCCCCTCTCCTTGTTCTCTCCTTGCACTCCAACCCTTTGCAGCAGATGACATTGTGTTTCCTGGGATGAATTTACTTATGTTTCAACCTACCTTTGCAAGGGCTTTTAGAAATAGCCCTAGCAAGCCATACTCATGTTGTCCCAATGTGAATAATAGCCTCCTTGAGATGATGTTTTGAAATAGAGCAAGATGTTCTTGGTCAGTTGTACAGCCCTAACTCAGCTGGCCTTCTGGGTCATTCATCTGTGCCCAAGTTCCTGGGGATAAAGGGATAAAAATCCATTTAAACCTACCCTATTCATCACTCTGAAACAACATCACCAGGAAAGATATTGTTGGAACTTGGCCTAAATTAGCAGTTTTCTGGGAGCTGAAAATAACTCAATGTAAAATGTAAAAAGCTTTTTTCCAGATGCTCTTAGAGGGGTTGGGATTCCTTTCCCTTCTGAGTTATGTGGCAGTTCCTCATTGCTCTGCCCTTTACAGGAGGCAGATTTTGAGTCTTCTCCATCTCTACTTCAAATATTCAGACCTCATCCCATCCTTTACCAACTGAGGGCCTTGTTCAGCACATCCTCACATTACAGACAGGTGGAGCACAGAAAGGCATGGAAGAATGATTTGCATTTTTCCCTCTAACTAATTCACCTGATTCACTCACCCAAACCAGGAGAGCAGGGGAATATCTGCAAATCAATTGTGTCTGACAGTTTGCTGAGAAAATGTTTGCTAGATAAAGGTAAGAAAAAAGTTTAATTCCTTGTGCGCAAGACAAGAGGGGTAACCTGGTAAAGTACTGAGGCATTGGGACAGCACAAGACAGGCCCAAGCCATGGTTTTCTGACAGCCATAGCCTGGATGAATGAGCCCAGACAAGTAAATCACAAGAGGATAAAAAGTAAGTAGCAGGGTGATTTCAGACAGGAGCTCCCAAGAGTAATGAGAAAAGCAGAAGGAACAGACTGCAAGTTTCTCCTCTTCCAAGGTTTATTTTTGCATTTATAGAAATCCTGGCTGCTCTGTAGAAAGAACTTCCAAAAGAACTGAAACCCAGAAGGGAAGAAAGAAGCATATTTCCTACTAAAAAGTGTCAATCATTGGGTTATTCCCAGCAGCATAAATTACTGTTGTGGAGTTCTGCCATGGCATGCCAGATTGCTTCGAGGACAGAAGAGGTTCATTCAAAACTAAGCCGTGTGTGTGTGTGTGTGCATTTCTGCAAACCTGGAATCTGGGAACATACAGCTCCCCAGGGATGCCCCTGAAGGGTGGATGAACACTATTAAGCATCAGTTAAACATTTTTCTACAACAAAATCTTTAAGAGCTGGAGAGATGAAGGCTGTGATCCACCACCAGGTGCCAAGAAATTGATTTCTACTAAAACTAGCACTAAGCAGAGCCTCTATGATCACAGGGGAAAATTTTCTGGAGTGTGAAAATGCTAATGTTATCCTTCAATTTGGGGACAAAAGGTGTATCTGTAAGAAAAAGCCAAATTCTGGCTTGTAAATCTATTTTCTTGTGAGTTCTCATAGACTCCTTACAAATAATTGATGGAACTCAATACAGTCATGGGAGCACAAAATGAAAATCTCCAATTTTAACAAAAGATGTCACTGGGTTAAATTGCTTTGGGTTAGAGGTAATAACTTCTGAGAAATCACGTTAGACCCTGTAATCCAATAACCCTCTCTGACCCAGGGATCTGGGAAGGTGTCAGTGGACTGGGAGCCCCTTGCTCTGTTCTGCCTGAGAGCAAGTGGCACACCTGCACTGCATCCTCCAGCTGGACCTCTGTGTGGAGGGGGGCGTGAAGGATCCCAGGATCTCTGTGTGAAATGGTTTCATGGAGGATCCCAGGATCTCTGTGTGAAATGGTTTCATGGAGGATCCCAGAATCTCTCTGTGGAGTGGTTTCATGGAGGATCCCAGGATCTCTGCATGGAGGGGAGTGTGAAGGACCCCAGAATCTCTGTGTTGAGTGGTTTCACGGAGGATCCCAGGATCTCTGTGTGGAGAGGTTTCACGGAGGATCCTAGGATCTCTGTGTGCAGTGGTTTCATGGAGGATCCCAAGACCTCTGCATGGAGAGGTCTCATGGAGGATCCCAGGATCTCTGTGTGGAGAGGTTTCATAGAGAATTTCATGATCTCTGCATGGAGAGGTCTCATGAAGGATCCCAGGATCTCTGCATGGAGAGGTCTCATGGAGGATCCCAGGATCTCTGCATGGAGAGGTTTCATGGAGGATCCCAGGATCTCTGTGTGGAGAGGTTTCATGGAGGATTTCATGATCTCTGCATGGAGAGGTTTCATGAAGGATCCCAGGATCCCTGTGTGGAGGCGTAACCCATTTCCAGTTTAATTAGAGTGATGTATCTGCCCAGACACTGCCAAAAAGGGATGACTGGCCCCTTTGTGTATGCATTTTCCACATGCTTCTCCTACTTGTTGGGTGTGTCTGGTTTGTAAATCCCATGTGGCCTGAGTGAAATTACAGCATAAGTATTTCAGCAGAAGCCCAGCAATACCCACTGACATGTTTTAGAGAGGGACAGACTTCTAGGTACAGGAAAGAAGTGCAGGAAACACAGAAATGCTTAAAATCAGGAAATGTAAACTGGAAGCAAGTGACATGGTTGGCTCATGTCAGGAAAAGAGTGACAAAATAATGAAAAATATCCAGGGGGAACTTCAGTTGCAGGTTATTTCAGAATGCCTCCAGGAGAACTGGAAATGACCACAGCACATCCAGCAAGGTCACATCTGTCAGATACAGACTGTCTCCAAACCGGGACATTTGAAGAAAAAAACCAACTTTGGCAGCACAGGAAAGCAGTGCATTGGGAGAAGCCAGCTTTTAGAAACTGAGCTCTTTGGCACTTTTCATCTAAAAGTGAAAGGTTATTTCTCCATTTTCTTTATCTGCAAATTTTACTTGGGTTTTAAAGCCATTCTGTGGATGTTGGCTTTAGCTCTTCTTCAAGAAGAAGGAAGAAGGAGTGACTTCCAGGGTAACATGCAAAGGAGAACTGCATTCCAGTGATACCTGTTTGGCTGCATCTGCAGTAATTACAAGTTAATACATAGTTTTGCCAGGGAAAAGCATTTTACCCAATACACTGGTAAGAGAATGTGCCAGATTGCATCGATGGAAATATTAATGCCTGCTCAGTTGCCTGATCAAAACAAAGATTTAATGCAATATTTGTTTTTAAAGGCTTTCCTGAAAACATGGAAACCTTAACAGGACCACTGGAGGGCAGCAATGTCAAAGTGAATCATTCATCATTGCACTTTTAGGAATTACTTCGTGAACACCACCCCCCCCCCCCCCCAAAAAAAAAAAAACTTAGCAAAAAATTATAAATAATTAGAAATCATTTTCTGCTGCCCAGATGCAAGTATGCAAATCGGGGCAATGCCTCCAGAGCAAAAGGCAGCACTGCAGTGTCAGTTCCTTTGATTTTCCACTTCGAAAGAATGCCACCTGAAGCCTGCAGGACTTGTCTTGTTGCCAGAAAATGCTAAAAATATAAAAAAAAATATGTGGAGTCTTGATGCATTCTGAACCCCAAGAACTTGTGGGTTTTTTTAAAAAATAAATATACAAACGAAGGCTAATTTGTGTATCTACTGATATATATCTCTATATTTGAATTATGTTTACATTTGAGATAGGTACATATTTCTAAATTAATCCATACTGTTATATTAACACAAAGGGGGCAAATACTTGATTTTTATTTTTAAGAGTGTCATAAATTTCATAATTTTAAAGAAACCTTTCAAACACCAAATGAGTGGAATCAGTATAATGAGTGCTCCCTCTCTAAAGAAGTCCACTGATATTAGTGAAGATTTTGGGATCACTAGGAAGATAAATGTATGAACTCTTCCCCTAGCATTGAAAGAATGCTATTAATAGTCCAGTGTTTGCATATTTAAGGAATATATGTTCACAATAATTTAAGATTCTAGTTAGACATAGTAGTCCATTGGTTATAAATACAGAAATAATAAGAAATGTACTGGCTGACTTACAGACCCAGGACATAACATGTATCTATATTTTTGATAAAAGAGGAGTAAGGTAAATAAAACTGGTATAGAGCTTGATATTTTTGTAAAAAATATAAGATACAGTTCCACTCTGCAATTTTGTTATGTACACATAACCTCTTGCTCAGTAACTGAGTTCCCTGTTTGTATTTAAATCACATCCAGCTATTTCACATGCAAAAATGTTCTGTTATTTTCAGTCTTAGAACAAGGAGAAACAAGGAGCTGGGCTTGTCCTCTCACAGTGTCATTTGGTACCTGGGTGCCTGAACAAATCACCTCCAGGACTCTGATTTTGTTACATTACAACAGGAAGGACTTTTTCTGATCATGTGGCTACCAGAAGAAAGAAGGGGTTTGGACAACAGCGGAACTTTGAACAGTCCCCATAGGATAACAAAGAATGTGTAGGGGCCACCTGGGGAGTGTGAAAATAAATACAGAAAAGCAATATGATCCTGACAAGACCTGGAGACTGCTTTAAAAAGTGGAATAATCTGTATTTTAACAGAATTTATGATTCCTCTAAGGTCTGTGACAGGCATTTGGGCATATTTTATTTCAAATTAGCTCGTTCCCGGTCCTGTAGACTGAGAGCCCATTAGCTGATGGAGCAGATCAGGTGATCCTGGACAGTTCAGTTTCAGATTAGTTTCCTCCAAGAAAAATCCCCCTCTGCTCCACACTGCAACAAACGTCAAAGTGGGGCCCTTGGGAGTCTGTTCAGATCCACACACCCAATCCAAACCTAAAACCCAACATAAAATTTAGCCTTACATGGTACAGAGGGGAAATCCAAAGGTAAAGGTAAAACACCTGGTAGAAGTCATACATAGCAGTTAGAGAAGGTGTGTACATTTACACATATAAATATTTATAAATATTTATACATGTATATTTATGCCTATACATGTTGTACCTATAAAGTTGTTGTTTGGGTTGTTTTTTTTTTTTTCCCATTCCCTACATGAGTCTCTCTTCAGCCTTTGGAACTGAAATATTTTACAATGATGATATAGATAGATATAGATGCAGATTATTCTTAATGTTCATCATATTTTTATGAAAATGTGTGTCTGTGACATATAGATATGTGAATCAAACAGTTTTACAATAGGAACTGTGGCATTTATTTTTTAAGTTTATCTGAGTAAATGATGATGGCATAAAAATGGAAATATAAGTAAAATATCCCATTGTCATATGCGAAACAATTGTGCATTGCTCTGGAACAGTGATTTACACCCCTCCTTCTTATCCTACAGTTGGCTTCTGGGCAGATGGATCTCACCTTCACTTCCAGATTTTATGGACTGTAGTTAGAAAAACAAAATCCAGCTTCTAAGCTGAGATGATGTGCTTGGCAAGTTACTGAAAGACAGTAAAGATGAAAGTACAGAAAGTTTTTTCCACCGTCAGTTTTCATGAGCTTCTATATACTGTTTTAAACAAAAACATCTGCTTTACTGTCACCATTTTAAAGGCTGGGAAAGAATTCTTTTTTAAAATGCTGGATTTTACTAATGTTCCAGTTAGCAAACAGATGTTAAAATCAACTCTAATAGCACATGATGAGAAAAGTTGGACTTCTAATATGGAAACGTGTTAAAATGTGCATGCAGTGAATTTTAAAGGCAAGAACCTACAAGCCTGCACAGAAACAAAATTGTTTGAGAGCACAAGTTGGAAGAAGGAGCAGCTGAGGGAGCTGGGAAAGGGGCTCAGCCTGGAGAAAAGGAGGTTCAGGGGGCACTTTCTGGTTCTGCACAACTCCTGACAGGAGGGGACAGCCAGGGGTGTCAGGCTCTGCTCCCAGGGAATAAGGGCAGGACCAGAGGAAAGGGTCTTGAGTTGCACCAGGGAAGGCTTGGGTTGAATATTAGGGAAAATATCTCTGCTGAAGGGTTTATCAAGCCTTGGAATAGGCTGCTCAAGCCAGTGGGGAAGTCACCACCCCTCTGAAGACTTCAAAACCCACTTCAAAAAGCGTGTGGATATGGCACTCAGTGACAAGCTTTAGTGGTGATCTCAGCAGTGATGGAGCAATGGTAGGACTCAATGATCTTAGAGATCTTTTTCACCCTTAGTGATTCTGTGATTCCATGAAAGCTGTGAACCTTTTCTATTAACCTGGTCCTATCCTTATCAGACATCTGTGATT
The DNA here is from genome assembly GCA_039654755.1 of Calcarius lapponicus. Taxonomy (NCBI): domain Eukaryota; kingdom Metazoa; phylum Chordata; class Aves; order Passeriformes; family Fringillidae; genus Calcarius; species Calcarius lapponicus. The sequence continues at coordinate 10,160,434 of CM077464.1, read as the reverse complement.
TCTCTGTCTTAATCTTTGGAATAGGATATTGCAGATTTGCCAAGCTTTCTCTTGGGCAAAGTTTCGTTTTTCACAGGGAAATTAAAACAGCGCCTCTGGCTTTAATTTGCTGTTTTATTCCAAATACAGACTTTGGTGAGCTGAGAACCTGAAGCCTGTGACACCCTGTAGTCTCAAGCCCATGTGCCATATACCTAAAAAAAACCAAGATGAATTTCAACCACCCCCATGGTTGACGTGGGGTTTACACCCACAGCCTTTGGCTTATCTGCTGGGGAAAAACACCTGTTGGTAAATTCCAATTATTTTTGCCATAGTTATTTTCCGTTCAGGCTGTAACATTGCCCAACTTGACCAATAGAGCCAAATGACCCCGTTAGTGATGGAGCAGCCCGGGGTCCACAGTTAGATTCCTTCACTCTGAGCAAAAAGAGTGAAGGAAGGGGAGGAAAAAGAAAGAAAGAATAAAAAGGCAGCAGGGCAAGGAGAAAATCTACACCGGGATGGTTTCTATGGAAAATATCAGCGGATTCAGCGGAGCCTGTTGTTAGCAACCAGTGTATACAGCCAGGGCGCCGCAGGCAGAGCGGGGCGATGGATGGGTTGGGGTTGATGATGAATGTTCCATCTCCCAGCCGGTTCCAGCCGCAGGGATGAGCCCAACCTCATCGTCCCACGTGTGGGCAATCAGGAGAGGATTCAGCCTCTTCCCTCAGCTCCCACCCGCGACCTGCACAGCGGCGGAGGGGCGAGCAATCCCCGCCATGTCCAAATCCCCTTCGCAGGTTTCAAGCTAGTATTTTATTTCTTATTAAGTCCCGAGGCTACTGGCCTTAAAAAGTACATGGAAGGGAAGAGACGAGCTACGAGTCCCTCGGAGCCGCACTCAGCCCCCTCGAGGGCCGGCGGGGCTCTGAGGGGCGATGGCACCGGGAAGGGGGCACCGCCATTACCCCGCCCGCCCGGTCACTCGGCAACGGCGGGGCCGGGAAGGCCATGGCTGAGGAGAGCCCGAATATCGGCACAGCTGATCACAGCGCCGGGCCGGCCATGGCTGAGGAGAGCCCAGATATCGGCACAGCTGATCACAGCGGCGAGCTGGGCATGGCTGAGGGCAGCCCCAACTCCCACACGCAGGATCCTGGCGCTGGGCTGAGCATGGCTGCGGGAAGCCCGAATATCGGCACAGCTGATCACAGCGCCGAGCCGGGCATGGCTGAGGACAGCCCCGAATCCGGAGCAGCTCCAACGCAGGATTCTGGCGCCGGGCTGGGCATGGCTGAGGGGAGCCCCGAATCCGGAGCAGCTCCAACGCAGGATTCTGGCGCCGGGCCGGGCATGGCTGAGGACAGCCCCGAATCCGGAGCAGCTCCAACGCAGGATTCGGGCGCCGGGCCGGGCATGGATGAGGGGAGCCGCAGCGGCGATCCCCAGGTAACGCAGTGGGGCTGGGCAGCACGGGCACAAATAGCGTAGCCCTCAGCAGCCACTCAGCCCCTGTACACAGAGCCTGAACACAGCCACACACAGAGACCTGTCCCCTTGGGACACACAGACACATTCACGGACCTGCTGCACATAGAGACTCCACTGCAGTCAGCTTCACACATGGAGATTCTCACTGCGAACAGCCTCACACAGACACACATACAGAGACACACGCACAGACACACGCACACTCCCCTGTAAACAGCCTCACACACAGAGCCCTGCTCACAAAACCCCCGGTACAAACAGACTCACACACCCTGGGGCACAAACACACGCCCTGCACAAGGACTGACAAGCACACATATCACCTGCACAATGCTCTTATCTCCCTCCCACACACTCTTCCCCACTCCCACAGCCCCATCCCTGCTCAAACCATCACACATTTGCACACAGAGAACTGTGTCCATCACCATCATTTCCAGCCAGCACAGACACACATGCAGACATCCACACCTCAGTGTTCATGTGCACACACATCCCCTTTCCAGGTACCTTTTCTCATTTGCTAATTGCAGCTGTTTGTATGCACCCAGTGGTGTCTTCCCATCCTCTCTCTTGCTTTAAGCTCTAAACATCCTCATTTTTTTCCCCCAGGATATCTCCCATGTGCTGGCTAGTGCCTTTAAGGACCTGTGCACTGGAGATGTTTTGGAGGAGGACATGGCAACAAACTGGATTGAGTCCCAAGGAGGAGACAGCGTTTATCAAGACAGTTATACAGATGAGCTAGAGAAGGTACAAGTCCAAACCAAGTCAGAGTTTGGAGCTCTTTGGTCCCTACTTAGACCTTCTGTAAAACATAATTTAAAGGCAGGTGTTGATCCTACAATTGACATTTTAATGGAAATTTACTTGAACACATTTTCCCACAGAACCATTCAAGTAAGTTAATAGTCACATGATCCTTCATGATATTTTTATCTCTAGCTGGCTTGTCAGACACAGAGTACAGCCAGTGAAAGCAGTAGCCCTTTGAATGCCTGTTGTACTGGCTGAAAACTTTTCCCTGTACCTGCTGCCCATTGCCCAGGTTTCTTACCTTGTCATGACTCCAAAAGCTGTTGTCAGTGTATAAAAGCAGAGGCTGATGCTGGATGGTTTGAGCCACAGGTGCTTTTTTCTGGTTTGTGTCATCATGGAACGACAGTGTTTTAGCAGGCCAGTTGATGCTTGTAAAGTGGTGATGTTTTACTAATATGTCTGTGTTTACCTCTCAAAGACAAACAGAAAACATCTGCCTGTAACAACTTAAATTTCTCTTTATTCACCCGTGCCCATGGCAGCTTCTGGCTGAGTACAAGAGCCGACTGACAGAAGCTGACAGAGCAGAAAAGGAGATCATTCGGGCCCAGGCCCAAGCAAAACGTCAAGAGGCAAGGGTTCTAAAGCAGATGAAGATTCATGCAGGGAAGGGTTTCCATAAACTGGGGCTGCCTCCAGGTGAGGATTCTGCAGTGTTGCTCCCCAGTACATGCTTATGGTACCTGGACACCAGTTTGGGGTTGGCTTTACATCAACAGAGCAACTTTGAAAGATTTTGTGCAGAGGGTCAAGTAGAGTAACATCTGTTTCACATTGAGAAACTAAACAACCAGCTCATGTTCAAGGTATTTAATTTGGATTGAGGAGTTACCACCTAATATTACGAGTATACATACCTTAGTATGTAGCAGCAACAAACAGATTAAATATTTCTCCAGTGGGTGCTTAGCTGGGTTTGAACTGAATTTAGAATTGTGGAGATGCATGTCCAAGTCCTGGGATTAAAATACCAGATAATTTTCTAGAGTAGTATTTTCTATAAAATATAATATATATTATATTCAATATAATATAACTTATATATGTAATAGATAAAAATATAATGTGTATATAATATATATATTATATATTTGATATGTGTAATATATATGATAATAAAAAGAATATTATATAATATAATATCATGAAGGGATGAGGTGTAAAAACAACATTACTTCGGATTGATCAAGATAGTATGTTTTAAGGGGCTAATATTTTGGCTTTTTTTTGTTTGTTGGCTTTACTGTTGCAGTGGCATCCTCTTTTCGGTGGATTGTGGATAATGAACTTCTCAGAAAAAATAATTTAATCTGTCCTGAGGATTACATCACTGAGAAATTACCCCTTGCTAAAGCACCAAAAGGTAACTTCTGAAGCAGAAAGTAATTTAGACTTTTTAGAACACTCCATAATTGAAGTATTGGAGGATGCAGCAGATCTGAGTATATTTTTATAGTTTTCTGCCAAAGCAGAAGGGACTCAAGTATTTTTATCATAAGATTCCACTAAGAACACATTTTCAAAGTATAATTGATAAATTGAAAGCTACTGAGTTTAGATGTTCTTAAATATGATATTTGATCATTATTGCACATTTGTTTACTGTTCTTCCCATCTCACACAAAAACTGCATTGGTGTTCTGTCTCCATCCAATTTCATTACACAAAAGCTGCAACTACACCTTGTATCTAGAGAAGGGAAGTAGTTGCATTAAAGTAAAAACTATTTTCAGTGAAATAAAATTGTATTATTTATTTAGGGTTTTAAGTTTTCCAGTTCTGGAAATATTTTGGTTTTATTTGCACATGAAAATCAGTAAAGAAAACATTTTGGGCAATGTCAAGATTACTTCTGTTATTTATGTCTGAGCCAAGACGAAAGGTTTTAGGATCATTGAAATGAAGTTTTTCAGTCAAGCCCAAACAAACATTTCAGAGTTACCAACTTAGTCACAGATTTCAAGGTTTGTGTTTTGGTTTTTTCCATTGTAATTTCAAACAAAATAAAAATCTCACTTCCCTTACAAGGTTAACATATCTTTCTGGGAGTAATATAAGTGTATACAGCTTGTTTAATTAGTGCTTCTAAAAGCTTTCTTATTAAAGTACTAAGCTTTGTTTGTGCAAAATAAGTTCTAAAAATACATTACATTCTAGAGGATTTTTGCCAGCAACAAGCCTTAAAATAAACTCATACACCTATGCTTAAACTAAATATTTGTCATTCATGTTTCCCTCTTACAGAATGTTTTTCTCTTTGAATTGCAGGAGAATCAGAACCTGGATACCTGAAAGGGGCACGTAAACAACGTGCTTTTTCACTGGATGAGACTATCTACTTAACTGACAGTGGGACAAGTGTGTCTTCAGCTGTGTCCTCTGTCCAAGACTCCAGCCTTGAGGCTAAAACCATCAGTAAGGTACATTTTACAACTTACTTTTAGTCTGCCTGATCTGTGAGGCCTGTTGCTCTTCCTGCAGCAAAGGGTGAATATCAACCCACTGTTGATTTGACTCCAGTACTTATATTTCCTCTGTTAAAAAAGGAGAAATACTGTATTTTCTATATCAATTGTCATTGTTGTGTAGCTTTGATTACACATGTGCAGCTCCCTTTTTTCTCATCCTCAAAATCACTGTGTTTCATGTTGCACTGTGCACTCTTGTTTTTCAAAGGAAGCTAAAGCCTCACAGAAACGAGCCAGGAAAGAGAGTAAGTCCTGGAAAGCAGAGGAATTAAGTGAGTACCTCTCCAGACTTGAGAAAAGACAGAATTACTTGAAGAATCCACGCTTTTTCCCACCAAATACTCTGGATGGAGGCAAATCTCTTGTAATTTCTCAAGAAAAAGTGGAGGAAATCATAGCCAGAAGAAAAGCAGAGGATATCAAAGGGTATGCAGTGTGTACAGTTTCTGGATTCTGGGCTGGAATGCACAGAGCTCCACTAAAGAATTGCTGTGGATTTACCCAGAGATATTTTGAGCTAAATTTCTTAATAGTCTCTTAATAACAAAGTATATCTGTATGATATTTTAGTTTTGCCAAAGGAGCTATTTTGCAATTTCTCGTTTTATCAGTATTTAGAGAACCAGGCAGTAAGATAATGTCTCCTTTTTTTTTTTTTAATCTTTCAGTGATACCTCATTTGTTCCTGTGTTTCTTGCCAGTCCACCTTCTGTCCTGTTTTTGTATGACAAAGTTGGGCAGGTTTATGAGGTGAGAAGGTTCTTTGTAGAGAGTTAATTCTGCCTCCCTGAAGAATTATATCCTATCATGATCTACATATTTCACCCAATGTTTGGCCAGTCTGAATTTTAATAAAAGTCTGAGTTTCTTCTGTGTGTTGAATTTATGACCCTCTAACTTCCTTGAAGATATTCCATCACACCTGCCACTGACACACAAAGCAGTGAAGGCTAAATGGGCTCTTCTCAGTCTCTGCTTTGTTTTGGTACTCTCTGATTCAGCCTCTATTGAATAAAGTGGAATTTTGGGGTTGGTTGTGATGTTGAAGTAGTTACTCCTAGTAGAAGTACCAGAGAATTGCAAATATTTTAATGAGTGGTGGTAATTACAATGGAGCATTTTATTTATTTTTTTTTAATGAAGATGACCGTAGAGCTACGGAACATCACTTCAACAGGTCAACATGTAAGACTTATCCCCCCCTCTACTTCAGTATTTTTCATTTGGCCAGGTAAGTGTTCTTTTCTGCCTTTAAAATGTCAACACATACAAAATCTAATTTACCTGCTCTAACAAAGATTTTCCAGAGATGTTCTGTTTTCCATAGTGCTTAGTTGTTTAGAAACTGACAGCTGACTTAGGGCCATTCACATGCAACTCAGAAGCAGATTGAGATGGTCTAATGAGGAATTCAAGAGGACTAAATTAAAGTGTTTGATGTTAGATTGAAATGTGTCCCTGGAATACCTAGATTGAATCTTATCCAAAATTCATCTAGGAACAGATGGAGTTGTCCACTGGAAAAAATTACAAGGAGAGGGCAAGAAATAACACACTGCAATAAAGAAGGATAGGTTAGAAAGTTAAGAAAATTCTCCTTCCTACAGTAGAATAGGCACTGGGATAGATTGCCTAGGGAGATTGTGATACCCCAAGAACTGGAGGAATATTTAGAAGCTAGGTGTCTCCATGGAAGCCCTTTTGTCTTGTGGTAAAAAACAGCTGGGTATTGTCTCTAAGTTTCTCCTCACTATTTTCTGTGTTTATGAGGAGTATATTTCAGACAAAGCAATCTTTGAGCTCCCTGGAACATGTGCACATTCTCAGATTGAGCTGCCAGGCCTCTTGTGCTCATCCCTTTTTATCAGCTTGATTTAGGCAATAACTGGGGAGAATTTACAGGCATCTTTCCAGAGGAAGATGTGATCATAAATACTACTGCCAATTTGGGGAGGTTTTAATTTTTGTTTTAATTTTCTGCCTGGTTTTTTTTTTTTGTTTTTATTTTTCTCCCCAAGGAAAATATCCAGGAAAGGGAGGAATGATTGCTCCTGGGATGGCATGCCAGTATACAGTCCAGTTTATTCCTGAATATCTGGGAGAGTATGAAGATCATATATTAGTGGAGAGTCAAGTATCAGAATCCTTTGTCATCCCAATCCAAGCTAAAGTATCACTTCCAGTATTAACATGTCAGTAGTGTCCAAATTTCTCTAAAGTTAAGCAGACTTGGTTTTTTTCATGTGACTGTCTTCAATTTTGTGTCACAAAACAAATGTGGAAAAAATTGGCAGTGCAGTTCCTGCATTTTGATATCTATCTCATTTTCACTTATCCAGATTTATTAGTTATTGAAATGTAATCCTGTTGGATTTTTCCTCAATTATTTGTTCTTGCCATCTTAGGCTCTTCTTGCTCACTATATTAGAGAAGTGAGTAGGGGCCACATTTCTAGGTTTGTGTTTTGTTGATTCCTGAACTCCCAATTGTAATTACTAATTATAAATATTACGGAATTATGATTTAGTTATAACTACTTGATGCTATTAGTTAATGTTCATGAAATGTGAAATTAATTATATATGGATATGGTATACCTGCACCTCTCAGATATCTAAGCTCAACTATAATAAACAGGATTACTTTTGGATTACTTTTGCAAAAATTTGCTTTGATTTTTTTGTAAATTCATCTTTCCTGTTATATTAAGCTTTTCTAAAAAAAATCATCTTTTTATCATTCAATAATCTTTAAGGAGGGAAGATCATCTTACATCATTAAAATGTAAGATCAATGTAGAAATATACATCTCACACTGTCCAACTTTGAAATGGAAAGAATTTGAGGGAGTTTAGGATTGCAAAACCTGGCGTGGTCTCATGCAGTAATGTCTGTAAAAAGTTATTTAATCAGCATCCTTTGCTCTCCCTGGAGTCTGATTTTCTGTGTTACTCCTTGCAGTGCCTGACTATATAAACTGTGGTTCCTGCCTTGTTGGAGGAATAAAAACAACAGCAATTTTGTGCAGAAATGAGGGAGTTAGGACTGGGAAGTTCTCTATAATGCCAGGGAAAGCCTGGCCAGCTCCTGATTCTGGGGTGAGTGGTTAGAAGGGAAATACTGGACCCAGCATGGTGTGGGTGCCCTGGTGTGAAGGCCTTTTAAGCCAGCCATGTTGTATTAGCACAGAAGTCATAAGGCCTTGCTGGAGACATCTGCATTGTGCCATTCCTTCAGGAATTCACTTTATCCCGAAGACCAATCTCCCTGGATGGCTGTACCTCCTTCTTGTGCTCTGGTTTTCCTGTGGAAGAGCTTGCCTTGCTCAGGGGAGAGGTGAGCTGAGGCATAGATGAGGGAAAGGAGATCTGGCTTGAACTTTAACCTTGCCCTTGAAGCAAATAGAAATGCTATCAGCTCTAGCATTGCTTGAGGTAATTTCCTCTCCCTCCTCAACAAAAACATCCCCTACTGACCTTGCTGCACCTGTAGACACAGCAATGCAATCCAGTCCTGCTCTGTCTGTAGCTCCCCATCACAAACCAGGGATGGACAGAGGAGATAAAATGGGACATGCAGATTGGCATTTTTGGTGCTGGAGAAAGAGCAGATGGGACAGGTTATCCCTCCAAAGTCTTTACAGTTCCAACTCAAAGTGAGTTTTAAGCATGGAGAAACTGACAGAGCCCCTCTCTCAGGCAGAACATGAATATTAGGGCTTCTGACACTGTCATTTGTCTTCAGAGACTGCACTTTCCCTTCTGCTTTCACCAAAGTCATAATAAAGCAGGGAGCAGTTGGTTTTGGTTTTTTTTTTTTTTTATTAAGCCATATTTATGAGCCACACTCTTTTGAGATGTGTGAAAAAAGTATGGTAACAGGTAAAACAGTGATGTTGTAGAATACTGCCTGTTTCAGGTCAATCTGTTTTAAACACAGCAATCTGATCCATTTAGTTTATTAATCTTTTTGTTTTAATACCTTAGGTGGCTGCCACTGCTGATTTTGTGGTACAGTATCCTTTTGGGATCCAGCCTGCTGGTTTGGAGCTAGCTCCAGGGCAGAATGCAACAGTACAGGTTAGTGACAACTGCTGTAGAAAGGTTTTTTACTTCGCCAAATAAATTAACAAGCAAGATCATTTTAGAAGACCTGGCTGGACCTTGCAAGTTTGGGTTAATGTGAGCAAAAAATGACTCTGTTTCTTGGAAGTGCTACTTTTAATTACTAATTACTAAAACTGTCCTTCAGAGAATATTTGCAAATTGAAGTGTTTAATTTAGGGGAGAGAGAACAGTTACAGACCTTGCTATTTGCCTTCTCTCTTTCAGGTAGTGTTTTTCCCCTCTTTGCCAGAAGCCTCACAGCAAACATTCACCATTTTGTGTGACAATTATCCAATCAAATATGTTACAGTCTCAGGTTTGTTTCTAGCACTTTTCTAATTCTGTAGATATTCAGATAATATGAGTGGTGATTGTTGGCATGAAGTGATGGTAACATTTTATGTCATTGGATTGAGCAAATCCAATGTGTCCCCTGCTGGCCTTTTTTTTTTTTTTTTTTGTATTGTTACTACTGTTCCTTCCCAGTGCATGGAATACACTGGATTCAGAAAACATTGAGCTCTTAACCTTTGGTAAGCAAAAATCCAAATGTAAAATGTCACCAAGTCACAGAAAGAAAAAGAAAAGAAAACCAGTTGCCACATGCAACTCATCTCTTTTACTTTTCTGTTAAGAAAATAACTTGACAAGCTATGAAACATGAGGTGTAACAGGGCAGAAATGAACCACATTTGGACCTTTTGAGGTAGGCAGTCTTTGGATTAACTAATGAAACCAGTTCAAATTCTTGTAAATGTTGGTGCTTGCACTGTAATATAACTGTGAGTGCTATAACATGAGGCTTGGTTTGTCATCTGTTGAATCACTTGTCATATGTATTTACTTTGGATTTTTTTTAATACTTCATTTGCTGCTTATTTTAATTTTAATGTACTGCTCAAAACATCTGGGAGCCACATTGTCAACCCCTGTAAACACCCTGCTTAGTTCAGTGAAACTATGCTGATGTAAGTGAGCTGAGGCTGTGGCCCTGAAATCCCTCTCTATGAGATTCATGAACAGAAGGTCTCTGTTAATACACGTTGATAAACACAACATCAGGATTGTACAATTAGCACATTGGAGTTCTGAAACTTGAGGAAACACCAGATATAATCTATAATGAACATTAATGACATGATCTGAACCATATTAATAGTCAGATGGTAAACAGCAATACCTAATTATTTCTTCCAGGCCTTGGAGAGGTGATTGCTCTGGAGCTTTTGTTTGTCACAGGAGGAGAAAGCAAAGCTCAGCTGGGTGAAGTCACTGATGCAACAGCCCAGCACCTCATACGCTTCGAGCCCCAAAACCCACAGAGCACCAGGGAGAAGATCCTGGTCATAAGGAACTCCACGTAGGTAGCTGTGTCAGAGTAATGCTCTGCAATGTGGGCATGCTGGTAGGGATCTCATTTGTCATACTCTGCTCTCTCAGGCTAGAGAAACCTTCATGCCCTTGATAAACTTTTTTGCAGAATCTTTGCTTCTTTTTGCTCCTTATTTGGTAATTAAAGTTCAAGGAGTGTTGTACATTGTTGAAGTGTTGTGGCAACCATTAGCCAAGGTCAATATATTTGCTTTGATAGAGGTAAATCTACAAAAAATTAATAAATATACATGGTTGCAGGAAATACTTACAGGGTGATCCAGGTGAGATTTATCTCATTTTAAATGTCTGCTATATATACTTGTGCAACTGAGATAAGGACTCTTTTCCTTTCATAGTGCAGGGAATAGATGCTTCCAAGCATACCATTCTGACTGGAACATCTCCCATAGAAAAGTCATAATACATCCTGGACTCCACTGGATCAAAATGGGAGCCCAGTGTAATTAACTCACATAAAAACTCTCACATGGTTCTTGCTATTGAGTCCTTACAGATTTAAATATATATTCAGTTTGAAGTCAACTAATGTGTCCTTATGGACAATTACACCATACTGAACATAGTGGCATCCTGATTTTGCTCAGAATCAGTCAGGCTTTAACAGAAATACACTTGTGCATGATTGCAGCAGATAGAGGCTGTAGACCATCAAAGCAGTGAGCAGGTCAGTGCTGGGTTTAGGACCATTAATCTAAATTGCTGTTTGCAAGCAGTGAATATCTGGAAGTTTATTTTTTGGTCTGGAAATCACACATGCATAATGCCAAAACAGGCTGATATTTGAGTAAAGAAAGTGTGATTGGTGAACTGGATATTGTAAACTGACAAAGGATGTGACTGTGCCAATTTCCACATTTTCTCTGTGCTATAATCACCACAGCACTCCCTGCACATCTGGTGTCAGCCTTTGTATAAAACAAAGCTGGCCAGGCTGAGAGTAAACTCCATAGAAGCAGGAAGAAGAAACATTCTTTCTGCTACAGAAAGTGATACAAGAAATTGTAAATGTCCAGTTTTATCAGTGATACTTTCAAATTCCTCCCCCTTACTAGGGAGGCAGATTTTTTGAGGTCAGCATAAGCACGATTCTCAAACCCATGAAGACATTCCATGGAATACACTTCTGCTGAAACAACCTAGTTAAGCAACCTTTTCTGGATTGCAGAGAGTGGGGCAGAGCCATGGCTATAATTTTAGATGGAGCCATTGTGTTTGCTGACATGTTAAGACCACATCTTGCATTTGGATTAAATTCAGAATGTGATGTAGGTCATCAGCAGTAATCCAAGGCAAATGTACTGGTGTCAGCAGGAATGGTCCTGTTCATCCCAGATCTTTGAAAAAAGAATTGCAGAGTTTCTAAAACCTGGATTACATGACAAGTTCAAATAAGGCAAGAAAGTGTTAAGATCTCTTACAAATTTGTAGAATTTACTTTCACATATTAGCATGTTCTTTGTATGATTTATATACTCTGACTCTATGATGCTTCAGCAACTTTGTGACTCACAAAAACTGGGAAGTCAAACCCCTGTAATCTGTAAAGAGAGGAATTTCCTACCTGGAAAAAGGATCTGAACATTTTCTTAATATATTTTACTCAAAAATATCTGATTTTTTAATCATAGCTTTTCTGTTGTTTATTGACTTCTTTGCAGCAATCTAGAGCTTCCCTTCTTCTGGCAGATAACAAAGCCTAATCTGAAACCATTAATACCAGAAAAAACTGCAGACTTTACAGAGGTCAAAAACAATCAAGACCCAGAGTCAGCCTTCTCCCTAAATCCTAAGCAGGGAATTTTGCTTCCCTATGCAGATCATGAGTTTATTCTCACTTATGCTCCACAGGAGGTATGGCTTGTGATTCCTTCCTATCTACAAACTCCAGCTGTGTATTTTTATTCAAGTCATAAAATCCTTGCTGTGAAACTTTTCTAAATTAAATTTAATTAGCTGGTACTATGCTCTGATAAACAGTGTTCAAAATGTAGAAAGTCACTGAAAGAAAACATGTTTTGACTGCAAAATGTGAGACAGTTTCTAATCTCATGTAATTTTGGGGACTGACTGGACACAGTTCAGTTTACACTGAAATTGTGGACACATCCTCATACTGCAGCTGTGCTGGCTGGTGAAGTTACCACCCTCACCCTCTATCAGCTCCTCCACCAGCTCCTGACCCTTCCCCCTCTTCTTGGGGGATGTGCCTTGTACCTACTCCAGCCTAAATAAATTGGTTAACAAACACTGATTATTTAAACTGTTTCCAGCTGTAGGTTTTTTTGGCCTGAAATGGGCTCTATGAACAGCTGAGTGGTGAATTAAGGGGATAGTGGGAGCCTTTGGCAGAGAAATGCTGTGTGCAGCTGTGGGTAAGAGGGGTGCAAGGATGTTGGAATGCAGTTATCCCAGAGAATGCTGTTCTCTCAGTTTCTGCTCCCCTGTAAATAGGGAGCATGAGTTCACGGTATTTAGAGAAACCTGATCCAAAGAAAACCCAAGAGTAGGAATGTCCCATGCTGTGTTGATTGACAGACATAAGAAATACCTCAGATTTATATGGAAGAGAAACCAATTGGCTTTTTAAAAATAAATATTCAATTAAAATATACATCAAAATTAGTATCTCTCTACAAACAAATGAAGCTTTTTGCCCTTCAGATTTAAGGCCTGCTTCTGTGTTTCTTTCCCCCCTCCATTAGAATACAGAAGGCATTCTCTTCCCATGATGGAAAAGTCACGTTTCTTACTCAAGACCAGATTGATGGTCAATTAACTGAATATTCTGGAGCACTTAGAAGAAACTTAGAATTAGTACAGCAGTATTGAGCTTAATGTGGGGAGCCTTGCAGATGCTTGTGTGTAGTATGCAATATACAGGGGAAATAATATCAGGCATGTCAAAAATGAGTATTTTTCTTGGAACCATACACCATGAGATCAGAATCTGGCTTAATGTTTTGCAGTCAAACATGTTTTCTTTTAGTAACTCCAGAGTTTGAATATTGTTTATCAGAGCTTAGTACTCTGATGATGATAATTTATCCTTTACACGTAAACCACTTTTCAATCTTTTTTGATCTTCAAATAAATGATTACTTGACACTAAAATCCTTTTCTCCTTCATCTGTACAGCTGAAGAGTTATCACAGTGTGCTGCAGATGGTAGTGAGGGACACCCCAGAATCACCTTGGTAAGCTGAGAAACATTTCCCAGTAAGATATATGGCCATAATTTCTCTGTGCTATTACCTTAAGTTACTGGGATTTTTCTTCTTTCTGGTGATGATGGATTGACAAGTATAAAGAATATTATCTGCACAAGTAGTTGTGGTACAAAGAGCATCTCTGATATCCTCCCCCATGCCTGGACACATGCCTGGCCCTAGCTTTTCCTCTCCTGGAAAAAGATAATACTGTCATTTTGTCTGCTTATTTTCCAGGGTTTCCTGCTGTTACTCTTTGTCACAGTATGTCACTTATATACTTGTTCATGGACAGACTGGGCCAACTAGAATACCTTAAAGTATAATGAAGTTTTTAATTGGCTAAGCTAATTGCCCACAGGCAGTCTGTACTTGAGAAACTTGTGATGGTTATCAGTTTTGATCTGGCAATTAAAAGACAGGATCCAATTTAACACGGGTTTAACGTATTTAATGAATCTACCATATTTCCTTCCAAAGTTTAGTAGAAGAGAGGATGCTTCAAAACATCCCAGAGTGCAGAGTAGAGGATGTAATAGCACTGAAAATAGAAGTTAAAGGCTCAACAGAACCATACAATCTTCTTCTGGAACCATATGCCATTATTATCCCTGGAGAAAATTTCATTGGTGTAAATGTCAGGAAAAAATTTAAGGTTTGTGTGCTTTCACTTCACTGTTGTCATGTGGTTTGTGTCACTGGATGTCATAGGTGTTATTAGAAGATATCAGACATTGTTGTTTTAGTTTTCCTGAACTGTTTTTAAAGGAGGCCATGAATCCAGAAGGGTCTGCACTGAAATGCCCTACCCAGCCTGCTCAGCCCTTCACTCCAGGCAGCAGCCTTTGTTCTTTTTTCATTTCCCCAGTTTGATACCACAGTTTGACCCTTCTCAGTGTTTTTCTGGGTCACTAACCTGTTGCTTATCACTTTGTCACTCCTGTAGTGTAAAAGTTTTCCAGCTGGGAGGAATAGTCAATGGATCCTTAAATTAGTTCATAATTGAGACACTTCATGCAAAGAACTACAGGAAGCACAGAAGAGCTACAAAAATCACACATTATGCAGCTTACTAGATGTTATTCTTTCCTGCAGGTTCTGGTAATTTCTCTTTGGCCATTCTGGGACAGAATGCTGCTGCAATTGTCCTCTCACACAGCATCCCCTTCACTATACAGATCAGGATCCTTTTGATCTTAGACTCACTGGGGAAAAACAGGCCTGTTAGCAAGAGCCAGGCAGGAAGACATTTCCCAGTTAATGGTTTTCCCATTTTTTCTTAGAGATCCTGCTAATCAGCCTTTGGTTTTAAGATTTCTCTCCCTAGAATTTTTTTTTTTTCAATTTAAGGCAACCATTTCATACTTCCCAGTAACCCAGTATAACTACACATGTGATAGCTGTAATTAAGCCACTTACTGATGATATAACAACATCCTTTGCAGTTTCCAATTGCGTTTTTTTCTTAAAAAGATAAGAATTTGAACTGTGCTTAGAGATAATTGTACTTCAGAGAACAAAGTTATTTGCTGTAGTTAAGAAATAATGTTTTGACTAGGTCTGAAGAGCAGGCCAAACATTTCAAGAGCTTGCATCTCTGTCACAAACAGAGCCTTTGGCAAAAAAAAAAAAAAAAAAAAAAAAAAAAAAAAAAAAAAAAAAAAAAAAAAGCTGCACTCAAAAGATTTTCAGTCTATGTTTAGAAATTCTGTTACATTTTGAAAAATGGGCAGGGGGGAAGTTTAAGAGTCTCAAATATGATCATGTTCTTGGAATGAATTGGTAATGAGTTCTCTTCAGGTTTGAGGGAGCACCTTCATCCATGTGCAGGAGACACTGTTAAATGATGACTCAAAACCCAGTTTGCAGTGTATCAGTGCTCTCAGCAAATTGACTTGCTGCTCTGAAAGCTTAAAGTGCATTAATTATCTCATTGCTTTTAATTGTTTCAGCTGTGGAACAACAGCAGAACATTGATCAAGTACACATGGGAAAAAATCACAGACTCTGAGATCATCGAAGTTGTGCCTTGTACTGGTGTCATAGGTAAAGTTTCTGTGACTTGCAAGCAGTAATTAATGAAAGAGACAGTAATTGATTATATCAATTTATGATAGTCACAGAGCACTCACTATAGTGCCAACTGAAAAATTACCTGATTTCCAGCCCACTAGAGCCAGCAAGAGACTTAACTTGATTCCAATAGCTTCATGCTTGAAGCAGGTGGTTTCTTAGAAAAAAGTGAGACAGGAGCATGGTATTTTCTCTTGTAGATGTGAATAAATGCTGTGAATTTGTCCTGGCAATTTCTGGGAGCAAACCTGGGGTCATCAGCCGTAACCTGCCATGTCATGTTGAGCTGTGTCCAGAGCCAGTTATGCTGCATATTGAGGCTGCTTTTAAGGTAAGGAGCAGTTCAGTCTTGCAGGAGGATGAGCTGTGTGGCCTGGCCATTGTCCAGATAAAGCTTTTTTGCCTCTCAATGGCTTGAGAAATCTTAAGTGGTTACAAACAGAAGTTATTTTTGCTGTAGTGACTATTGAGTCAATGTTGATATTCTCATGACACACAGAATTTTTCTGCATTACACTGTGCATTTGCTTTCTGATATTCTCTGTGAAATCAAAAGTTAATCCTAGATAATGACATGTTTCTTAATGAGGCAGTTTTGGCAGAGGTGTCCATTCTAATGTCTCTTTCCTGCTGTCCTAGGGTCCATTACTTTGCATTGATGTTCCATCACTCCGGTTTGGTTTGACCAAGCAGGGTGAGACTGTGTCAAGAACCTTTGAGATTAATAACCTGTCTCAGGTGCCAGCACAGTGGAGGATGCAAGAAAGCCAGTTTTTTCTAGCTCAAAGGAATGAAGAGGTAAGTCACTGCTACAGCTGGCTGTAGTCCCTCCTTAGTTATTTTATTTCTTCTGCTTAGGAGTTGTATTATTCATTTCCAGCTATCAGAAGTTCTAATTGTTGTTACTTCTTACAAAACTAGTTCTGCACAGTTTCATAAGGGCATGAGTTCTTTTGAGATTGAATGCTTCTTTACAATTTTTCTCTATTTCCCTTTATTACAATCCCCTGCCAGCCTGATCCAAAGAGACACAGAGCATTTCCTGAATGACAATTATTTCAGCTGCTGCTGCTCTAAGTAAGAGTTCAAGGCTTTAGTAGAGCTGAGACTGCTGAACACTCCTCCCACACACCCACATCAGCATCTTGGACAAGAATCTAAGCCCCCACTCCTTGCTGATGCTCTTCCTGTGTCCACTCTCCCAACCCTCCTTCCTCACCCTTCTGTCCAAGAACCTTTCCCCCTTGTGGCACTTTGCTGCTGCCTGGGAGCAGGTGCTGCTGCTGAGGCTGATTGCTTCTCCTTCACATTCCCTGTCAGTCCATTGCTTCTCCTTCATGTTCCCTGTCAGTCCATGCACAGCTGACCCTGCTGTGCCCTCGGCTCTAAATGAAGCAAAGCCCTGCCTCCTTGTGTAGCCAGGCTTTCACAAAGCTGCCACTGTGCTTCCTGACATCAACCCAGGTGAGACTCAAGGGGCAGAGAGAAAGGACACATCTGAGGAAAAATTAAGACACTTGGAAGCCCTAATTAGATGCTGTGGCTTCAACATTTTACCCTTGCTTTGCACATGTCAAAAAAATTTCTGTTCCCTCTCTCCTCTCCCAGGTATCCACCTTCACCATCCAGCCATCAGCTGGAGAAATTCCTCCTTTGGGTCTATGCACAGTTTCAGTTCACTTCACATCACTGCAGTGCCAGCGTCTCCAGACAGTGCTGGAACTGGAGGTACAAAATGGAGAAGGAAGGTAAGGAGGAAAAGCAGCATTTGTTTTGTTTTTCCTGAGGTTCACATCTGGTTTTCACTTCAGGTAGTTTTCTCTTCTACAACAAAACTATGAACTCACAGTGGGGTTGTGTAACCTATCAATGAACTATCAAATTTCAAATATTGCTAAATAAACATAAACATCATTCTTCCCAGCATGCTGTTTTATGTCTAGCACGTTTCATTAACAATAACAATGGACCATCTGTGTGTTTATTTCCAGTCATCTTCCTGTTTTTGTTGAAGTTCAGACCCCCCAAGTGTGCCTGATATCTAGTCATCTAGTATTCAATGAAATTTATACTGGAGTTCCTGTCAAAGCAACCAATAAACTTTTTAACCAGACACTGCTGCCAGCAAAATACTTATGGGAAAAGGTAAATGCCCTTCTAGTGGGTGAAGAATACAGCAAGGATGGAAGTTGCAATTTCTGTAGGAAGTACAAATAATGACTATTCTTAAAAGCTTTTCTGACGTATCTTTTGAGTAGTCATTGCTGTTTTACTGGCTTGGGAGCAGAACTTCAGCTTTAGACCAACCTTTATTAAAAAAATTGATTACCAGTTGATGTCATTATGTTCTTACTGTCTGTGGATCCCTGGGAAAATGGATGAACAGATGTGAGGGGTCCTAGGATGTAAAGGCACCAGGGTATTAAACAAAGTACCATAGCAGTTTAGGGTTTGCACTTAATTTAGTAAAACAAATAAATTTTGGTGCTTTTGAATTGTGTCTGAATTCTGCTTAAATTTCACATTCTGGCTGGAATTCAGCTTACAGAGTAGGAGCCCCAGATGTAGCGTCAGTATTTAAGCTGTGTCTGAGCTCTCTTTTCAGTCAATGGAAATTTGTCAGTGCCTTGGTCATTCAGATTTGGCATCCATCACATCTGACATCCAGAGTTCAGCTCAATTGCCTACATAAAAGCACTCAGTGCCACTCCAGATGTCCTCAGGTGCCCAAGGGATCCTAACAGAACATGTGCATGGTATAGGATCTACAGGAAAACACTTTAGAGCATCTGGAGCCTAGGAGGAATATGTTGACCATATTCCTGAATTTTCCTGATGTGTGATGTTGATGTGTGAAGAAATGAGTGGAAGCCCTGGGTGCATTCCATGCTGGTCACTTAGGGAAGGTGCCACCACCAGGATTGTGTCTCCCCCACCTCTGTAGTGAAGAGAGGTGGACACATCTGGGATCCTGCTCTGGTATCAGATAGATTGGTTCCACCCTGGAAAGGCTTGAGACTGTGAGAGGGATGGGAATGGCTCTGCTATCAGCCCAGCAGCCTCAGCTGGAAGTTACTTGGAGTGAGTGCAGGCATGAGGGTCTTATCACCCATGGGGAATTGTAAAACCAGTCTTGACAAACTGTTGGTGTTGCTGCCTGAAAGTGTCCTAATCCTGAGAACAGCTTGGTTTTTTTAGAAGAGCCAGTGTGAGGGAATCAGCATGATCTGAGTGTCCTTTCTGTTTGGCAGCCCATTGGAAGCCAGGCAGCCTCCTGCTCCATCGTGGTGTCCCCTGCCAGTGGCACCTTAGGCCCAAATGAAGAGAGGGAATTCTGCATAGAGCTGTCAGCTAACACTGTGGTAAGTTTACAAACTGATGCACTTTTATAGAAACAGCAACACTGGCTTTTTCATCTTACCTCCATCTGGCAAAAGGAAGGTATTCTGTGTACAAAACCACGTGCTCTTTTTACCATACAATATCCCTGAAGTGGCTTTGCTTTAGAGGTACCACAGTTGAAGGCAAGAGTTAAGGAAGTGCACATGGTGTACAATTTCTGCCTTGCCTCTTTATATCTCAGCTGTTCCTATTTTCTTCCTTTCTAGAAGTCCTGTACAATTGCTCTTAATGCTTATCACTCTTCTTGGAGCATACAAATCCTCACTTTGGATAATCTGGAATGATATGGAGCAGAGTGGCATATACAGTGTCTGTTTGGTTTTCTGAATGCAGTTAGGCTCATGACGTTTTGATATTTGAAAACTTAAAAGGGGCTGATGGGACTGAGAGTCTGCAAAATACAGGAGCAGAAATTCAGAAAAAGACTTTACAAGGGCATTCAAACAGCTGAGCTAATGTAGCTAAACACAGGATCTTCCTATAAATATGGTGTCTTAGTTCCCATTACAGTCACTGGAGACTTGGGTTTCATTTATTTGCTTAAAAGTAGGTGTTCAGTACTATCAGAGTTATTATTTAAAATTATGTGTCCGTGGCACTTGGGAACATGGTTTAGTGGTGGCCTTGGCAGTGCTGAATTAATGTTTGGACTCAAATCATCTTAGAAGTCTTTTCCAACCGAAAAGATTCTATGATTCAATACTTGGAGCATAGGAATTAAGTCAGAAATCAGTAATGGAGCAGTTTTAGGCTCACAGACAGCTGCAGGTACAAAGCTGAGAAATAGCCATAAATTTTTACCTCAGTACTGCCTTCTAAGCAGCTCTGATGCTGCAGAAAATGCACTGGAAACAATGCAGTAAAACTTCTCACAATTCTATTGTTCTGGGTTTAATCCAGGGAGGTTTACACACTTTAAAAAAACAAATATTCTAAAGAGTCTGCCTTTCCTCTGTGATACATGCTTCATTCACAAGGAAACTTGATTCTTTGCTTTTCAGGGTGAGCTGAAAGACCTCACACTTTGCTGTAGCATAGAAGACATGGCTGAACCCCTCTTCCTGAGCATTTCTGGAGAAGTGAAGGGACTACATGTCACATACTCAATACCTTCTGGCAGTGGAGCTGACAGGTAATATCTGACTGATTTTTATTTCATTTTTCTGATACATAGGATGATGACTGTATTTTGGAACATGCTCATCTTTATATCTTTTAATATCTTTTCATATAAGTAAATATGTCTTTAATTTGGTAGACTGGCATGTTATACAGGATAAAAATCTGACCCCAAATAAATCCTTATAGGGATAGAAGTGAAAAAAATGAAAAGCAGAAAATGCTGATGGCAAAAATCATAGACTGCATGATCCTTTTACACTGTGCAACCACCTTGCATGCTGCACATTTTGAAATCTCCTGAAATCACCCGTGGCTAAAGAAAATAAGACCCATGTCTAAATACTGCTGTTATTTTTTTCTGGCAGTGATGAAGGACAAATGCCACAAAGCCCATGTGAGCTTCTTTTGGACTTTGGGTCTGAAGTTGCGGTCAAAGATGTTGTAAAGCATCAGCTGATTCTAACAAATCACACAGCAATCAGAGCTCCATTCACACTGGAAGCTGAGTATTTTAGTGCCTGTTTGGTGCCTCCAGAACAAGGAGCCTGCCCGTGAGTCTTGCTGTTCTGCATAATGATTCAAATACTAATTTAAGTCTGGTTTAAACCTGAAATCAGATTAATCTTTTTTTTCATGCTCTCCAAGCTACCTGGTGAAAAAAAGAGGGCCTGTCACAGAGCTTGCAGCCAGAAAAGTAAAGTCAGGTATGAAAATATCTCTTCAGTGGAGAGAAAGTGAAAGCCAGCTGAATGCCATATTCAGCACTAAATGTGCCAGTCAGGCACATCTTCTCATTGTTGGAGTATCTGGTGAAGTCTAAACTGTGAAATTACTTAATTCCTCTGTTCATTCCTGAGTTTGAAAGCCCACCTTGTATAAGCATTAGGTCAATCTCTCTCTTCCCCTTCTGCTTTTTTCTCCTTTCTCCCTCTCTCTTCTTCATATTTTTCTTGCAAACAACAGTATGAAACAAAGTTGGTGATTCTGGTGACAGTTCCCTCCCAGCACATGGGATGGATGACATGCAGAATGTTTGGCTCTTTCTCTCCTACACAGTTTTCCAGTACCAGTGCAGCAAGCTTTTCTCCCTCAAACCCTTTACCATACCTTCCCCACTGTGGAAAGCTACAGCATAGCCCATCTGTCATTTCTGATGTGTTGTACTGAAAAATGATAATATTTACAGCCACATGAGACTGAGGGAGGGAGGAAATGGGAGCAAAAAGCTGTGAAGTGTGGATGTGTTTTCTGTATCCAAAATAAAACTTGCACATATTGGTACCTTGCCATAGAGTTTGGTATCTGTTCCACAGACAGAGCTTTTCAGCTGTTGAATTAGTGCTTAAGATTAGAAAAATGCTGTTCTGACAGATTCCATGCAGGCCTAGGTAACTCAGAATATGGAAAGGCTTTGCTCTTTGTAATTAATTCTTTGCATGGAAGAGCACACAGAGGTAAACAGACAGCTGCTAGTGGAACAAGAAACAGTCAACACAAATCCCAGCCTATTTTTCTCAATTTTTTTCAGGTAACCAGTTAGTGCCTTGCATATCCCAAAGAGTTCTGGATCATGTTGCTGGAAGGGTTGTCCTGCTGTAAAATATTCTGGGCAGGCACTAAGTCTAAAAAACAGAGTAAGACCCACTGCAGAAGGGAACTTGAGTAAAGTGGTATAAATGTGAGCTGAGTAAATGATCCCAGGGTTTCTAAGTGAGTGAGGTTAAGCTGATTAAAGGCAACTAAAACCACGGTCCTATGTATTCTTTGAAAGACTTTGTTCCATTTCTTCAGAATTCATGAAATGCTTCTTTGCTCTGCTCCTTCAGAGTTTGCAGCAGCGTTGCTGTCTCAGGGGAAGGGAGCAGCTTTCCATATCCAACCTTCCACAGGAACTCTAGAAGCTTTCCAGCAGCTCCCCATAGAAATAGCAGCTTACAACAACATGTGGGGAGAGTACCAGGATAACCTTGTCTGTAAGGTAGGTGGGGTTTTGGATTTACCATGGCAGATTTAACATCAGTTGTATTTCCCAGATGCCTTTCTGTTAGAAATACTTTTTCAAGTTTTTTTAAGCCTTCTGTAAAAATTCAGGATGGATCTTGCTATGCCACTACTTCCAATGACATGTAAGGAACCATTGTTTGGTTTTAGGGGGACATGTTTATTCTTTGGGAGGTTTTCATGTGCCTTGAAAATGACTGGAGTAGTTTTGATTTATAACATCTGTTTGGGAGCTGGCCAGTGCACTGCTCTGCTCTACCAATACCATAGATTGTGTTGTGTAGAAAAGCAGCAGGAAAGCTGATAAATGCATGAGGTATTGCATTCTCCTGCTGAGAAGAGTTGTTGTTAGCATATAAATTAGAGGTTGTCAAAGGAAACTAGTCAAAACTATTTGAAAATCCAATCAGTTTGCAAAACATAATCTCATAACACAGAGAACTAAGGTGTTATCTTGATTCTAATAGCAAAAATTCATTTTAACAGGTTGGACACTTACAACCTAAATTAATTCCTATGCAAATGACTGTGAAAGGCTGTCCAATCTTCCTGCAGGTGACAGGACCAAAACCAGAGCCACCCATTGTCAGGTATAGTGCAAAATACTGTCAGACAAATCAGTGAATTAAATACCAATGGGCTGCAGCCAACATATACACCTGTTCCATCTTGTGACATAATGAGAAGGTCAGCAAAGTGTCAGTCAAAGCACAGTATCTGCTTCTAGAACGTCAATACCTTTTTCTCTGCCAACACAATTAGAAAATAATCTGCACTACAAGACTGCTGAAGTCTGCCAGCAGTCTCTGTTCTGGGCTTGCAGTTGTAGAATTTCACTCAGTGCAGCCTCATCTGGCTCTGTGGAATTGGCAACTGGCACATGGTGGCAATTCTCATCGCCCACAGCTCATTTCTCCCTGGTCCTTTACCTGGACCAGGAGAAATGCAGCCCTGAGGTCAACAGGGGAACGTTTAAACCCACTCAAACAGCAAATGACATCTGCACCTTGGGATAAGGGGAAAGGGTTGGTTTTTGGGGAGCCCCAGCACTGCACATGGTTACTCTGAAATGTCTGAGACAACTGAAAAAACTAGGGAAAAAAGAAAAGAGACAGATAAAATAAACCAATATTGTACTTCACAGTGTAGGCCATGCCTTACCTGAGAGCCACTCCAGTGCAGCCAGATCATTTCCACTTTTAAACAAGTCTGCAGTGATTTCAGACACTTCTGTTCTCTGCATGCACTGACAGCAAGGTTCCCTGTCCAGGTTTGGCACTCAAGTCTCAGGAGGGTCCCCTGTGCTTCGGAGGGTCCAGCTCAACAATCCCACTCCCTTTGGTAAGGATGGCTTTTGTACAGCAAACATTGATGCTTTCATTGTGTTCCTTATAGAAATAAAAGTAGAAGGAGCCATTAACCTGTTAATTGACTGGCATGCTTGTTCCCTAATGAAAGTGTTTTTAGCAAAAAAAAGAAAATAGTGACTCAATATGTTGCCACTATGAAATTGCACATCCCATTTTGATGTAGCTGGGTTTTCCCTCATTGAAATGGTGGGAATTCAGGATTTTCCATCCTGTTTTTAGGAATTACTTACAACACTAAGCCTGGTCAGTCAGGTGTGCTACCTGCTTTTTACTGGCAACATCTGGCTCTTCTGTTTAGTCTTTTTAGCTCTTGAGTGAAACTGTAAGCTTTTCAGAGCAAAGTCAATCACTTCTCTTTTTTAAATTCTACTAAATCCATTTGCCTAAACAAAATACTCATCATTTATTTTTATTATAGTTTAGGACATAGAGAGTGGCCAAACTAAAGCAAGCTCTTAAATAATTTTCATTTACAGCAAACATGGGAAACCTAAAAGATACATGTTAATACAAATCCTGTTGCCAGACACAAACTCATTACTTGATATTCTGGTACCAACTAAGCCATGAGCCCTCTCACTGACTGGAATAATTGTCCTTTTTTCCTTTCCCATTCAGACATCCGGCTGGACTTGGAAGTTTACAACCAAGAGCCAGATGATGAAAAGCTGGTGGACCTGTTGGTGCTCTTTGGAGACCCTTTTCCTCCTGTGGACATGGCTGGAAACGAGGCTGCATCAAGTGGTAGCACCTCAGAGTCAGAGGTAGTGTTAAAGCTGGATCCAGCTGCCATTCCCTGGGGGAGCATTTATCCAGCTCTGGAAAGCACAGATGAGGTCAGCTCTTAGGCTGTTTCTTATACTGCTGCTGAGATACATGACGGGTTTTTTGGCATGAAGGGTTGAAAACAATAACAGGAGATAGAATTTGTAACTAAGAGCTGGATTGTTAAAAGAAGTGTCAGCTCCTCTCCCAGTCAAACATGCAATATGTGGGAAGGTGGCTATGGGGATCAGCAATCTCTTTCCAGAGTGAGCTATAAGCAATTAGCTCTCTTTAAAAGTGTTAAAAAAGCTTAAAAATGCTATTTAAAATACTGTCACTGACAAACTATTGTTATTATTACATGAAAGAATTAAAATAACTAAAACTCCTTAATTTGGCTCTGCTTTCCTTGTGGGTGCTTTCTGGTGTCAACATGTGCTGGAGTCAGGGAGCAGAACCTACCCTGCAAATTTCAAATTGCAGCTAATGATATGGAGGTGTTTATCCCAGTGCTAAAATTAGATTGGTTCTGTTAGAATAAGGGAACATCTATTACACATGAAGCTTGATGATAATGTGGCAATTTAGTGTCTTGAGGGGCTGGGAGTGACAGGGAGAAGGTATCCCCCAGGATATTGTATATTTCTCTGGCAAAATCTTCACAGAAAAGATACAAAGATCACATTTTCTCTGCTTCAACTCAGCATGCACAATTGTTTTGAACAGAGCTCTAACCTTTCTTGTGCACAAAGTACTGCCCCAGAGTGCTGGTTTGTATATTGGGCCAGAGGTGTCAGGGTTGGGTAGAACTGGACCCAAGCATCCACATTTTCCAAGGAATTCAGGAGCAGTTTCAGGAGAGCCACTCTGTGGATGAGAAAATTAATGTACAGGACACATCCACGTGTCCAGCCCTTGTGCCAGAAAGAAACTGGAGCTGGCCATGCTTCCTGAGCAGTTCCCTGTGCACATCACTCACATTCCTCCCTTGCAGTCTAACAGTTTTAACCATTCCCCACCCCTGTGTCTCTGCAGCCTCCAGGTTCTGACAGCAAAGAGATGGAAATCAGCAGCCAGGAGTCTGCAGGAGAGAAAAATATCTCTGTACTCATCCGACCTCATGAGGGGGTGCCTGCAGACAGCCCCTACTCCATTGCTCCAAGGCAGATAGTAAGCTTTTACATTTTCTTTGGCCTTAGGTTTAGCATATATTCTCCAGGACAGAGGAGACAGAGAAGGAGAAGGAGGTAGCTTTGAGTTTGGTTTGAGGTAGACTATTAAACAGTGAAAGGAATGCTTTGGAGATGATCATGAAAAGAGTTTGCAAGGTTGACAGAAAGTGTGCTATCTACATGTGAGCAGTGACCTGATGACTGGACTTAAGTGTTAGTTGTACACCAGAGTGACATCTCTGGTCTTCTCACTTGGGCTGGCATGGTGAAATGTGGGAGCCATCCAGCCTGAAGCTGTGGAAACATGCAGAGTTGGAAATCTGGCTGCTGGAAAGGGTGCTCTGTAGGTAACTTGTGGATAAATCATTGTAACTCACAGTGCTTCACAAGTGAGTTGTGCAAATACAGGCCACAGTGTCACAATCCCTTAGGAATATCATCAAGTAAAGACAGCACTAGAAAGATCTAGCTGTGAGTGACAGGGCTGCCCAAAACATCAGTGTGCCAATTTTATTCTTAAATATTTTTCTTTTTTGCCAAAGGGTTTCAGTTACAAGTTAAAATGAGCTAAAGATTACATAAAAGGAATGATGACAGAAATGAAGCTGCAGTCAGCTCTGAGGTGGCTGAGGCTGAGAAGGGTCAGACAAACAAGTGCCTCACTGTGGAGTCAGCTTTTGTGGGGTGTAGCCAGCAGCAATATCAGGATTTAACCTGCACATTTCACCTAAAGAAAGCATAATCTAGTCAACCTGTAAATCCCAGAAAATCCAGTGCAGCTGGCTAGTGCACATGATTACATTCCCTGCTGTCATGTAAAATTAAAAAATAGGCAAGACTAAACTGAACTGTAAAATACTCTTAGTTCACACTTGTAACTCTTCAAAAAACGTTTCATATATATGTAAGTTGTGGAATAATAACCTGAGGTAGCCAGGGAGTAAGAGTGGGCAGAACTGGGTATTTTTAAAAACAAACAGATGTGTACATATGTTTGTGTACTTAGAGAGCTGGTCTGTGACCGTGCTTAAACTCTGTTGATGCTGAAAAGTGGCCACAGTGATATTTGCAGTTGAAGTAATTGTCAGTTTGGCTGTCACATGTTGGCATTTTCGTGCAAGCCTGAGCCCGTGCCCGGGGGATTGCATGCTGCTTGTGCAACTCAGTTTTGGCAGCTGAGTCCCGAGGTTCTTGCGCAATCCCCGGCGGCTCCGTGCCCTGAACGCTCTCTCCCGGCCGCAGGTGATTCCAGGAGGTGGCAGCAGCGACGTTTACATCTCCTTCACCCCGCTCGTCATCCCGGACACCGAGGCTGAGCTGTGCTGTGACGCGCTGGTGCTGGGCTTCATGAGCCTGGACAACAAGGTAAACTGACTGTCACAGCAAGGCCAAAGGGGAATATCATTTCCCTTCCTGTAATTTATGTACAGGCTGCTGCTGTTACCTGGCCAGTCTGTGTAAACAGTCCCTGTTCCTGCCGTCCTGTACATCCTTCCTTAACCAGGGTTGTTCATCTGTTGCATTTCTCTTTGAGCTTGGAAGCATTCTAGGGTGGGAATGTCACCATCTTCTTGCATTGTCTGGGGCAGCAGACCCCAGACAAAAGCCCAGGGGTTTGAAATGCTATCACAACATCAGGTTTTATTGCTAACAGTAGTTAACAATGGAAGTGAGACTCAGGACTGCTGAGTCCTGTTCCTGCCTCTGCATCCACCTTCCTGTGTAAATTTGGACAGCATATCTCTCCTCTGGGAAACTTCCTCTTCAACAACTGCTGA
The DNA here is from genome assembly GCA_039654755.1 of Calcarius lapponicus. Lineage (NCBI taxonomy): Eukaryota > Metazoa > Chordata > Aves > Passeriformes > Fringillidae > Calcarius > Calcarius lapponicus. The sequence goes on along the minus strand of CM077464.1, from coordinate 10,133,281 downwards.
TGTGAGGCTTGATAAGGGTTTTATGAATGGCTCAGTGATTCCCTGACATGAATTGTTGCAAAAGTGCAAGGTAACCTGAATGAATGCTAATAGAATGTTCAATAAAAACAACCCTAATAAAATAAACAACCCTAATAATCCTTATTCCTGAAGAAAGGAATGTAGAATAATAGAGTCCTGGAATGGTAGAGTTGGAAAGGACCATCTAGCTCCACCCTCCTGCCATGGGCAGCAACATCTTTAACCAGAAAAAGTTTCTCCACACTCCATCCAGCCTGGCCTTGAATGTTTCCAGAGATGGGGCATCCAGAGATTCTCTGGGGAACCTGTTCCAGGGCCTCACCACCCTCAGAGTGAAGAATTTCTTCCCAACATCTGATCTTAACCTGCCCTGCATCTGTATCACCCACAGCCATTCAGAGTCCAGCTATGCTTGACCTCTGCTGTTCCATCATGCTTTACAAACAGGCACTACATTGCCAAGCAGGATCCTATTTTGGCTGACAGCTCCAAGCAGCATTTCATGTTCAGTGCTACCATTTCCCAGAGGATTTCTGTTTCCATCTTGTTGGCAGCTGGCAAGGGGGGTGCCCAGCAAGGTGCGGCGCAGCCGCGGCTACGAAGCTCCACCGCTCCGAGTGCACGTGGAAGCTGTCCTGAGACATCCCCTGTAAGTGCCACAGTCACAGCTGCCACCCTCATGGCAGGGGTCAGCTGGGACAGGGATGTGACCAGCCCTGCTTCTTTACACTCAGGTTGGAAGTGGAGATGGATCACGACAGAGGAATGGTGTTTTATTCAGTGGCGAGTGATCTCCTACCTGCCAAGCCTTTCTTTGGAGTGAGTATTTCACACACTGATGTATTTGGCTGCTTTGTATTGCTGTGCTGCTGGGAGAATTCAGAGCTGTGTGCACATGGCTGTGAAAATGCATCCTAATTACCAGTAGCCTCATTTTCTGTATTGCACATAACGAGATAGGGAACAACAACAAAAAAAAAGCATACAAGCACTTATTCACCAGGAATAAGAAAATCTGAGCTCAGACAATGCCTGTTTTATTCAAATTTTTCTTTCATTGTAGGGGAGTTTGTAAGTAGAAAAATAAATTCTGATTTTCAGGACATAAAGATCCAAAAGCAAAATGAGTCACTTCAGTTGTGTGACCCTTGGCATTTGAAAACTTAGACTTTAGTATGTTACTTTTATTTTGGTTTTTCACTCAAGAAATGTTGAGTAACACAGGTAGAAAATAGTGGGTTGCTTTGGGGTAAAATCCATCAGAACCCTGCTGGTACTCTGTGACCAAACAGAGCAACACAGACCTCTCCAGGGAGTTAAAACTGACCAGTTCTGAATCATTTCTCCCCCAGGTTTTGACAGATGCAGTAATTACTCAGAGTTTGAAACTCATGAATTGTACCAAGGTTCGGCTGTACTTCAGGCTCTTTCTGTCTACACCCTCCATGCCCTTCAGCCTCTCCAGCACAGATCCCAAAAAGAGCACTGAAACATCCCACAGCAAGAAGGAGGAAAGGAAACAGCAACTGCAACATGTACTTTATCCACAGCAAAACATGCTGGTAGGCTCAAAAATAATAATCCTGTGCCAGATTAGAGAGTTTAGTAATTGGTGTATTAGTGTGGCCCAGAGGAACCACAGGAAAACAAAATTTTCATAGAAATCTCCCAGTTTCAGGGGAAATGGTGCTGTATTAGCAAATGCTAATTACTGCCATTTTGCCTGTTACATTGCAGGTGCAGATTTTTTTTTCTGCAAGTAATCTTTTTCTGTTCCTGATGTGCTTTTCCCATCAACTCTGACCTGTTGCAAACTCCTGCAAAAAAACCCTGTAGGTTTGCAGCTCACTTAAATCAATAGCCATATATATGTTGGATAAATTAAAAGATTTTCAAGGACTGCAGTCTTCCCTCATTTCCTTAAATTAGATGCAGGCAGTGCAAGGAGAGGAAAATTTGATTAGTTTTGGGTGTACAAATTACATTAAAGGAAATGAAGTCCCAGAGTAGAGAATTAGGTAACCTGCAAAGAATGAGTAACTGCTGCATTTTTGAAGTGTGCTTCTCATTTTGCTGTGTTCATTTTGACACAGAGACATTCACATCTTAATTCTGCATGTGGGGGAAGAAAGAGGATTTAGATGTCTAAGACAGCTTTGGGAACATGGTATTTGTACCCTCAGAAACTCAAAATCTTTGGCTTGCCAGAGGCTGTTTCTCCCCTGTGGTTCAGAGATCAGCTGTTCACCTTTACACTCCATCTCTGGATTCATAGGAAATAGCTGTGTTTTTTTCTTTAATTGTATTGCTTTGTTCCAGTGGGAATTTGGCTGCTGCCATGACACCTTTGGGTTCCAGTGGGAAAATGTGTGCCTGGGCCTTTGTGTACTTTGGATTTCCTGCACACAGTTGTCATCTTATGTGATGGTCATCAGAATTCCTCTTCCCACAGGTGCAAGTGTCATTCCACACAAATCTGGAGTTACTCAGGTATCAGCATTTGCCAGAGACCCAGCTGCTTCCTGGATGCCAAGTGCTCCAGCTGGAGAGTGGAGAGAGAAAGCTGAAGTTTAATCAAAATCTGGTCATTGAGCACAGTAACTGCACTACCCAGGTAAGGTCAGGACAGGGTCTCTGGGCCCTGGGAAAGGGCTGTTTCAGCAGCATCTCTGACTTGGATTAGGATTTACTCAGCCTTGAATTACAGGCACCTCTAGAGTAAATGGGGTCATCCAAGGAAAGTAAATGGCTGTGGGGTTGCTCTCTGCTGATTCTGCAGGTGATTCCCAGGTGGGCTGTGCAGGTTGGGGTCACACCCTGGTACCCCAGCTCTGCATGGCAGCCCGGGTGACACTCAAAGGGCCACACACCCTGTCACAGCGTGACTCTGAGACAGGAGTCACGGCTGTCTCAGGGAACAAGCCATGCCTGAGTCACCAGGCAATGCCTCCTGCAGCAACCAAGGGCTTCTGGAAAGGCTCCTGAGTCCACTGGGCTCCTGCAGTGTGGTCAAAGCCCTGGTGCATGTAAAGACTGATCCCTTCCAGTCAGCAATCTATAACCCCCTTCCCAGCCTGCAGCACCCAGCAGGCACTTCTGTGTTCTTTTCACACCAGGTATTTCTGAGGCATGACCTGTGTGAGACTGAGCACCATACCTAAGATACAGTCAAGTGAATCATAACCTTGGGCAATCTGCACAAACTGAATGACTCACAGTGGGCCATACACAGTCCTGAGGGACCAAGAGATGCTGTAATGTCTGCAGTTCCACAGAAAACCCTAAAAACAAATGAGAAAGCTCACTCTGTGTTACTTCATAAAGGCCACAGTGTCTGGTTTGAAAACCTATTCCAAAAAAGTAACACACAAGCAACAACTTCATTCACTCAAGGCTGTAGAATGGGAATTGACTCTGTTGTGAAAGAACACAGAACAATCATTCTGGATTCTGTGGTTGGGGTTAAGAATGATCCAGCTAGAGCAGGAATTACTAAAGCTCTATAAAGCTGAGGTGGGTTTTATTCTCTTTTCCCTTTCCCCTGTTTTGCAGCTGGTCCCAGTGACTGCCTACCTCACTGTTCCAGTCCTGGAGCTCTCCTGTGACAGCATTGACTTCCAGACCTGCTTTGTTGCACAGACCAAGACAGAACATGTCTTCCTGTATAACAGGAGTGGCTGCCGAAGTTACTGGACTGCTTTGCTGGGTATTCTGGTTTTGCAATTGATTTCCTTGTTACAGAGTTTCACTATTCAGTGTTTTTATTAAGACTGCATGCACTCACTCAATATAGGGGCAATATGTGATGATCCTGGGTGCAAACATGGTTTGCTTTTGTTCTCACTGATGTGGGCTTTTTCCTTCCCCTCTTTCCCCTCCTTTTTTTGACATTATTTTACCACTACTGATTTCAGCAGTTACTCCACGTCTAACCAAAAGATTGAGTCTCAGCCCTCACAGTGCTTGGACATGCTCTGCTTGTTTATAAATGTATATAAATTTATAAATCAGTCCTGAAGGGCAACAAGAAGCAGCAGCTCCTCATGGGTTCAGTTTGAGCATGAGGCTAATGCTGTTAAAAATAGATGTTAATAACAGATTCCAGAGGAAAGAAGATCAAGGCCTTATTTCAATGTGGAGACCACTGATCACTGCCCTTGATTAGAAGATGAAAACAGAGTCTGGGCACATGCACAGAAACCCTCAGACAGTGTGAGACACGATGTGTTAGCTGCTCAGCAAAGAGATGCATTGCCATGGTGCTACTTGCTGTGCACTCTTACACAGAGGGTGTTGTATGGCTTTGTTTGACATTTGCCCCTTCCACTGCAGATGAACAGAAAAGCCCTAAGGCCTTGCAGGTATTTTCCATCTTCCCAACCAAAGGCGTTTTGGAGGCACGTGAAGGGGAGGCACCTACCAGAGAGATTCTGCAGATCAGCTTTGCTGCAAGGTACAGTTAACTCTAATTGTGACTGAAATTGGGCTCTTCACAGAGAGCTGGGGCTGTTCAGCCTGGAGAAGAGAAGGCTCTGGGGAGCCTCAGAGCCCCCTGCAGTGCCTAAAGGGGCTCCAGGAGAGCTGGAGAGGGACTTGGGACAAAGGCCTGGAGTGATGGGACAAGGGGGAATGGCTGCACACTGCCAGAGAACAGGGTTAGGTTAGAAAGAACTTTTGCACTGTGAGGGTGGTGAGGCCCTGGCACAGGGTGCCCAGAGAAGCTGTGGCTGCCCCATCTCTGGAATTATTTAAGGCCAGGCTGGATGAGGCTTTGAGCAACCTTATTCTAGTGGAAGGCTTCCCTGCCCAGGGCAGGGGCTTGAAACAAGATGAGTTTTGCTGTCTTTTCCAACCCAAAACATTCCATGATTCTATGATGACCCAAATACTTTAATTTCTTTGTTCTGATTAGGGAGATGCAACTCATGTTAAAAAAAATAATTTTTCATTACAAAGTATTTTTGGAGGTTATCACATGATGACAACAAGTTAAAATAAGTCTATCCCAGGGGATTTCAGTGAGCTCTGAAAACTGCAAACAGGGAAATTTCAAGCAAACTGTAGGTGAGTTATTGCCGTAACTCCCATCTCCTTGGAACACAACCCAGTGATTTCCATCACTAGAGCCACTGATACTGCAGTGGGATGGAGCCTTGAGCAGCTGCACTAAACTGTCCCTACTTAGAGGAGCATGGTGGTCCAGAAGCCTCCCCAGGGTCCTGACTGCCTAAATTTTTCTGGAATCCTGCTGAATATGCCTGAAGCACTTCTTTTTGTCTGACAAATACACTAATCAGCATGGCTGAAAATGCCTGGAAATACCAGAAAGCAAAGATGTTTCTGTTTAGCAACCAGCTTATCTGTGGGGCTCCATAGGAAGAATTCCCAATGCAGCAGAGTGTGGAATCAGTGTGGTATTAGGAGATAATTATATGCAAGGTGTGAGGTGGTTTTAATAATTCACCTCCCCAGTTCAGGGGTCTTTCTGCAGGGGAATTGTTTTATGAGAAGGAAAAAACAAAGACTGGCAGAACAGGCATTTGCCTCAGGCCCTTACAACAGCTGGCACTTGGACACAGAGAAGTCCTTCACAGGAACAGTCTTACAAGCACAGAGTGGCATTAGCCTTGGGCAAATAATGCTCTTCAACTTGGTGTAAAACTAGAGTTGTTGTAACCTTTTTGATGTTAATTTACAGTCTGGACTCCACTGACTGCCCCTTGTCTCAGGGGAGTGACAGAAATTTTCTCTTCAAACTTTGTCACAGGGAGGAGTTTTCGCATCAAGGCAGTGCAGGTGTTTGCTCCCAGCAGAGCTTCATTTCATTTATTCACCTGAACCAGAATTTCCCAAGTAGGATGATATTCTTATTCTTGCAAACATGAATCCAGTGTCTTCAGGCACAGATGTGAACATCCTTTTCAAACACCATGTATTGTACACATGGAACACAGCCCTGTGGACTTGGCACTAACATTTGTCACCTGTGCTTGTGACTTGGAGCATTCTTAGGACACCACTGTCCCCTTTTCATCTCATCCCTAAACACAGGACTGCATGGAGCTGTAACTGACCTTTTTGCTGTGCATTTTAGGAGCAACACTGACTATGAAGCAATTGTGACCATTTCTGGAATGCTGGAAGAGAAGCCTTGCAAGCTGCACCTCAGAGGGAGAGGAGTGCACTGTGGGAAGGTGCATTAAGCAGGACAATGTGGGACAAATGTCAAGGTAACAGGTTGGATGCAGATGTGCCAGCAGCTGAGCCTGTATTTTCATCTACTGTTTTTAGTAGGGACTGCAATTTTAGCAGAATGAAAATTAGGTTATGAGGAAAGAAATTCTCATGGTACCTTAACCAGTCATAATCACACTCTGTACTTTTACTTTTATTGCTGTGATAAGCTTAGCATTAGGCTCAGAACAAGGTTTTAAATTGCAAAGCAGCTGTGTAAGTCAGGCCAAAGCCCTCTGCAGAGCCCAGCATGCCTTGGATCACATCTAAAGACTATTCATACCTTAAAGTAGCTTTTGTTTTGCCTCATTTATTTGACATTAAAATGGACATTGACACATAATAAAACAAGAATTGGTGAATAGGCCAGCATTTCCCAGGCTGTTTTCTCAGTGCCTTACATGAAAAGGGAAGAGAGAACTTTCCCTGGTCTCCTTGGAAAATTACCAACCTGTGTGTTTCATCATGCTTGGGCCTTGAGAACATCCCCTTCAGCAACAGAGGGAGGAACCCTTCTTCATTTTCATTCTTTCCCCTCACATGGTTCCCATTTACTCTCACTTCTCTTTAAACTATTTTAGTATTATTTTAGCTAAAGGTCACTGGAATTCCCACTTCTGAGTTTGTTAAATTTTCCACTTCCATTAAATAAAAGGCTTTTATAAATGGCTCATTATCCCCTCTAAATAATTCAGTTTTTTGGCTCTAAGGGTCTGTGTGATTGCTGGGTGAGACAGGTTTCAGCATGGGATTGTGAAAATATCAGAGAGCTCTAATTCATCATGACCTTCAACTAAAAATCATCATAAAAAGGAAACAAATGTATTGCAAGAACCCAATTGTATTACTAAGTGCAAAAACAAAAGTCAGGACAAAGAACTTCAGTTTGTTACAAATTCAAAGCAGCAATGAGTAAAATTTCTTTTTCAAGCTGAGTTTCAGTGATCTTCCTGTTCAGACAAGAGAAGAAATAAGGGATGACAAAAGACACAAGGTAGAACATGTTTGTATTAGCACTGAAGGACTGAGCTGTTGCTGATGTTCATGTAGTCCTTGCAGTAAATGTAATGCTGCAATTTGCTTTATGTTAGGTAGGTAAATATGATTAAGCACCAGATTGTCCTTGGAGTCACACAAACTGACAGACTTGTATTGTAAAAGAAGGAATGGCCACATCCAAATCCCAGCTTCTAGCAATTCACCAGAACCTTTCCATTCAGGCATTTCCTGTGGAAATGATGTTCCAGTCCTTCCACTTTCCCCCACTGGAGAGAGGCTTCAGAGCAGCTCCACCAGCAGCAAGCTACAGCCCATCCTCCAGTGCAGGGACAATTTAAGACACAGACAAGTTCTGACTGGGCTAGGACAGACACAATGGTAAAGGCAAGGATGTCAAGTCTTTGCTTCAAAACAAGCTCTTTTAAACTTCTTACAAAATGGTGGAACCTTTTAAGGAAATGCTGGAAAACTCTTTTCATGTGGACTGATGTCTTCATTTTGAGTGACTCTTTTTGTCAATTTGTCATACAAAAATACTGTCCCATGAACTACTTCCCTCTGGTAATTTTCACAGAATAAAGAGATCAATTAAATTAAAAATATTCATTCATAATCACCACACCAGGGGCTGTAGTTGAATTTCAGCTGAGCTAATTTGTTATGTCAGGAAGGCATGTGCCAGTTTTGAGTTTCCTCACCTTCTTCACAGAACTGCACCATTAATTCTACTTCACAATTTCTGCCTAAAATTTGGAGATCTAGTAACAAATCCCAGAACCCACTTGATTTCAGTGGCAATCACTTGCTATGCCTAGGGAAGGCAGAGAGGGAGCTGTGGTGGTGTTGTGGCAGCACTGGAGCTCACTTCACTTCCCCGGGTACTCGAACACGGCTGCGGCGCCCATGCCAGTTCCAATGCACATGGACACAACTCCATATGCTCTGAAACAAAGAACACGTGGAACTTAGGAAAAGAAAAACACAGCTCAGGTTTACCTCATCCAGGGAAAAAATAAAAATAAAGAATACAATAAATCTGAGCTGTCTGCTGCTCTCCTGTTTCGCTAGGAGAGCCCCAGGGAATTCAGGTTCAAAGTCAACCATGGGATGGAGAAAGCTTAACCCAAAAGGACAGTTACCTCATTCAGGGGATGGAAGAAGCTTAACCCAAAGGGAGTTACCTCATCCAAGGGATGGAGGAAGCTTAACCCAAACTGGTGACCCCTGAGCCCGTGGGAGCTGCAGAAGCAGCAGGTGTGAGGCCAGTGCTGATGCTGAGCACTCACCTCTTCCCTCTGCGCTTCAGTTCATTGAGCAGAGTGACAACCTGCCGAGCCCCAGTGCAGCCCAGGGGGTGTCCCAGGGCTATGGCTCCTCCCAGGGGGTTCACCTTCTCCATGGGAATGCCCAGCTTCTCAACACAGTACACAGCCTGCAAAGACATAGGGAATGATTTCATGGAGGTGCTCTTGTCTTCCTTAGTTCTCAGCTCTCCTCCTGCAGGTCAGAGGCCTGAGCCCAGCTATACCATTGTTCTCAGGGGAAAGGAGTGGAACTCATCCAAAGCAGAGAAGTGAGCTAAAACTGTTCACTTCATCTCAAACTGAGCCCACACACATTCAGACAACCTGATAATAAATCACAGCCCTGGTGAAACAGATGTTTCAAGCTGGTATGAGAGCACAATAGCCAATTCTTACTTAGTGGACTTTTTTTTTCTAATATTAAGCTGTATAAGCAATGCCCTGGTCATTTTTATTTGAAGGAAAAGGAAAATAGTCTGCACATGTTATTAAGATTTGGCTGAAGATGTAATATGTGGAACAAGTTAAAAATCTTAACCTGGAGACCAAGCTGAAATATTCAGTTGCCAAGCAATGCAGCAACACAAACATGATGCTCACTCACCTGGCTTGCAAAGGCTTCATTAATTTCATATATATCAATGTCATTCAGAGTCAGACCTATGGGCAGAAAAGTCAGGAGTTAAAAGCAGATATTTTTGCCTCATGACTGTATCAAAGAGAGTATTTGCCTGACAGCCTCCCTCTATGAATTCCAGTACTATTCCATCTAAGAAAGAGGAACCTCAGCTCCATGTGGGGTATCTACACTTGAACAAGTTTATGTACAGCAGTGTCTAAAGACTGCAAAACATCCCAGTTCATGGCACTGTGCCATTGAGTCTGCCAAGTTTCCTCAGATTAAGTGTGATTTCTCTGCACAGGGATTAAGGATTGAAGGGTGTTTGGAGAGTTAAAGATAAAGCTACAGGTGGGCATGGAACTGTAGGCAGGCCAGGCTAAATCAGCTCATCAGCTAATAAAGCTGTTTAACCCAATGAGTGTGGTAAAAAAACTAAATAAGATGACAAAACTGTACAGAGAAAAAACCACCAAAAACCAAACACAAAACCACCCCCTACACATTGGCCATAATAAAGAAGAGAAAACAGCACTAAGTGAACACTGAATCACTTGCCACATGTCAGCTCTTGTTGAGTCTGTGCAGGGATTTACTCCTGAGCTTCTAAAAGGTGAGTTAATGACAATTTACACACCAGTACAAGGCAAAGGCATTGCAACAATCTGAGGCAGGACCTTTTTTACAGTTTCAGATTTAACTTCAGTGTGCCTGGGGCCAACAGCTGCACATGCTTGAATAATGTAACCTTAAATCCCAATCCAAGGAGTCTGATCTGCTTTGCCTGAATGCCAGATGGTTCTCACCTGCCTTTTCCACAGCAACAGGGATGGCATAGGCTGGCCCTATGCCCATCACATCAGGTGGCACCCCCACCACAGCAAAGGACCTCAGCACCCCCAGCACTGGCAGTCCCAGCTGTGCTGCCTTGGAGCGTTTTGCCAGGAGAACAGCAGCTGCTCCATCGCTGACCTGGCTGGCATTCCCTGTTGGAAGAGACCTGTTAACATGCTTTTTGTTCCAGTAAAGGCAGGTAAACCAGAGGAACAGCGCAAATGGAACAGCTGAGCTGACCTGCTGTAGTGCTTCCATCCTCTTTGAAGGCAGGTTTCAGCTTTGCCAAGCCTTCCAGTGTCGTGGAGGGCCTGATCCCTTCATCTTGGTGCACAGTGATTGTTTTTTTGTTGCCCTCATTATCTGCAACAGTGGTCTTCACTGGAACAATCTCTGTTTTAAACAGTCCCATCTGCTGAGCTTTTGCTGCTCTGGTAAAAAAAATGAGTATGAAAAGTTAAAATATTTTGGAGGTGAAGTGCAGGAGAACTAAAGTGAAGGAAAGCAAACAGAGAATGAACTAAGGTGGGATTTGGTACATCATCGCTGAGTGGTGGTCAAGACAACAGGAAAATTCTTACTTCCATTCATGGAAAGACAAACTTTTGTACCTCTACATCAACATTATGGGCATTGTCCCTAAATCTGGGTCACAGGATCACTCATTTCAGAGCAATATCCCCATTCTGTTCCCATCAACACCTCTGTGCCTGACTGACCACCACCAGCCCCCAACATGAAGTTTTATTTTTTTCAGGGGTACAGCCACATCACAACTGTAAGAGAATAAATGAACCCTGAACTAGCAGCAGTCAACAACTGTCATGACCAGGCAGAATACAATTAACTAAACCAGAATCAGCTCAAGCCACGTAGATTTAATCTTTCCTATCAGCAAGACATTTTAAAAATCTAAATAAGCTCTTCAAAGCAGAGCTTATTTAGATTTACCTTCCAGAGGTAAATACTTCAGAGAATACAAATTGGAGACTAAAAGCTTGTTTTATCCCTTCATCACTTTGCACCATAAAAAATGAAAATATTCAATGCTCCCAGGTAAGTGAGAGTTGGAGCAAAGTGCTGAAGGACAGGTCAGTAACTCCACAGATATCCTGAGACCAAGGCCAGAAAGTCACCCCTTGCCTCATGTGAGTGGGAGGATCACATTCACAAACCCTTCTGGTTTTCAGTTCCATGGCAGTGAGAAAGGCTGGCATGCCAAGTTCCCTGAGCAGCAGGGCCGGAATTTAAAGGTTAACTACCCTGTGCAGTGGCTTCCTGTGTTAGATAAATTGGACCAGGCTGATGCTTGGACAGAGCTCTGAAAGCAAGTTTAACTCTTTGATGGCAGGAACTTTACCCTGTCACCTGCCACTGCTCTGGCAGCACAGCCCCGTGGATTCTGGGGTCAGTTGACTTTGGCAGTGATTTAACCCAGAGGAAGGTTATCAGAGGTAGGACTGGACTCACTCAGAGCCAAACACCTGCACTGAGGACAAGCCACTCTTCTCACAAGCTCAGCAATTCTCTACCAACAGCCACACTCAACTATTCCCTCATGGGAAAGGCTCCTCCTGCTGCTGCTCCCACGTTCAGGTTCCAGTGATCCTGAGCCAAAGCCACTATGAAAATACCTCACCAGGCACTGGTTCCAGAAACCTCCCCGAGGTTCTGTCACAGAAACACAGAATGGTTTGCGTTGGAAGGGACCTTAAAGATCATCCAGTCCCACCCCCACTGCCTTGGGCAGGGACCTTTGGATGCTGGAACAAGGGCACTCCTTGTTCAGGGTCTGTGTGCCCAGTGATACGTGTGTGAGATCAGTCCCACAATCCCAGCACAGCTCTGGACTCCAGTTCCCCCATCACCCACAACCCTGCGCTGCATTTCAGTTGGACCCCTCAGGCTTCTTTGCTCACTCTTAAGGACTGGAAGGCAACACAAAGGCTGCACTTCACCAGGAAGTAGCAGTGTGTTTTCTAGCTGTCCTTATTTCTTAACTAAAAGGTTAAAAACCCCCAGAAGACTAACAAAAACAGCAATTACTTTTGTTGGGAAGCCAAGGCAAAGGCATCTTGCTTCTTCCGGGAAACTCCAAACTTCTCTGCCACATTTTCTGAGGTTATTCTGGGGAAAAACATCACAGAGTTAATGCAAGGACACATCTCATGGAGCTGCACTGGCTTCTACTAAGATCACACGAGGTATAAGCAATGGCTTGAGTTTAAAAGCCAAAGTAGGATTAAGTACAAGACTGTCCTCGGAGTCACACAAACTGACACTCAGACTTGTAAAAGCAGGAATGGCCACATTGAAAGCCATCTACTGCCTTCTCAACTCAGAACTGCTGGCAGAGGCTAATCCTGAATCCAATCTAGGACCAGAACAAGGTTCAAATCTGTTCTCCTTGCTCAACAAGCCACTGATCTTAAGACAAGAAAATCTTTGATCAGAGTTGTTGATTTCCCCCCATTTCACGTCATTAATCTTCCACCACAGCCAAGGATGCCAACACACAGAGCTCCAAGCTCACCACATTCAGGTTGATTTGTAACTATGATCACTGAGAGCATCTATAAAACCTTAAACTGTGGGAAGGGGAAACACTTACCCCATAGGAATAAGGCAATCTCGAGCTTTGGGGTTATCCATCATGTTGGAACTGATATCACCAGGGTTATTTGCACTTCTGAGGGACATTGTTTCCACTCTAAACACAAGAAAAATTTGAATTGCTCCATTAAGACTGATCAAAACTCAGTATCCTGACAACATGCTTTCCCATTATCCCACAGAAACACAGCTGCTAATTAGGAACTGGCTGAGGCAGAAGCTCTTTAATCATCAATTTAACAATAATTATGAAATGAAAACAGATTGTGAGATTCAATTGGGTTTTGCTTCACTAGAACAGGATACCAATGTCACCAGTTAATTTCTTGTGTTTCCACAGCTAGGAAGGAATTGCTATGATTCTGGCACATTTGTCCTCAAACATAATGAGGTTCAAGGGCTGGAGTTTTCAGTGAGATTGCCAAGAGACATAAAAATACCACTCAGATCTTAAGAACAGGTTGGCAGTAGAAAAAGAAGTATTGAGCAAACCATGGCAAAGAGATTTCAGTGAGTTGCACCATTTGTGTTTCACAATACAAAGAATTTCAGACATGGATCCCACAGGGTGCAATCTTTGACCCACACATTAATTAACACATTGAAGATACTCAAATTTACTGCAGAAATACAAAGCCATCAGTTAAGACTCATGAGTTTTTGTAAGGTCAGTCTAGATTATGAAGCCTACAATGGAAAGAGGGTTTGAATTCTACTCTGCACCACACAAATACCTTCATGAAGAATAAATAACAAAGAAACTAGTCCTGGAAAATGAAAGGCAAGCAGAAAGGCAGCTTGTATTAAGTGCTGTCAGGAATTTAAACTAGCTCTAAGATGGGACACTCCATCATTGACTTCAGCTGCATCTGCTCCTGAAGGAAGGCACAGGACTGGGTTTTAAGTAAGTGAAACCCCAGCTACTGTCTTTTGTGCTTGGCTCCAGGGTTTCTCCACTCTGTGGAAGAGTAAGACTTGGGATAAACCCAGCTCCCAAAAGCTCATTGTAACTTAAGGATTTATGTCTTCATGGAGGAGCGTGCAGGGCAGAGGCCACACAGCTTCCCACAGCAAAACCCCAGCGTCTGGCACAGCCAGGGGTGCAAAGGTCCTCAGGCCCTTTAAGCACAACGTCTTGTTGGACATTACTGTGTTCAGTAATGATTAATGAAAGATTAGAATCATCAAGCTATATAAAAAAAGAAACTCAGTATTTTGGCCTCAGGATTACTGAATAGGTTTTTTTTCACTCCTTCTTCTGAAGTCAATGTGTATGTGGTCACTAGTATTTCCCCCAAACCAACCTAATGTTTACATAATCCTCCAAAAAATAAACATTGCTTGTGATATTAGGACTGAAGCACAGAACAGCTCGTCTGTCCAGCCCAAAACAAATCCTGTAAGTCTGCAGAACACTCATTAGCACACATAGGATATTAATTTCTTCATCCAAGAGAGCTGCTGGTCTTTCAAGAGGCTAGTTAATTGGAGATTAGCTAAAAAGCTAATTTTTTGGCAGGCTATTGCACAGGGACAGAGTGTTACCTTCAGGAAGCCTAAGCAAGCACTATGAAAATACTTCCTTACCCACAGGCCAAGCCAATGTCATACGATCCATTTCGGATGCCACCTGTAACAGCAGTGCATAAATGTTCTTACTGTCAGCAGGAGCAAAAGCATTTCCAGCCCAGCTGCAGCTTCCAAACCTGAGCACCCACAACAGCCAAATGGGCATTTCCTCACCCTCCTGCCTGCCAGAGGGAGAGCCAAGGAGCTGATGGGGCTGAAGGCTAACATGGGGCCAGAGAGAGCTGGAAGGATTCTTCTGGAAGCTGCCTGATATGGAGGTGATGGTGGAACTTATCCCCAGAAAACCAAGTCACTTCTCCAGGGATAAACTCGGCCACTCGAGGATATAAAAGTATTTAGCTAACACCACACTGCAAACTCCCTACAGCACAAGACATTCTCAGTGTTTTACTGCTCAGAGAGACTGGAGGACAGGAGGAATGAGCCCTTGGGTGGGACAGGCATCAACTCTGAGGCCAGTGCCCACAACACCTACCAGCTATGTTGATAATGGCCTGCAGCCCGGAGGAGCACTGCCTGTTCACACTGGAGCACGGCACTGTCTCTGGAATACCACTGGAAAACAAGGGAATGTTGGCAAAGCCTCAGTGATAAAAACCAACAACAACAACCCAAAGCTCTAAAGAGTGCATGAATCCACCTGATTAAACTTTAACCTTCAAGTTTCAGGCAGATCCTTTTATCCAGTTCTTGATCTATTTGGTTCTGCACCAAGGGAAAGCAAAGTTCAAAGGTAATTTCTTCACTTCATTTGTAAGTGGCTCCAAGTGCTGTTTCCCCATGGGTCTGTCTTCAGAAGGTGCTCTGTAAGCAAGGCCCTGCCCTGGAGATCCTGAGCTCTGACCTAGCCAGAAACCCTGAAAAGTTCTGTAATATTCATAAATTATGGCAGGCTGTGCCTGCACCTCTCCAAAATAGTGAGGTAGTTGTGCAGTGATTGAAGTGGCAACAGAAACTGACTGAAATATTTGGAATCTGGGATCCAGCAGAAATATCTGGAATCTGGGATCCAGCTCAGTACAAGCCACTGAGCAATGACAGAAAGATCTGAGCCCATCCATGGTTTTGGGACCATCAGAGAGACGTGCAGCCTCAGAGAGTGCAGCTGGGAGCCCACAGAACATCACGTCCCTCTCAGAAGCCCAACACAGGCAGCACAAACAGATCAAACAGCTTCACTTGCCTCCCTGACTCTTTGCCATCAGTGTTCTCAGAGCCCGCTCGAAGTCCAGTTTCTAGGCAAAAGGTGATTTTGCTGTAACTCCTGGGAGTGCATGAGCTCCACTGCAATCTCTGACCCTGTACTGCTCCATGGCTCAATGAGGAGTCTGGCTGGGAGCTTACCTTAGAAACTGTGCAACTCTTGCAATCAAGGCACCAGCTCCAGGCTGCAGCACATTCCCTGAGTGCAAAGACACAATTCCAGTCAAGTGGCTGCACTCCCCTCACAGGCATTGAAGGGATGTTCCCATCACCACAGCTCGGTACTGCCCAGCACCAGGTCAGAGCCCAACCACCAACAGGACAGGCATGAAAACCTAATGCTACACACATTCCAGCCCCATGAGACTTGTGAGGACCCACATGAGGAGCCTGTCCCACAGAGCTGCCCAGAGCAGGGGTTTCAGCAGGGAGAGGCTGTCACTCACCCACACAGATGTCTCCCAGCACCTCAGGACGGAGGTTGACATCCTGAAGGACAGCTGTCATCACAGCAGCCAGCAGCTCATCAGGAGTTGTGTCCTAAAAGCACGGGGAATCAGCACCACCAGTAAATGCCCCGTCACCAGTTCAGCCTCAGAGCACTTCAGAGGGCTGGCCAGTGGTGCTAAGGCAGCTTTACTCCACTCCTCAGCTCACGGTGGTTGTTGTTTCCCTATCACAGCACAATTATCTGCATGTTTTTACCCCGGGTTTCCTTCAGACACAGCTACTTTCTCACTTTCCTTGGATTTATAGGAACATGCTCTGCAGGGCCTTCAAAATCACACAGCTACAGAGATTTATGTGACAAGACCCAGCGAATGGAGCCCCTCCATTTGTTTTGTGAAAGAAGCAGGGGTGACCCCTCAGCTGCTGGGGAGCACCGCCAGCATGAGGAGACCTGTTGGGGAGGATGACAAGGAACGAGCAGCACCCTCTTGGGTCAGCCTGGCACCGTGTTCTTCCCCAGCACCCTCTGGGGTCAGCCTGGCACCGTGTTCTTCCCCAGCACCCTGTGGATGGCACCCAGGGAGAAGCAGGTTCCAGAGGGGTGGCAGGTCCGTGCCAAGCCGTGCAGGTGAGGGACACCGCGGGTGCTCCGTGTGGCAGAGCAGGTGACGCTGCCAGGGGAGCTGGGGACACAACGCCTGGCTCCTTCGGGGGATGCCACTGGCGCTGCCACCCCCACCATTAAAACCACCATACAGCGCTGGGATTCAGACTCTTCCAGAGCAGAGCAGCGGTGTCTGGGGGTCAAGCAGGGCCCCAGCACCCAGGAGAGAAGGAGAAGAAGGGACCACCCCGTTCCCAGCGGGGATGCCAAGCCCCTGTGGGGACCCGGCGGGCAGGATCTCCCGGGCTGTACCTTGAAGCCGCCGCGGCGGGCGCGGCCGATGGCGGTCCTGCGGCCGTGCACCACCACCACATCGTCGGGGCTGGCGGCCCGCGGGGGGCCTCCGGAGCACGGCACGGCCCTGGGGGCGGCCCCCGGGCCCGGCGCGGCGCCGGCCAAGTGCCCCAGCACCAGCTGAGCTCGCCGCGCCGCCGCCGCCATCTTGTCACGGGAGGGCCTCGCTTCTTTGCATGAGCCCGCCCCCTCATTTGCATATCAGATAGCGAGGCCAAGCCCAGCTCATTTGCATTCCCCGCCCATCTCATTTGCATGGCACCGCCCCCGGGCTAAACCGCGCTCCGCCCGCCAAGCCCACAGACCAAGAGAGAAATTAAAAGGGGGAAATAAAGAAAAAAAGGAGGGGGAAAATGGAAACAAGAAAAACAGGGGAGGGGAAAGAGAGGTGGAAAAAAGGACAAAAAAAAGGACCAAGGAAAGGAAAAAAGAAGAAGAAAAGGAGAAAAAAGAGAAGAAAAAAAGAAGAAAAAGTGAAGGAAAAAAAAAAGAGAAGAAAAAAGAGAAGAAAAAAGAGAAGAAAAAAGAGAAGAAAAAAGAGAAGAAAAAAGAGAAGAAAAAAGAAAAAGAAAAGAAAAAAGAAAAGAAAAAAGAAAAGAAAAAAGAAAAGAAAAAAGAAAAGAAAAAGGGAAGTATGAAAAAAAGGGGGGAAGAAGGAGGGAAAAAAGGAGGGGAAAGCAAGGGGAAGGAATAGGGCAGAATAGGGCAGAGATAATGGGGGAATGAGGGGAGGAGTGGGAAAATGAAGACGAAATAGAAATAAAGAAAAACACTCAAAAATTTAAAATAAAAAGAAATTAATTAAAATTAAGGAAAATTAAGTTCAGAAGCACAAAATCCTGTGCATTGGGAGTCCAAGGTGGAACCTCAGGACAAAGAGACACGCAGAACAATCGGCTCAGAGAGCTGCACAGATCCATCTGTCCCAGAAAAACCCAGAACCATCCAATCTTTGTCACTGCCCCAGGACGGTCACACCAGTGCCCCCTGTGCCCCCCACCCATGCTGGGAGCTGCCCTGTTGGGAAGGGGCTGTGCCTGTGAGCAGGCAGTAGGAATGCAGGCTCATGGAGTCATTAAGGATAGAAAAGACCTCCAAGATCATCAAATCCAACCATGTTCATCACCAAACCACATCCCACATCCACACTTCCAAGGGTGGTGATGCCAGCACCCTCCTGCCAGCCTGAGGTGATGCCAGTTCCCATGTCCTGCCCCTGCCCACCCCCCAAAAGGAATTTATTTCTCCATGGACACGCAGCAGGCACGCAGGGAAAGCTGCAGGGCCCGCTAAGGGCAAAACAAAATAAAAACAAACCAAACAAACAGAAAAAATGACTTTACATGGTAGAATAATTCCATTTGCTTTTCCTAGTTCCATTCTGTACATCAGAACACTGCAAGGGTTTTACAAACCAGAAAGGCAAAGGCACCTGAGGAGTGTCTCACACTCACACACACTCACGCGCACTCACACGAGCCACATCCATCCATGGGAGGATTTAGGTGGTTTGAGGGTTCTGGGAGCATTTGGGGGCAGCCAGGAGCCCCCTTTGGCTCTCAAATCTTTGCAAAGAAGGGAAACACCCTCCCACCATTGAAGGGCTGAGAAATCCCAAACCAAACAGATTTAATGAAAGAAGAGAAAACAGCTTAAAAATTGTTTTGATTTTTTTTTTTTTTAGCTTTGGTGAACACACACTTTGTTACCCTCTTCTGCCAAACCCGTTCCCACACAACGCTGATTTTTTTTTCCCTTGTGTTTGTTTCCATCCATCCCATATTACTGACCAGACTGATGGATTTGGTCCTATTCACAGAATAAAATTCTTCATTCCCCTCAGCAAAAGGAGACTTTTCCCCCTCCCCATGGGGAGCTGCCCATCACCCCCCTGGCTGACTGACACAAGCCCCAGTGCTGCTCCAGCATTGCCCTCCAGCTTCCCTGGAAGCTGGCCTGGAATAAAAGGCCTCAATAGCTTTCAGACAGATTTATAGGGAATTCTTTTAGGTATTTCTTTTAACTTGCCCTAATACTCAGAGTTGTTTTTTTAAAAAAAAACTGAAATAATTCTTGAAATCATGAAATCTTTGAATGGTTTGTGTTGGAAGGGACCTTAGAGCTCATCTCATTCCAACCCCTCGCCATGGGGCAGGGACACTTTTTCACTAGGCCAGGTTGCTCCAAGCCATATCCAGCCCTGACCCTGAATGTTTCCAGAAATGGGACATCCACAGCTACACTGGGCAGCCTCCTAAATCTTGCTTTTCTGTTCAGAGCTGAGGACATGAACACACCAGTGATGAAAAGTCTTGATCTCTTCCACATGGAAGAATTCAAGGATGTGTTCACACAAACAACCAATTTGTCACTTTCCTCTTAAGTCTAAGCAACACTTTTCATTTTCACCAAAAACCAGCATTAAAATAAACCTGTGTCTGACACACTGGCCTGAGGATGGAGCTCCTGGTAACTGCTTTTTGTACCCTTTGCTGAGTTGGTCGAAACAGCTAATGCAGCAGAGAAGGGGGAGGTGGGATGGTGCAATTAATTGATCCCAAACCTCCCAAGATCTGATTGATTAATTAATTAACTAGCTTACAGGGACTCTGTGCGTGCTTCCTGCCCAAGTTTTCCAGCAGGGCAGTGCTGGTCAGAGGCTGTAGCTCAGCTCTGCTTTTGACTGGCCCATTTTCTCATACAACTTCAAACCTACTGAGGGAAGGAATCTGCTTCCAGCTGCCCTCCACTGCTGTAGCTCCACTTTCCCAGTCTGGGGCTCCATTGTCCTGCAGCTTCTCCCTTGGGCACCACTGATGCTCCCCTTCCCTGTACCTGGGGATGGTCCACAAGGGACAGAGGAGGAGGTGCCTGGAGGAGGACTCACCCAGATTCACCGGCATCAGCCCTCTCTGCCTAATTTTAGGCACTCTCTTGGGTTTTACAGAGATGCACTGGGCTCTCCCTGCAGCTCCATTTCCAGAACACGATGGCATCCCCGCAGCACGGGCGTGGCTCAGCAAACTGCGGCTACGAGCAGAGCCGTCCTTGCTGAGATTCCCGTCAGCTCCCACCCGAATCCTGATGGCTCCCAGCGCAACCTGGCTGCTGCTCAGCCCTGCTCACACAGCACTGAACCACCACCACCATCATTTACCCATCCCTCAGCCCATGGCAGGGGTCCCGGGCGTCCGTCCGCGGGCGTACCCGGCAGAGACCTCCTGCACCCCGAGAAGACCCCCTGGTTCCCAGACTCACACACGCACACACACGCCAAGGCAAAGTCAACACGGCTGCTGCATCCTCACACCAGATCCGAGCCGAGCATCACTCCTTGATTGTAACCGCGTAAGGCACAGGACAGTGTGAAACGCCGCCCCGCCGGCCGCTCCAGCGGGGTCGGTCCCCTCGTGAACGGGGACGCGCAGGTCCCCCCGACTCTGCGGTCTGAGGATCATCTCCTCCGGCTTGGCTGAAGGCCCTGTCTGTTCCTCTGCGAAAGGTGCTGATGGCCGCTGAGCATCCGATTTCCCCACCGCTCCTGGGGATGCCGCCAGCACCGCCGCCGTGCTGAGGGGACACTCCCCGCTCGCTGAGGGGAGACATTCCCCGCTTAACGGGGGGACACTCCCCGCTCGCTGAGGGGGACATTCCCGGCTCGCTGAGGGGACATTCCCCGCTTAACGGGGGGACACTCCCCGCTCGCTGAGGGGAGACACTTCCCGCTTGCCGGGGGGGGGGGACGGGGACATTTCTCTGAGGGGACATTCCCCGCTCGTCACACTTCCCCCAAGAGAGCAGTTACTTGGCGAGGGGGGACGAGCCTGGTACCGCTGGCAGCAGGGAGGTTCCGTGGTCCAGCACCCGCACAAGGCCGGGAAATCCCTCGCTCTGAATTCCCCACAGTCCCGAGCGCAGCTTGAAAATCCAACAAGGCGGCGGGGCCGAGGCAGCAGCGAGCGAGGAGGGACTGTCAGGACAGCCCCGGGTGAGGCCCGACCTCCCCACACGGCGCTCCCCGTCCCCGCTGGCAGCGCTCAGAGCCCGCAGTTGACAAACGGGTGCCTCAGCAGGTCCTCGGCCGTCGGCCTCCGCTTCTCCTCCACGAAGATCTGCTTGAGGAAGTTGCGGCAGGAGCTGGAGACGCTGTCGGGGAGCTGGGGGTTGGTGGGCTGCGTGGCGATTTTAAAAATTGCCGCCATGGCCTCGAACTCTGCCCAGGGTGGCTTCTCCGTTAGCATCTCCACCACGGTGCAGGCCACGCTCCTGCAACAAGGCCGAGCACAGCGTGAGGGACTGGGAGGTGGCACAGACATATTTTCTGAAAAATGCCTTTGCTAGGGTTTTTCTCCTGAGAAGCTGAGAGGCCTCAGAAATGAAATGTAGACAATAATTATCTGCTGCTGTGGAATGCAACAGGAGCATCTTTGATTGGTCTCATGTGGTTGTTTTTACTTGATGACCAATGACAGGTCCAGCTGTGTCGGACTCTCTGGTCAGTCACAAGATTTTATTATTCATTCTTTGCTAGCCTTCTGATGAAAAAAATTCTTCTATTCTTTTAGTATATAATTTTCTTTTAATATAAAATAATAAATCAGCCTTCTGAAACATGGAGTGAAGATTCTCATCTCTTCCCTCATCCTGAGGACCCACAAACTCCACCACACTGCAGCTCAAATCTAACCAGCTCTGGGACTGCACCTGCTTCCTGAAGCTCCCTGGTCACACAGGTCCTTGGCACTCAACTTTGAGTGGATGCACGGGCTTTGCCTTAAAGCTGGGGGCTTTTCTGCCCACTTTACAGAATCACAGAATAATGAGGCTAGAAGAGACCTCTAAGATCATCGAGTCCAACCTGTACCCTAACACCTCAACTGGACTATAGCACCAAGCACCATGTCCAGTCTTTTTTTAGACACATCCAGAGATGGTGATTCCACCACCTCCCTGGGAAGAGCATTCCAGTACTTTATTATTCTTTCAGTGAACAATTTTTTCCTAATATCCAACCTGTACCTTCCCTGACAGAGCTTGAGACTGTGTCCTCTGGTTCTGTCAGTGCTGCCCGGTGGAAGAGACCAACTCCACCAGTCTGCAACCTCCTACAGGAAGTTGTAGAGAGCAATAAGGTCACCTCTAAGCCTCCTCTTCTCCAGGCTACTGAGTTTCATAAAAGCTCAGGGAGATACTAAGTTAACTGGAAGATACTAAGTCTCATAAAAGCTCACTGGAGCATTCCTTGAAGGGAAACCCATGCACAGCTTCAGACAGCAGAGTTTCAGCAATAACATGTAGTTCCTAGGGAAGCTGAGCCAGAATGAAACATGTTGCCTACATCCAACTTCATCTCTGAGGTGTGCCTGAGAAGGGACAGGTGGGATGAACAGCAAAGAGCCTGAGAGGTTTCCCTCAGTTTGCTCAAGAATCCGGGTCTCAGCAGAGATACTCTGCTACCTCTGTTCATGAATGATCCTTAAAAAAGTTAAACCTATCCTATTGCTCCTAAAAAGTTTAAAAATTAAACATTTGCCTCCCATCAGCCAGTGCAGGTGGTGCAGGGCACATGGACACCTGCTAAGGACTTTCTAGGTTTTCCCACGAGGTTAGGGTTCTCTTGGAAGGATTATTTTTCATTGACCCTCTCTGCTTGGGCACCCAACAGAAAGCACACTGGGAAGAAACTGCTTCCTCTTCATATACTGGGAAGATTAGTAGTGTCATCCCAACTCCTCCAGGTTCCATCTGTCATCCTCCACAGATCAAAACATTCACAAGCAGCCAATGATTTTAGTTGTCTTTGTGCCTGAGCCACATGCAAACATCCAGCAGCAGATTTGAGAAGACCATGAAGATTCCCTGAGCCTCTGAGCTGGGCTAAGTGAACCCAAAATCAGGGCCACCAAAACTCAGCAGGTCTTTTAGTGAGCTTTGTTATCAATCTGCTTTCCAGAATCAAAAAGCAGTTATGGGGATGAGCTGGATGTGAGACTCACACAAGACAAGAGTTTCCAAAAGCAACTTGTGATTCTGAGTGCTCCTGTTTTGGGAACTTAGCTACAACAGTTTTACTCTAGATATCTTCACAGTTGATCCTAACATGTACCTCCTATTTCCACCCTTTGCACTGCTTCCAGCTACTAGCTATAACTATTGTTCCTATTACACCTTCCCAAAAGGGTTGTTTGATTTAAATAGCAGTGGTGGGGTTTTTACTGCATTCCTTACCACACATCAGCTTTTCTTCCATAGCCCTCTCCACTGATAACCTCTGGGCTCATCCAGTATGGTGTTCCTGTGACAGATTTAATCCCAGTCCCAGACATGCAGATGGTCTGGATGCGTTTGCTGGCCCCAAAATCTCCAAGTTTCACATTTCCAGCAGAATCTCTCAGAATATTGGCACCTGGGGCGAGAAGCAAAGACAAGACCCCCAAGAAATGAAGCAGGAACCTGAAATGGCTACAGTGAGGCGAGCAGGAAGGGCACAGAAAAAGAGTCAGGCAGGGGGGAGCCCAAAGGGCTGTGGTGGGGCTGGACTCAGCATCATTTCAAATCCTTCTCTCCTAAGGCAGCTCCTCTCACGGAGGGTTGACTCCTACCAGCATCCCCTCATTCAGCAGGTTTCCCAAAAATGAGCAGTGCATGGGGGCCAACAGATTCTCCTGCCCACCCACAGACACCAGAAAGCAGCTTCAGACCTCTCCAAATGGCAGAGCCTCTCAGCTCTTGGCTATGGTACAGCAGATTTTCAGACATGTAAGGGCAGTTAACAGCAATCCCTTGAGAGAGAAAACAGCCCGAGATTTTGGTTTCAGCTGCTTGCTCAAGATTTTCATGGCTAAATCTGGTGAAAGGCAGGGGCAAAAATACTTCAAATAGCAGATCCCAGCACTGTGCTGGATTTGTACTGAGGCAGGGGGAGGCTGGACTGAACAAACCCAAGCAAGCAAGAAGCCTCTGTATTATGCCCTCACCTTTAATATCCCTGTGGACAATCATATTGCTGTGTAGGTAGAAGACCCCCTGCAGGATCTGCCTGGTGTACTTCCGTGTGACATTCTCGGTCAGAGCACCGTAAGCTTTCAGCTGGTCCTTTATTGAGCCCTGTTGCAAAGAAACAACACACACCAACTGTAGAGAAACCATCACATCACAGCAACTTCTTAAACCTTCCTGACCACTCAGTCTTCCAGCTCAAAAAACAAACCCCAAACCTTATTTGTATTGTAGAAACAGCAGAAATCCACTAAGTGCTGAACAGAGCAAAGACTTGTGCCCGTGTCCCAGATCCCTGGGGAGATGAAGCTGTGATTTGGTGCCTGGCACCAACACAGACCTTTTTCCCCCTCTAGTGGCTGCAGGGGGGTCACTGACAGCTCACTGAGAAGGACCACACTGACGAGGAATTACAACTCAAATGAGAAGATGAACTCGATTAATTAGATTCATAGAGTCTTTAAGGTTGGAATAAACCTCTGAGACCATCCATTCCAATCATTAACCCAGCACTGCAAGGTCCATCACTAAACCAGGTGTTCTTTTGAGCATTTCCAACGAGGGGGATTCCACTACTTCCCTGGGCAGCCTGTTCTGATGCTTGACAACCCTTTCAATGGAGAAATTGTTACTAGCACCCAATCTAAATCCCTGCTGGTGCAACTTGAGGCCATGTCCTCTTTTCCTATCACTTGTTACCTGCAAGAAAAGACCAACTCCCACCTGTCTACAACCTCCTTGCAGGGAGTTGTAGAGAGCCAATTATTTAGGGTCAAGATAATGAGTCAGTCTTTGAAAGCCTCCTCCCAAAACTTTGCACAGCAAGGAACACCCACAGCCATGAGGGACAACCAGCCCCAAAAGGGACTGCACCAAGACGTCCCAGAGTAGATAATTTGCAAGTCCTTGAATTTCTGACCCAGGCATGCAGGCTCAAACTGGTTCGATGATGTTGATCAAAGAGGAAAGGGAGCAGGGGTGCAGACATTTATCATCTGCAGCAGCTTGATCCCCTTGGTTTTAGCTGTATTTTTGGACCACTTGGAAATGGATGTGTCTCACTGTGCCAGAGCTGGGTTTTAGCAGGGATGAACCAGAAGCAGATTTGGGGTTCACACTCAGCTCTACCTCCAGTATTCAGGTTATCTGGGAAGTGGGAGAGGAAACTCGTCCTGTTTCTGCCTGTCCTGCAGCTCTGGGGCTGATCCAAGATTGCCAGTCCTGTTCTGGGAACAGCAGCTGCTCTGCTCCAAGCCAGCCCATCCAACTGTATCAGCTTTTCCACATCCACCCATCTCTGCTGTTGCTCTGCCCAGCTACTGTTTTGGCTTCTTTTGAGGCTGGGGGTGATCCTGTGGATGGGCCTCCCCTTTTCCTTTCTCAGCACTGCTGAAGCAACCTGAGATGCTCTAAATGACCCCCTCAATATAACCAGTATGCATGGTACATTCCCTCACCACAACCTAAACAGATTTCTTATCCTGTCCTCCTCATCCTAATGAGGGGAATATCAAACAAGAAGGGGAAACTGGCTCTTTGAGGCCTGTGGTCAAATGGACCACTCTGTTTTCCAAGCATAATTTAAAAAACAGTTTATGGGCAGGACAGAAACTACAGAGTCAGCTGTTAACTGAGGGCCAGCAAAAGAATGGCAGCCTCAGGATGCACCCAAACTTGGCCCTCTGAATATTTTGCTGACTGTCTTAAACTGGAAGCTTGGCCAGACCCAGCTTTGCAGAGCTGCTGTCCTGCAAGCTTTGGGAACTCTCTCACTTCCACTGGCCTTGGAAACCAGAGCCCCAAGCTGCTTTTGTCAAATGAGCTGTTGTTGCAGCAGCAAAGTCAATCTGTATTTGGTCAGAGCTCAGCTTTATCACTTAAAAAAACAAACACTGAATTTCCAGCCCTGCTGGACACTGCCCCAGCATCGAATGCTGGTTTCCTGGCTGCTAACAAACATCAGCAAGGGGACTGCTGTAATTCCTGGGATTTACTCCTCTGGGTCCATGCCTTGTGGCAGGGCCTGAAGGCAAGATGCCCACAGGGATAGAGGGAGGACAGGGCTTGGAAGGGACTCAGAGACATGGAAGTCCACCTGATCACTCACATGCAAGATGCATTCAGAGAGCCTCTAGGACATTTACTTAACCACTATAATTATTTGCAACCAAATGACTTAATTGTCCCTTCTGACCTTACAAATCTCTGTATAAACAAGGGTTTATTCTCCCACACTCTGGGGAACAAATCCAGCTGGACAGAAGGGACTTAGGAGAACACATCCTCCAGCAATGTAAATAGCATTATGCTGTTTTACACCATCAGTCTAATGGCTGATGTAATTCACAAGCTCCCAAACACAAAGAGATGCTCAACTCATCCATGCACATTCTCCAGCTCCTGCTTAAACTCCTTCAAAGCATTCGGATCTTTTTCCCCATGGCTATTTCATCCTATATCAGCAAAGCCACAAATGAAGCCACTCCTGCACAAGAGGATAATGCTGCCCACAAAAAGCTCTGTCCTCAACAGAAGACTCTAATGAATACCACTGTTTTTAGTACACACGTGCTGAAAGCCACAAATAATTGGTGACAGCTGTGGGTGGACAGTTGTACTATTAGCTTGTCCTGCAGGGAGTTGCAGTAAATACTTAAGGATGGGCTCAGGCCACAGTGCTTGGAGCAGGAGCTGGATCATGTCCCACATTCACCAAGCTCAGATTCCAGACTGTGCACACACCCTGCTCCAGGATTCAAACCTAAAACCTGCCTGCAAGGCTTTTCTTTTCACCCAGTGCTTGTTGAGGGGCTTCACCATGAGATCTGACTCACATCCTGAGCTCTCCCAAGCCTTAGGGATGCATCCACTGCTTTGGTTTGGTTCATCAGCCATAAAACAGCTCAGCTGGACAGATACAAATTCCACCAAAGTCCAGGAAACTCTTAAATCTGTTTTCTGCCACTCAGGACAATGTTTAGCAGGAACCACACTTACCCCTGGCATGTATTCCACAAAGATGGACAATTTCTTCTCCTCAGGATCCCGCAGGCACCCGTAGTACTGCACGATCCTGTCGTGACGGAGAGTCTTCAACAGCTGAATCTCACATTCTAAAGCATTCACCTCCTGTAACAAACCACACAGACTTCCTGATGAAAGGGAATGATGGTGAGTTTGGGAACATGACAGAAATACTGCTCCATGCTGAGCACAGTTTTTGTAGCAGCTGTGAAGCTCCCCACAAAGCCATTGGCCATATGAGGCTCAGAAATAAGGAGAAGGGAAAGGCAAGGAAAAATACAGGGCTTGGCTTTTGGACAGGTTTATTATTATTATTATTATTATTATTATTATTATTATTATTATTATTATGTGTATTTATAATCTTTCTGGAAAGATTTCAACAAAGTCACTGAGCAGAATGGGGAGAAGGTGAAGGGAGCAAGAAGGACAAAACTAAGGAAGATCAGACAGACCTGCAAGAGGTGATACCTGACACAGAGCAGGCCAATGTAACCAAGGAACTGGGAGGCACAGAAGGCACCAGAGCCATTCAGGACTACTCCAGAGAGGGGAAACAACACCCTGTCTGCACACACAGCCTCCCAGGGACATGGACACCTCTACCACAGTTCCCCAGGGTGCTGCAGAACAGCCCTGCCCTTGTACTCACTTTACTTGTCTCCTGGCTGTCAGGGTCAAAAGGCACCTGCTTCACTGACAGCTCCCTCCCAGTGTCAGCATCATAGCAGAGATAAACTTCCCCAAAAGCTCCTCTTCCCAGCAGCTTCCCCAGCCTCCAGTTCACAGGTGCCTGCAGGGCTACAGGAGAGAGGAGATGGTTGAGAGAAGAGCACAGCAGGGAGACAGCATCAGGGTCCACCTGACCCCACAGTCAGTGAGCCCCTCTCTCTCCCAGGGGCACCAGGACAAACCAGTTTTAACTACACTGGTGCTATTGGTTTGAGGGGAATGTCTCCCAGTTTGCATTAGCATAAAGCAGAAACAAATCCCAGGAAATTCCTATTTCATTAAGAGTCTTTCCTCTAAAAACTGTTTCCTTAGCCAACACTGGAATTTCCCTTCTGCTGTGGGAGTGTTTAGCAGAATACAGGATGGCTGAGCAGCAATCCAGGCAGGGACCAGTGAGGAGTTTTATCTCACTGTCATTTCTTGGATGTTATCCATCACTAAACAGGCCCAAAATGCACCAGCTTTTATACCATGGGCAGTCTTGCAATAGCAGAGGAGCATCTTTGGGTGCTGGGATGACAGCAATGCAAGCCAAGGAACAGAAACTCTGGATGCATTTGCTCCCACATCCCAAATCTTCTGGGAAGCTGACAATCCAACACACAAGCAATCACCTGTAACCCAGCAAGATGAACACCAGCTGACCCCACACAGCTCTCAGCCAAAGGCTGAGTAAGACACAGGGTGTTGTACTAAACCCTGCTCATGACACAGAAGCTGGTGCAGTGTGCCTCATGGTGGGGGTGCAATCAAAGTTTACCCATGGCTGCTTAGCTGATGTCCAGCAACATCAGTAATTACTAATTCAGCAGGACACAAAAACTCAATTTGGTGCCAAATCCCAGCTCTACTGAGACCTTGGGCACTCGGGGCTTTGCTTCACTCACAGTTCCTGGCTTTTGTAGGGGAGGTGCTGAAGGCCTGCAGACCCTTTTCAAAATTGTTCCAGCACTTGGGCCTGTACTCATCATACTGCAAGGTGCTGAGCTTGCTGTCCCCAGTGAAGCTCTTGGTTCTGCTGGAAGGGACGAGCTGAAACAGGTTCTCCTGTGGGAAGTAACTCCTGGGGAAAGTCCTCCGGCCTGCAGGGGAAAAGGGGTAAAATGAGAGCCAGAACACACAGCAGCTTGCATCCACCTGTCACCACCTGATCCACCTTCTCACATCACTGCCCAGATCCTCACCTCTTCAAATTAAGCAAAGCAAGTGTAATGAAACTGAAGCAAAGCCCTGTGAAGATTTTAAATTCAATTTAAGAGTTGATAACAGCAGGCATTACATCTAATGTAGATGTTTCCAGAGGGGTTTGCAACAGTTTAATTACATCAACGGGTGTGTTGGTTGTTAATCACAATTAAACACTGAACAGGCAGAGATTTACATTGAAAATTATCCCTGCCATCCCCTAAGTCCACATGCAAATGACCACACAGCAGGGACAGAGCTGCTTTCACAGGGGTGGCAGTGAGAGATGAAGCTCATTCTGGAAAGCTCAATATGCCCTCTGCACGTCCTCAGTACATTTTTCCCAAGGGAATTTTTGCCTCCCACTACTTGCAGTCTCATACAGTGAAAGAATGAGCAGGAAAAAGCTGATGGAGTTGGCCCCAAAGCTCAGAGCTCACCAGCTTAAAACAGAGAAGCAAACAGATACTGTTACCCTGAAATTGCTTGAGGATTTCCTATGGCTCAGTGAGAAACCTGCTGTAAAGGTCACAAAAATCATCCTCAAAAGCAAGCAATTTAGGGGAGTAGGAAGGTTGATACTGCAAGGGATGAGAAATGCCAATCATCCCCATGGCTAAATTAAAGCAGGAGGTGTAAGCAGAGGACAGGCTCAGCACTTCCCAAGAGCAGAGCCACAAGGTCTCACAGAGAACACCCTTCTGAATACACAAGTGAATCCCAAAGCACTTGGAGGTTCTCCCTTTATCAGAAACCTCTCCTTCCCAAGTGTTTCCAGTCCCAGGCACTGGCACAAGGCATCAAGGACTGATCACCTCCCTCCCTGAGCCCCCATCACGTCCTTACCATCGCTGTAGTCCTTGCGACTTTGGGAGAGATGGTACTGCCTTGGGAAGGTCCCACCTTTCCCAAACCTCTCACAGAATGGGATGTCAAAATCTGCCAGGAGGGAAGAAGACACAGATATTTCTGAGATCAGCTCAGTATCAAATGCCCAGAGTGTTTCTTATGGGAAACACTGAGTTAGAGGCAAGAAGGAGGTGACAAGGTGTTCATTTACACAGCCCTACATATCCCAAGGCTCCCTGTGAAATCTCCCCACACTCACAAACTCTTCAGAGGAAAATCAGGGTTAGACACACTGCCTTTAGTGCCCCTAAAGCAGAGGTTTAACTGCTGACTTTACGGACCCTAGCCCACATTGTTCAAGTCCAAGGCAGGGGATTAACACAGACCATGCTTGGTTTCCAAGGCAGATCACTAAAACATCTTATTTTCACTTGGAAAATGCAAAAAAATGAAACAGAATGCCAGGCAGGGTCAGGCCTAGACACATCCACTCCAAAACATTTGCTATGATATCAGCTATTTCCAGGAAAATGCAAAAAAATCCAGCACTTGACTAACACCAGATAACATCTCCCCTCTTTCTTCTCAGATATGACTCCTCCCCTCTGAAAGCCAATTTAAACCTCCAGAGCTCCAAACTTTTATATTTATTTGATTAAGTGCTAGAAAGATAGAATATAGAGAAGGGATTAAAGACCATCAGAGTTTAGACACTGGATGATGAGAGAGATGGATGGACATGCAAGATAAGGACATATTTTTTAATAAAAAACCCCAGCACAGGAAGCCATTGCTGGTAGCACCAAATAACTTGAGATTAAAATATCTGTCATTCCACCCCCTTCTTTCACCTGCTGTTTTTCCTCCATCCAATCCTAATGACACAGCCCCTCCTGACTGTTTGTTTGTCTTAGCCTGGGGCCAGCAGCAGCTCCTCAGAGGCCATTCCTGGCCTCTGCTGTGCTTCGGTGTGATTGCCAAAAAGAGCACATAATGGCTGAAATATGGTCAGCAAGAGGAGCAACAAGGACAGGGCAAGAGGTTCTCGGTGAGCCACGTGTGAGCAACAGTGCCCAGAGGTGTCTCAAAGCAAAGTGCCATGGGGGAAACATTAAAACCTTCAGCAATGAGGGCTGACTGCAGCTTCATCTCTGCAGCTCAATCTAGAAATCCTGCCTCAGGCCAGCAATGAGTTATCCTGCCACAGGCTGGCTGCCATTTGCTCATTTTTATTAGTGCAAGTCATTACAATATTACAGAGTTTCCATTATTTAACCAGCTGGATGTTTGTAAGTGATTAAGCAGTAACCTATGATCTGTGCAAGCACCAATACAGCTTCTCTCACAGCATTTGCACTATTGCAGATTATTATTCATGCAAGTGGAAGAGGTGTAAACTCCCTAGAGAGTTGGGGTTTGCTATGTAGGAAGTCAAGATCCTGAAGGGGCAACTCCCAGATGAGAAAAGAGAGACAAAAGCTGATCCTACAAGGCTGTTCCCAGCACCTTGCAGTTGTCTGAGCACAAGAGCAACATCTTCCAACACAGATCTCAAGCTTTGCTTGCTTGCATCCATCCACCTCAGGGCCCTGGCTGCCCGGTTTGGACTATTGTTGCTGTCAATTGATTCCCAAACCAATCCCAAAGTCACTGCTGCAGAGTCAAGAAGGGTTACTGAAGACAAGCCCTGCCTGTATTTGATGCTCTGGGCCTTTTGATTTTAGAGAATATTCATGTTTGATCACTGCAGGGTCAGTTCTGAAGGGTTACCAAAGCCATGGAGCTGGTTTGCTTGATTGCTTTTAATTACTTTTCATGCAGTGCCATCTCTCTAATAGTCTTCATCCAGCCTCTTCACTATAAGCTTTTTATACTTTTCAGCAAATACAAACCACCAAAAGTGCTTACCCATGCAATCAAGACCGTCTTTGGGATGGCTCTTCCTTCCAGGAACAGGGGTTTGGGGAAAGGGAGGGCTGCAAAGGGATGGAAAAAAAAAAAAGGGATTTATTTATTATATCAGAACAGCTATGGAACTAATACACTAGGGAAAGGACAGGATAAACCACAAGCTGCACTGACCACTCAGCTCCCATCCTCATTCCTGCACAAGAATGAGGATTGTTTTTTTTGGCTGGATCACAGCTTGTTCTTATGGCATATAAAAGGGATGCTGCAAAACCCACAGTGGCCAGGCTGAAATGGAGCAGCCAAAGATCATCAGCCCTGTGCAGGAGGCAGCTCAGGAGGGCCACAAACTTCTGCTCCCTCAGTGTCAAGCGTTCAACCACACACCTCTGCTTTCCGTGGACACTGCTGAGCTGCTGCAGGTGCACACACCAGAGTCCTTCAGCCATGCTCAGCTCATGCAGGTTTCCCTTCTGTCCAACATCATCTCCCACCTTCCTCACACAGACTCTGCACCACCTCTGGGAACATGCAGCCTCCCACAGGACTAGGAGGGAGAGTGTGGCACTGGCGCCTCAAGGCCTTTAAACCACAGGGAGAGGATGGAAAAGCACTGCAAGGGGATTTCTGCAATCCCAATTTCACCCCAGGCTCTTAAAGAGTGAGCTGAGCATGTGGGTTTTATGCTTCTCTTTTAACAATATGGGCACAGAGTAGAAATCAGCTTTGTAAAGTGCTCTGAAACCTACTCATGTCAAAGCTGATCACTGCTGTGGCAAAGAGGAGTTTGTGGTGCTGTTCCTAACCCTCAGCCTGGTCACTGAGCCTCACGACTTGCTCTGTCCTCTTGGGCTGATGCCATCCCAAACAACTGGCTGCAAGGTCTCCACCACCTCTTTGCAGGAAGAGTCCCACTAACTCCTCTTCCTTGGAGTAATACAGCCCTCCTTGTGCTTCTTCCAGCTCCTAGACCCATGACTGGACACATCTGCCTGCTTTAGACATGAAATCAGGCCATGCCACCCTTTCACAGACAGAGCTAAAAGCCTAAAGCTCTCCTCTCAGGTCACAGCAGTGTTACAAACAGCCTGTGCTCCTTCTGCTGCTCTTCTTGGCAAAATCTGTGCAAAAGCAAAGCTAGGGCAGAGAGGTTGGGAACACAAGGAATCCAGCTTCGATACAGCCCTAACAATGAGCAAATACATCACAGGAAATTATTAAAAGCCACAAAAAGGAAATGGACCTTGATGCTGAGACAGGTCCAAAGCACACGGAGCTGCAAATGCAAAGCACGCTACACAATCAACCCAAGGCAGGCCTGCTGGAACACAGCCTTGGGGCTGGATGGAACAGCAACAGCGGAAAAAAATAGACAACCTTTGATGCAGATGGAAAAAAAAAATACACTGCTTCCCAAAAGGACACTGTGTCTTATCCACAGCTCACCCTGCACAGCAGCAAACACAGGGATTCTGTGCACGTGGGAGCTGGGATCCAGCTCGATGGCAGCAGGCACTGAATCGCAGCCTGGCTTAGTACAACGTGTCCCAGTTGCTTCCTGCTGAGCAGCTAAACTTAGTTACTGCTCATCTGGTGCCCCCAGCACCTTGACTGACACGTCTGTGGCTGCTGGCACTGCACAGGGGCTGCTGAGTTTGCCAGTGGTCAGTGGAGAGCAGACAGCGTGCCCAGGGAGGAGGAGGCATGGAGAGGCTGATGGAATATTGACCTGGTGACTGCGGAGAGCCAGAGGGGAAGGAGGTGCTGTGAGGGTGGTGAAGCACTGGAAAAGGCTGCCCAGAGAAATTGTGGGTGCCCATCCCTGGAAGAGTTCAAGGCCAGGCTACATGAAACACTGAGTAACCTGGTCTAGTGGAAGCTGTCCCTTCCCATGGCAGGGGATTGGAACTGGATGATCTTTAAGGTCCCTTCCAATCCAAACCATCGTGTGAGTCTGTGAAAATTTTCATCTCAAATGCAAAAAAGAAAACCTGCTCACACAAAGCTAGGCTGTCTTTGTCCAGCTCAGATTACTGCAATTCAAATCATACCATTGCACAGACATCTGTGCTAGGATCTGATTTTCAGCAATAAAGATAAATTTGTTTTACTCAGGTGCATGCTCAACCCAACAGAAACCTCAGGTGTTGTCACTGATCCTGCTGCTCTCCTGCTGTGGAGCAGAGGCTGCAGTTCAGCTTGTGAACACACAACTCACCTGTCCACAGACCTGTCCAGTGACTGGCAGCTCCCAGACAGCGAATCATCAGGGCTGATGAAAGCTTCAAGCATCTGACAGAGAAAGAAAAGGAGAAATAATAAAACCATGCACTGTAGCTCCCCAAGCTCCAGAACTAGCAGACCTCTGCAGGGTCATCCATTTATGATGCCTTCTCTGCATTATTGTTCTTTCCAGCTGCTATTTGCTGGTAGGAAAACTGAAGCAAAGATCATTACCACCCTGATGTTCAAAGCGTGCGGAGGAGTCAATGAGATTCAAAGTGCTCAAAGCATTTGTGAGAAATAATAATATTTACTACTTTTTCCTTACTACTAAAGGAAAATATGTATCAGGACACAAATGATGTGCCCAAGGCCAAGTTGATATTGTGTACCAGAGGCATGACTGCAGCCCTGGGCTCCTGACTTCCCGAGCTGCCCTGGCACACGAGCCCAGCCTTCCTCTCTGCTGATAAGCGCAGCATCATCAGGGCTTTGGCTGGAAAAACCGGCTTGGCACTCACCAGCTCAGTGAAGTCAAAAGCTGCATTTGTGTTGCTTCCTGGATGAGACATTGTACTGGCCAGGGTTATTTATAGCTGGTTAGTAACAATAGAGGGTTTGTAAGGAGTGGTAAACCCTGGAGCTGTGTGCAGTTCCACATGGAGCAGAGCCTGCTCTGGGCCACACTGCGCTGCCATGCTCCCTCCTGGCTGAGGACATTCACTAACCCCAGCTCCACAGCTCATTCCTGGGAAAGCTGAGCAACAAGGGTTAAACACCATGTGGAGCCACACTTTGGTGTTTCCCACATTGCTCCTCCTTCCCCAACAGGCTCCCTTTCCCCAGGCTGTTCCCATCAGCCCTCCTCAGCCAGTTGTCAGCACAGCTCGTGCTCTTTTGGCCAGGCAGTCCCAAGTGCAAAGTGCAATTCTTCCCTGCTTCCTAGTTTGTACCCTAAACCTCCTTCAAAATGCACTAGGCCAAAGAGGAGTAAGCACTCTGACAGAAGCCACTCCCCACCTCTGCCAGCCATGCCAGGTCTCTTCCAGCAGTTAAAGCTGAAACAGACTCATTTCTCAAAAGCATAAAATTGGGAATTGGAGCATGCTCCATACTCAGCCTCTGTTCATCTGCCAGGCTGGTCCCAAGACCACAGTTACATCACAGGCTTGCACAGGGGCATTCCCCAAAAGGCAGCAAGCTCCTGCTTCTGAGTGGTTTTCCATGAGGCACATATGGAAGCAGCAGTACAAGAACATTCTGAAGTTAAAGCCCATGTAGGGAAAAGCCTAACTGCTCAATGAGGAAAGACAATAAACCCCAAACCATTCCCCAAACCCCTTTTCTCTGCTTTTAATTCACCCAGCAAAGGGCTGTGGGCCACCCACAGAGTGATGTTGGGGAAAAGCAAGGAGAGCATCTGGGAACCTTCATCTGGAGCAGGCTCAGGGCTCTGAATTAATGGAGCTCCACAAAGAGCCAGTGGAGCTGGGCTGATTTACACCCAAGGGGGTCACAGGGACCCTCCTCCTGCACACACACACTTTGTCTTAATCCTCCCCAACATGTTTTGGAGGCATGTGAAAACAATGGAGAGCCAACTTTTGGCTGCAGGGAGCACACGATACATCTGCACTCTGACGCTGCCAAGACTCACCCGGAGTGACTTCTTATTTTATTAATGGCTGTAGAATAAACTGTTGAAAACACAACTTTGCCATGGAAACACTGGCACAGCCTGCATGCAAATGTGGAGCTAGTGGGTGCTTTTGAGTGTAGGAAATACACATCTCCCCAGGAACATCCTTGGGGGCCAGCTGATGGATTGAATTTAGTGCCTTCCAGGTGTCCCTCCTGCAAACTAGGGATTCTTGGTCCTGTGTTTCCAAGAGCTTTGTAAGAATGACGTGCTCAGACAGCCCAGCTGACTTCACAGGATCTACACTAAGCTCTTCAGAACTACAGACTGAGCAGAAATGCAAATGGAGAGGGAGATATAAGCTGCTCCCACTGTGGTCCCTTGACACTGCAGTTTCCCTCACCGTGGGTACCAAACTGACTGGAGGATGAGGTACTGCTCAGCACTGAGGAACTTGCTGCTCTTTTATTACTGAGAGACTGAAATATACAATTTCCTTATTAAGAGAGTTAAAAAAATATAAATGGGGGAGGGACAGAGACACAAAACCACAAAGGCTGTGGGCAGAGCCAAGAACTGTAACTGGAGCTTGGGCAGAAACACCACATGGGAAGCAGCCAGAGCTGCTGATATCCCCAGGCTGTTGCAATCGCAGGCAATCGGTTGCTTGGCACATTCCCTCATGGTCCTGGGATCTGGGAATGCTGTGGCCATGAGGGCCTGGCAGCTGGTGCACATATGTGCCCCAGAGCTACCTGAGGTGCCTGGGCACATCTGCCATCCCCACTGGCTCTCAGGGTTCCTGGAAATCAGACATTCCCATGGGCACTTCTAGCCCAGGGGCACCCATTCCTGGAAAAAGCTGGCCTGAGCCCCAAGCACAGGCAGTGCCAGAATGTAAAGGTGGGAGCAGCTCTCCCAGCACAGCCAGTGTTGGAATTCAGGACATCCCTCTGGCTGTCCTGAACTGCCAAGACCCCTGCCAGGGGGCTCAGAGACCCTGGCACAGAGCCCAAGATGCCTGTGGGTTTGATTATCACCCATAGAGCAAATCACCAACCTTAGATAAAGATCTGCAAGCCATGACAGTTTAAGTAGAATGATAGTGAATTTATCACAGGGTGAAAAATAGATTTTTGGGGTTTATAGAATGGGGGTTCAGGGGGCAAGATGGAGGAATCTGGGCATGTCCAGCCTTTCTCCTTCTTCTTCTTGGCCTCCATTTTCTGCTGTGATGTTGGCACTTTTAGATTGGTTTAGAGTAGAAGCTCACTGTCTAACATAGGTGATAGGTATGGGAAAGTAATTGTAAATATTGTACAGGTAGTTTTTAGTATAAAAAGATAACACCACCCTGGGCACATGTGTGCCCCAGTGCCTCTGACTGTCCTGCTGAGCGGACCTCGGCAGGTCAGGAGAAAGAATTTTACAGAAAAGAAACAATAAAGAACCTCGAGACCGAGAAATGAAGAGCTCTGACTCCTTCTTTGACCGCTGGGCTGGGAAAAGAGACTTTCTGACATATCTTGGGGTCACTGTGACCAGTCAGAGATCCTGAGAAGCCAGCAGAGCTGTCCCATTGCAGCCACACCCCAGCCCCACTCACGTTCTGGTCCATGGTCTCGGGGATGAACTCGCCCTCGCTGTTGATGCTGGTGTAGGAGCCCTGGCGGGCGATCTGCTGCTGCTCCTCGGGAACGCTGCCCGGCGGCGGCGAGCTGCGCCCGGTGTGCAGGGAGCCTGGACAGGGACAGACACGGTCAAGGAGGGCACCCACCAACCCAAAGCCTTCCAGAAACGCTGTCCCAGTGAGCACAGAGCTCCTGGGTGCCAGCACAGGAGTCCAGGGCAGTGTAATAAGTGACACAGACTCTCAAGGCGTTCACAGAAGGCTTAATTCACTTTACTAAGACACCCATTGCTTTTTATAGCCTAGTATAAAATCCCTATCCCTACAATTGGTCCTTTAATTAAAACACCACCACCACTGCCTAATTAAGAAACCACCCTTTGGTAAACATATCTCCATAACACATTCCACATGTTCACAATACCAGGTGCAGCAAGTGAAGATAAGTATTGTTTATAACTCTTCTCTCTGAGCTTCTCACAGCCTTTCACAGAATGATGCCTGGGAAAGTTGTGTCTTGCTCTCTGTGACCAGAGAGCTGCTGCCACAGCTGGGTTTGAACTCATGAGGATGAGAATGGAGCTAGAGGTGTGATGCTGTTTATGGGCATCCTCCAAAGCTTTAGCACCAGGGAGGGTTTGTTACTGTGGGACCACACAATGTGTAGCAGACTTGACCTTCAACACACCCTGGATCCTAAGAGCTCTCACCGCATCCAGGTGTGATGCTAGAAAGGAAAGAGCTCTGAGAGTTCTGCTGTGGTACAATCAGTCAGTCTCAAAGCAAACCACAAACCACAAACCCACCTCTCCTTTGACCTCTGGGCATTCCCTCCCTGGAGCAGGTCACTGCCTTGTCCGGGCATGTGGGAAACAGCCTGGCTGTGCTCAGTGCATCACTGAAACACTTGTTATAGGAAAACAACTTGCACTCAAATACCTCTTCTCCCCCCTTTCCCTACACAAAAGTAAAGACAAAGGAAAACCAGCCCTCAAACCCAAAAACCCCAGGACAGGAATGACCTATGGGATTGGTTTGTCTCATTTTTGGCCAAGGGAAGTGTCTCCCCTGTCTGTAAACCCAGAGCCTTTATCCTGTGCATCCTATGCACAGACAGCAAAGCTTCCGCTGGCTCCCTCAAGGGGCTCTTAGCAGAAGGTGATTTCCATTTTGCACCTGGGAGAGAACCCCACAGCTTCTTTATGAAGATGTTCCATTCCTCCTGTTTGTTCCCCCAAATCCACTCTATCCTTGGGCCTTTTCCAGCTTTAGGGGTTGCTGCCCTGCTGCAGAGTCTTGGCTCCCTGCAGTCCCTCCCCTCCATCCCTGTGCTGCCATCACTAGAAAGCAGGGAATTGCTGATAGAGATCCACGTGGATCCGTGCTGGAGCTTCAGGTGGTACCGTGCAACGTGAGCTTTCACACAACACAACCTGTTTTCATGCAGACTTCTGAAAAGAACACATCCTTGAGGAGATGGAAAGCACATGGAGATGTGTTTCCTCACATTTTGTATCCATTTTGTGACACTCCTGCCAGTTCTTGGGTTCATTGCCACCATTTGCTAACAACATGCCCAGGGCTAAGCACAAGGGAAAGGTACTGGGAGGGGGCCTACCCCATCATGGAGAGTCAACACTGATCTATCAAACAACACTTCTGCCTCTTCTGCATTGCAATTACTGTGCCAGATGGATCTCTGGAATAAATCCATCTGCATGATCAACAAGACCAACCCAAGTTCCCACCTTTCACTTCAGCAGATACACATCAGGAGCTGGGAATGTTAACAGTGTCACACCACCATTAAAGATCATTAAATCAGGCCTTTTTGCTGGATTTACACCAAACACACAGACTTGTCTGCCCATGCTACATCTTCCTTCTGACTCCTTGCTTAGATTGTAAAAATAAAAGTCATATGGCTTTGAGTTACTTTTTTTTTTCTTCTTCCTATTTTCTCCTTCACAGATTTCCTGCAGGATAAGAACACAGTGAAAAAAACTCCAACTGAAGTAATGCCAAGATCAAGAGAAGAGAAACTCTCGAGTGCTGCAGCACTCATAACGAACTGGCTTTCCACCAGCCCTAAAACAAAACCAGTTGGGAAGTACAGCATCCTCTCTTTGAAGATAAATAAATAAACTTTTAACTGTTGAGCAGTTCAGGCACCCTGAATAAATCACTGCATCAGCAGCCCCTCGTTTAGCAGATGCCAATCTGGAATGCAGCACAAGGACATTTGGGTGGCTCTTGCCCCAGATCTGCTGGAGGATTTAGTGAGGTGGAACTGATGTATCTTAGCCCTGCTAAGATTTCTGTTACTGCTGCAATGAGCTGTGGATCTGCTCATGCACTATTGGGATTTCTTGCTCCAAGGACCCACTTGCTACCCAGAAACCCTTTGATTATGATTTTACAAGGATCTGTACATGCTCTGTTTGACTTTGAACACAGGGAGTTAAATCAGATTTATCACAAGCACAAAGACTTCCCATGATCTCCCATTAAGCCTTTGCCTGTAACAACTACTCCCAGCCACAGATCAGCTGGGTTTGACCTTCCAGAGTCACATTTCCTGCCAAAAACTTTAAAAGGGAATAAGACACCAGCTATTTCCCAGCAGGTAAGGAAATTAAACAAAGTGCTTAGGCTTTTGCCTGCTTGGAAACTGCTGGAGTGAAGCAGATCCCTTTTCAGCCAGGCTGTTTGAGCAGAAGTGCTGCCCAAAGTAATTTTTTGCAGCTTCACACCTCCAGGAACACTGGTTGCTGCTGCTTTGCATCCATGCATGTTCCTCCATCTGGGAGAAACATGGGGAGGCGCTGGGAGCAGAGCTCTGGAGCTCAGGGTTGATTCCCCACTCCAGCCCTACCCTGGTAACAAAACCTCAGGCAATCCCAGTGCTGCTGGAGGAGGGCAGGAATGGAAAACAGGGGTCAGAGGAACAGAGCAACGGTGGTACTTCATGGCAGGCTTAATTCATAGCGGGAGAAACACATTGGATATATTGGATAATGCTGATTAATCCACCCTGAGGCAGAGGAAAAAAAAGACAGAAAAGCCCAGATGTGCCTGTTTGACACATCACAGATGCTCTTCACACTTGACCTAATACTCAAGAAACAGCAGCAGCACCAGGCAGGGAGAGGAGGCCCCCAAGGGACTGCCCTCGGTTCTATGGGACATCATGTCACCTCCAGTGGGGATGTGAGGCATTCACATTCTCTGAAAAAATCCCTTCACCCAGGGTTTTTCTCCTGGGAAGCTGAGAAGCCTCAGAGAAAAGGAAAGCAATTCTTCTCTCATTTGCTTCTCCTGTGTTGTGCTCATGTGGAATGTGTTTGGAGATTGTTTACTCACAGCTGATTGTTCCATTGGATTCTGCTGTGAGTTGTTTGACTCGGTGGCCAATCAGGGCCAAGTTGTGTCAGGACTCTGGAAATAGTCATGAATTTTCATTATTATCTTTTTAGCATTCTGTAAGTATCTTTTCTGTTCTTTAGTATATTTTAGTATAGTATTCTTTAATATAATATAATGTTATAGAATAATAAATTAGCCTTCTGAGAACATGAAGTCAGATTCATCATTCCCGCCTTCTTCTGGGGGGAACACAAATACAACAGGGATGGGGCAGGCTGTGAGGCACTTCTGTACAGGCAGAGTGCTGGTCAGATCTCAGCAGCTCTGTTTGGGATTCCTGAACTCAGAGTTGGCCCTGGTTGAGCATCTGACCTCAGATACTCTCAGCAGCAAGGTGCTCTGGGGAGGGATTCCTGCTCCACTTACACAAATGTAAAGCCACAGATTTGAGAGGCAAGCACAGAGCGTCCTGAGGACACAGAACCAGGACAGCACGGAGACTCACAGTCACTGCTGGCACCCACTGGGGCCTTTCATGTTCCCTCCTGCTATTTTTCTTTCAGAAGTGCCTTTCCTGCAGTATGTGCAGAGCTCGTGGTGCTGCATGTACAGCCAGCTCCCCTGTGCCAGGCTTGGCTTCCCTCCGCCCCTGCATTCCCTGGCTTCATCTTCCCCTGCTCTTCCCAAAACTTCACCCACTACTGACCAGCATCAAGCAGGGAAAAGAAGCCCCTGAGCAGCCAGAGCTGGGGAGGGTTTGCTGGCAGCTGCCACCACTCACAGCTGCAGCCACAGGGAGCCCAGCCCTGGGATGACGTTCCCGAACAAGGGACAGCACGTCAGGATGTGCTGCTCCTCTGAGCCTTGCCAGAAACACCAGGCTCAGGACAGGAGAAAGAGAGAAACCTGCTGGAAATTTCTCTCTCTGGTCCTGCCAAGGGGAGCTGTGAGCAGATGGATCAAATCTTTCCTAATTTCTTCTTTTCCAATGGGTTCCCTACAAACCTCCCTCCTCCCCTTGCTGATCCTTCTGAGCATGGATTACTACATTTTGATTTGAGGCAAATTTAGGGTGCTTTTAAACTAATGAGCAAGACAGAACCTATTTTCTAGCTCTAAAGCAGCTGGCATGATGCACACAGATAAAATGTCTTCCTCTTCTCAAAACAGAGCAGGTTTCATCCATCCTAACTCCTGCAATACTCCTGGTCTGGAGAGAGCTGGCAGCCACATGAAACCATGGCTGAGCAGCCTGAAAAAAGCCAGTAAAATAAAGCTTCTAGTAAATGTTTCTATTGAAATGGTGATGCTGGAATAGGGCTCTTAAATAATTTTTGGATACTGTTCTGAAACATGTATTTTTTCAAAGTAAAAAAAAACCAATCCTCAGTTATCTGAAAATCCAGAACCCCAAAAGTTTTCTTTTTTCAGTCCAAGTTCCCTTGGACTTTTGCTGGCCACCAAAACACTGGAAGGGGATTTCCACTGAAAAAGTTTATGGGGAAAAAAAAAAGAAAGAAAATATTGACTTTGCATAAGGTTTTTCAGGGACATGGCATGAAGACATTTTCTGCCGAGCAGAAGCAAAAATAGCTAAATCTTCCCCAGAACATTTACCTCCCTTCCAATGTGCTTGTGCCAATTACATACAGTTTTATTATTTT
The DNA here is from genome assembly GCA_039654755.1 of Calcarius lapponicus. Classification (NCBI taxonomy): domain Eukaryota; kingdom Metazoa; phylum Chordata; class Aves; order Passeriformes; family Fringillidae; genus Calcarius; species Calcarius lapponicus. The sequence continues at coordinate 10,091,237 of CM077464.1, read as the reverse complement.
CCACTGCTGTTTACATGGCAGAGTCAGCAGAAAAACATGAGACATCTCAGAAACACAGAGAACGTGACCCTGAACTACCTTTTAGTATAAAGACACTTTAAATCTCCTTTTAAATGTGGTTTCAAGAGAAAAGCTGAGCTGAATTAAGATCCTCTTTTGATAGGAACCACTTTGATAGCAGCAGAAGGAAAACACAGTGAAATGCCTTGTGACTGCAAGGGAAGAAGAGTTTCTCCTGCAGAATTCCCAGCCTCTTAGGATGCCTTTTGACTATGCACCAAGTTTAGTGAAATCCCCACTGCAGGAAAACAAAACACAGCATCATGTCTGTCTGTCTGTTCCCTGATGCTGGGTTTTATGCTCCATTTGAGATGCTGCTCTCCCTTTCAGCTTGCCCAGCTGCTGGATTGCCCAGTTCTGACTCAGGAGGTCAAAAATGCATCTGCTGGACTGTGAGCACCCCCCAAGCAGAGCTGCAGCAGCTTCCTACAGACCCCAGATAACCCAAAGAGAGGAGTTAGAGAGACAAAGAGAGACAACAACCTTCTGTTGTCATGCTAAGGGCTTGCTGAAACCTCCTGGCAAGACTGATGGCTTACATGGAAAAAGAAACAGGTAGGACTGATGCTTGGGCTGGTTACTCTTGCCACCTGACCATGTAAAAGTGCCAAGGACTCAGAGTTTGGCACATCAGCTCCTGAAAATCCCAATATGAGCACACTCTGCATGCCACAGCTGGTGCTGCCCAGTGCTCCTCCTCTGTTACCTTGACTAAAGCAGCACAGTATGTCCATCCCTCCACTCTGCCCTTCAAGCATTCCCTCAAAATCCATTTGTACCTCAGGCTCTCACCCTTGCAGAGCTGGTGTCTCACCCTTTGTCTGCCTTGCCTTGGCTCAGGGCACTCTTAAGGCAGTGACACCTCCCAGTCAATGGTGCAGAGCTGGTCAGGAACCAGCAGCTCCAAAACAGGAAGGACAGCCCAAAGCATGGCAATAAAAGTTGGTAGGAAAGGCTTAACTTTGCAAGAATCCATCTTCCCACTAGCACAGCTACACATGGAATCAACCCTGCCCATCATGCTCAGGTGACAGATCCCAGTGCCACAGCTCTTTGCTCATTAACAGCCTAACATGTACCAAAAAAAAAAAAGGGCAGCAGAGAAGTTTTGCTCAAGTATTTTCTGCTGAGACTCTGTGCTTTATGTGTGCATTTCATCTAGTGACTCTGCCAAACTCTCAAAAACCATGTGAGCTAGGAAAAAAAGCCCAACAAATCAAAAGACAGCCCTGGTACATCCAAACACCAGGCTCAAGGAGAGCTCTTGCACATGTGGCACCCAGCCCTGGCCTCAGTGAGAGCTGGGCATGGCTGCACAAGGGCTGTGCTGGCCCAACCCTAGAGGAACATTTTCTACATGTCTTGTCTGAGATGCTGCAAAGCACAGGATTTGTTATCAGCACAGGCTATGAAACAGAGAAGGGGAGAGTTCTTGGAGAAAAACACTCATTTGTTGCACAGAGAAGAGTTTGGAAGTGTTTACTGCCATATAAGTGCGGAGGATCTTTAGAGGATGAAGTATTTCTCCATGTGTATTTCTGAAGGAGGGCCCCACTTTATTCAAGGCTGTCAGTTCTACAGCTGGCAAGTACTTGCATGAAAATGATAAAGATCTGTAGAAATTTCCCTATAACCTGCACCCAGAGACACAGCAGAGAACATTCACTGTGTGAAAAAGTCATTTATCCTGCCTGCAGGCTGGAATATGAATAATTCTGCTCCTGCCACACAGTCCTACATACTGCTTTACCAGCTCTGCACAAGGCACCCTGCTCTGTTCAAAACCCTCCAAGGTTCTTCACACAAAAGCTCCTACAGAGAGCTGACCAAAAGGATTTCAAAAAGCTCAGAGTATTTTAGAAAGCAAGCAAAGCATAAACTCGAGCCCAGAAAACCAAAGAGAAAACCACACAAGGCTACAAACAAACTCCAGTCCCTGCAGGGCTGCAAGAGCAGATCAGGTGTTTGCCAGCCTGGTTTCAGGGGTTGCAGGTACTTACTTCCAGCACCTCTGAAGGAAAGGGATGATCCCCTTCCTCTGGAATGTCACCACTGCACATATGACCCTGAGAAACCCCACAAAGAGCTACACACAGGTGTCACTTCACCCACAAGAACAGACTGGTGGCACACAGACACTTATTTGGTCTTTATGTGGTGGAGCTGATCCCAGCCCAGGAGCTAAGGAGCCTGAGCCCACTCTGCTACATTATCCTGCCACCTGAGAAAGGGGGACAGAAACTCAGAGAACAACAGATAAACCTCATCAAGAGATAAACCTCAGTGGAATCAAATCAACTGTAAATTTTTATCACTGCATTTCCCACCCCCAAATGACAGCCCAGGTCCCCCATTCTCTTCATTTCTGTGCTCAGAGTGACTCTGCTCAGCACAGCCTCCCCCAGCCTGCAGAGCCTCTCTTCCTCAGGCTGAGGACAAGCACTGGGTCACTCTGGGGGACATCAGGGTGGCCATCCAGACTGGGGTTGTGACAAAAAAAAGAGGGAGAGGGTGGTGGCCAGGCTGAAGCAGCACAGAACTGCCCAGGGAGTGCTGGGTCTCACTGACCTGTGGAATATTTGCGTGTCCTCTCCGAGTCCTTGTACAGGGATCCCATGATATCTCCCATGGATCTGGAGATCCTCATCTCATGCTGCTTGCTGTTGTTGGGCTGCAGGAGCTGGTGATCAGACAAAGGGAATGATGAGAATTGGCCAGAGCCCTGTGGACACACCATGTGAAACCCTGTATTTGGCTCCCTGTGACCCTATTACCCAAGAACTATGAAAAAAAAAAAAAAGGGAAATAAAGAAGACATGCACGTAATCTTGAGTGATCCAAAAACCATTCACAAACAATTCACATCTGCTAATAAAACAGTCTAATAAGATTAAGCTCTCACAGATAATGGCAAATACAGATATTTGACATAAAAGACTGTTCCTGCACTCCACTATCTCCAGATAGGTACAGAGATTGATCACTGGTCTGAAAACATTGCAATCCCAAAATCAGCACCTCTCCTTCGTGCTCCCTAGACTCCAGTGGCAGCTGAGGCACTGCAGAGGTTCCTCTGCAACAGGGCAGAGGAACAGAGAGGGGAAGGTCAGGGAAAGCAGCTAAGGGAAGAGTAAAGGAAAGCATATCCAGCTGGTAACCTGGTAGTGGCCAGGTTTTACTAAGATTCTAAGACCACACACTACAGTGACCTGTGATTTTTTGATAATTTGATGTATGACCTCAGAACTGTGCGCTCTCACACACAGGAGCATGGCCACATGCTGCAGGAAGAGATGGACCTGCATGGACCTGCTCCCAGGAGCAGTCAGGGATCCACCTGGCTGCTCTGCTCTCAGCAGCTGACTTGCAGTACTGCTGTGCTTCCAGAAATTGCCCCACTTCCACCCAGGGTTCAGGAAACCCCAACTCAAGGCTCAGTTTTCCCTGGGACTCTGCTCCCTGCACTTCCCAAGCTTCTCAAAAGGAGTGGAGAAGCTCCAAGGGCTGTGAGTACCCACAGAAGAATGGGGATGAGTTTCAAGATTCCCAAACTCTCCAGTACTTCTAGGAAATAAAAAGAAGAGAGTTGCAACATCTACAAATCCCTTGCTCTACAGCCTGTGCTTGGGGCAGCACGACATGTGCTTTGGCAAGACACTCTGTGCAAGCGAGGTCAGGCTAACAGGCTTAACTGCAAAACCACTGAGCTCAGGAAAAAACTAATAAGTAAATAAAGATGGAAAAAACCCAGACAGTTCTGCATGAGACTGAAGGATTCTGCAGTTTGCTCTTCCCAGCTTTTAGCAAGGCTGCAGCATGTGCAGGGAACAGTCCCCACACTGCCACCCAGCATGGCAAGGGCCAGGGCATCACCCTGAACACAGAGGAGAGGTGAAAAGGAATGGTGGCAGCATCTCTAGAAAGAGAAAAAGCACAAGGAGTCCTCTCAGCTGTGAGGGTCAGCCTGGTGTTTAACCCTTCACAGGCTGCAGGAGCCAGAGGGAGCTGAGCTCAGCCTCTGGGCTGTTATCACAGGAAGATTTCTGAGCAGCTGAGCCAGAGCAGGGCTGACCCCCCTCATAACCAGCCTGCCCTCTGCTCTGCACCATCAGGAGACTCCTCTCCACTCCTCAGCACAATAACAAGGCATCTCAGGCTGCACACAAAGGAGCAGAGAAGGTGAAGGGCTCACGTTCGCTTTCTTTGGAGCGCTCACAAGGATCCGCAGGCTCTTCAGGGAAGGGCTCAGCTCCAACTGTTCCATGGCTTTGTCCAAATCTTCCTGGGATTTCAGTGGCATCAGGAGCTGGAAGGGATTAAACAAACACCAGAGGATGGCAATGTCACACTTTTGGGTAAACAGAAGGAGGCAGATTCCTACAGGGAGCAGCCTGGGAATCAGGGGATGAGGGAGGAACCCAAGGAGGTGATGGAAAACGGGGCCCCCGTGCCCTCCAGCTTGCTGAGCTCTAATATTTTCTTCCAAGACCTCATTTACCAAGGAACAGATGCAAAAAAAGTCACAACAAACAACATCTGCAAGGAGAAAGCTTAAAGGTCACACCAGCAATTCAGTGTGGGAAAAGGAGAGGGCTGGGATGAAACCTTGGGCTTGCTGCCTGCTACTCTGGGGCTGCTCTGATTCTGCAGCAGGACCTGCTGCTACCCAGCCCCAAAACAGCCCCACACCTTCTTGCTGGGCTGATGCTCATGCAGAGGTGCTCCAAGACACCAGTGAGTTGCACCCAAGGATTTACTCTGGCAGATGCTTTGTGCCCTTCCCCACTGCTGCAAGCTGTGTTTCTGCACAGTGACACAGCTCCCTAGTGTCTGGCCATCAGGTGAAACCAGGGAACATCCCACAAATAAAAGCCTTTTTCCTTTTGATGTGAAAGGTGTGCATTGCTCTCCTTCCAAAAACCACTTCTTTCACTCCCAGCAGAACAAATTCAGCTTCTGCTCTTTGTAAGAACAGAGAGCTACACAGTCCTGTGTCTGTCAAGCAGAAAAAAGTCCTGATGTTTTCCTGGGAAATGGCAGAGTATGGCCCTCTTACCTCCACGGGGGATGTGACCCTCCCAACCTTGCTGTGTGGTGTACCATGTCCTGCAGACAGCCTGCAAAGCCTCCAACACCCAACACAGCTGCACTTCAGAGGAGCTCTGTGGCCTTCTGCTGCCCTGGGCTAAGATTAAAAGCACAACTTCTTGCCCCTCATTCCAAGATACTCAGCCTAATCTCACAGCAAACAGGCCTCAGCCTCTGCAGGTTGCCTGGGGCACTGGATCCAACACAGCACATGTTATTCTCATGCCTGTGCCAAAGTACACTGGAACTGCACTGACCAAAGGCACCGAGCAGCCACAGCTCCCTGCAGGCTCTCACTGCTCTCACTGGCAGCCACAGCTTCCCAGAACTCCTGAAAGGTGGCTCAGCCCTCTGGGTGATCAGAGCTCCTGCCACCAGCCACAGCAAACCCACCTCAGAGCAGCTGCCACACAAGGTGACACTCACAAGCCAACTGGGACAACGTGTTTGATCCCAGGGTGTTGCCAAGGGTTTGGCTGGTGGCCTGTAGGCAAATACAGCTCAGACTGTGTGCTCCTGGCCTTGTGGCCAAGAACCCCAGAGACATCCTGGGGTACAGCTCAGACTGTGTGCTCCTGGCCTTGTGGCCAAGAACCCCAGAGATATCCCGGGGTGCACTGGGAAGAGCCCTTGCAGCAGGTCAGGGAAAGGATCCTGCCCCTCTGCCCAGCCCTGGGAGGCACATCTGGAGTGCAGTGCCCAGCTCTGGACTCCAGAGAGACAGAGGAGCTCCAGGGAGCTCCTGCAGCAGGGCCAGCTGAGGCTGCAGGAGATGAAGGGATTGCAGCATCTCTCTTAGGAGGGAAGGCTGAAGGAGCTGGAGCTGTTCAGGCTCAAGAGGAGATGCTGACAGGGGATCTCATCCCTGTCTGTGCCTGTCTGCAGGGAGGGCTCAGAGCAGGGACCAGGCCCTGCTCTGTGGGGCCCAGCAATGGCACAGGAGGAATGGGCTGGAACTGATGCCAAGGAAGTTCCCCCTGGACATGAGGCAGAACTTCTTCCCTGGGCAGTGACCAAACCCTGAACAGATTATCCAGAGAGGCTGTGGGGTCTCTCTCCTTGGGGATATTCCAGAACCATCTGGACACAGTCCTGTGCTTCTCTCTCCCTGACCCTGCTTAAGAAGGCAGGTTGGACCAGATGAGCCTCTGTGGTGCCTTCCAACCTGACCCATTCTGTGATCCTGTGATTTCCTCTCATCCTTCACTCATATTTGAATGAACAACCTGCATTCCCCACAGATATCAGACAAAGATGGTTTATGAGTATGTCTCCTAAATGCAGTGCTCAGCCTGCTCCCTTAAGCAGCAGAGGTGGTGAGATTCCCTTGGGGCACTGCTCAACCCTCCTGAGGGTCACAAAGACTCTCCCTCAGGCAGCCCAGGCTCCTCCTCTACACCCCCAGACAGAACTGAGAATGGTGGAGAGCTGCTCTCCCTTGTTCCACCACCAAGCAGAATTTGACTCTGAGCTCTCAGCTCAGCCCCACTGCTCACCCATCCCTTCACTGAGCTCCTCTCAAGTGTTCAGAGCAATCCCCCAGCTGCTGCTCTGAACAGAATGTTCTGTAGGTCGCTGCATCTCTCTCCAACATCACAACATGAACATGTTTGCATGCCTCCTTCAGAGGAGCCAAAAACATCAGGGAGAAATTGCCCTCTTGTAAAAGGGACTGGAGCCAGTATTTAGCTTGGCTTTACCTATTACCCACATCTGGCAAGAAAATTCTGCTCCATTTGGCTTCCAGACTGTGGCACGTGTGGATATCAGGAACAGGTATCTGCTGGGCATGGAACTCAAAGCAGACTCATGCAGAACCATGGAAGTAACTGCCAGGGTGGATTTCCAGAAACTGGGTTTATTTCATCTAAAGTCTGAGTAGCTGTGATTAACAGCAAAGTTTACCTACATAAAAGTTGCACAAACAGAGCTTATTGGATATTTTTTCTTGCTTTTAAATAATATCCTCCCCTGGCACTTGATGTTTTAGTGGGGGAATTGATGGTCTCTCCAGTGCAGGCTGAAAAAGTGAGGGCAAAGGCTGAGGTTTCACCAGCTACAGCAGCACTGTCAGACTTCACTCCATAGGACACCACAAAAAGCCAAAGAATTGTAGGAAACAGGGTTGGGGAAAAATCTGAGAGGTCAATTAGTTCATCTTCCTGCCCAATGCAGGACCAACTGGCATCAACAATGCTCGACAAATGTTTGTTAAATATGCTTTTATCTCCTCCCTTCCCCCCATAATGGTGCCTCTGCCATTTCCCCAGGCTTTAGCTCCCCCTAAGCTCCCAGAATGCCAGAATGATGCTGAGGGGCAGCCTTGGAGGAGGCAGCAGGGGGTAAGAAGAGAAGTGGTGGCACATGGAGGTTCAGTGAACTTCTGCCCAAGCTCACATCACAGGTTGTGTCTGTGCTGCCCTGGCCAGGCCAGGCTTTGCTGCTCATCCTCAGAAAGATGAGCCCAGCCTAGAACTAACACAGCCATGCCCCATGGGGGACACCCATGGCCAGGCCCTGCTGTTATCTGCAGCAGCCCCAGCCTGCTGATTCCATGGTCCCACCAGGATGTGATTCATGTGTGCCCCTGCTCCACCCAGCTGGCATGCTCATCCCACTGAGCCTGGCCTCAGGACACCTCCTCCACCAGGACAGGGATTGCCACTCGGTGAGATTCTGCAGGGCCCTGCTGACCTCAGTCTAAATTTGCTCTACAAGATGCCACTGCAAGAGAGGTGTCTGATGGCAGCAAAGAATTACTGCCCAGCCCCCCTGGAGCACAAAGACAGGGTGAAATATTTAACTGCGATGAGTCTGTGGTCACGTTCCCTCTGAAACTTGCAGTCATGACACCCAAAACCCTGACCCAGGAGCCAGATGCTGGGGTGTCACCACATGTTCACGTAGGCTGTGTCCCCAAAGAGCCCTCTTGTCTGTTTATTGTGTTTCCAGAACAACATCCCTGAGTTACCACTCCTCAGACATCTTCCCAAAGCTGTGGGTTCTCACAAGGTGGAACTTTTAAGTGTAGGAAAACAAAGCACTGCCCTAAGAAATCAGAGGTACCCAAAGGCCTGCTCATGGCCCTGCTATGTGCTGTGCACATGCCCAGAAGGACAGTCTCTAACATGGGATAAAATGCATTATTTAAACTTCTGTTTGCTGTTGTTGGAAAGAAATCCTCTTCCAGTGGGAAGAAACCTGGAATGAAATGAGTCATTCCTGGAGAATTCAATGGCAGGCTTTTCCCAGGAGGCTGTCAAAGAATGCCCAAGATTAGAAACCTGACTGCATTCAAAGGCAAAACCCAGTGGACACTTTGGTATCATGAGGTGCCTATTGTACAAGAATAGGAACTTTCTTTGTGGAGCAAATCTCTATTGAAACAGAAGGGAGAAAATAATAAATGGGGGGGAAAAAAGAAGAAAGGTCTCTTCAGGACCTCTCTCTCCATTCATACTTTAATCAAAGGCTGCAGGTCATCTGCAATTAATACTTGAACAAGCCAGCTGCCAGGGCAGATCCAAAAGGATCTGTGTTCAAAAGCCCACCTCTGGCATTTGGCCCTCTCCTCCTTCCCAAAGCCAAACCCACCCTGAGGCAGATACCTCACAGGAAAACCCTGAGCACACCAAAAGAGATGCCGAGGATTTCCCCCTTCTGCTGACAGCCCTCAGCAGGACCCTCCTTCCACACACAGTGCTGGGCTCAAAAGTGGGAAAAACACAGAGGCCTATGTGATGAATGATGGAGGAGAAAGTCCTCCTAGCCTTAAAATGCAAGGCTTGCACAGGGAGGGTTTCTTGGCTGCTTTCATGTGGCCACAGGGGCTGCTGGAGGAACGTTCAGTGATGCAGATTTCAGTGCAGACCCAGCCACAAGAACGTGCACGTCGTGCTGGGGCTTTGGGTGAGACAAAGTCAGGGCTGGAGAAAAGAACACTGTGAGCAGCACTGTCCCTCCTGCTCTGCACTTCACGCTCCTGCAACTGCCCCCCAGGTGGGAAGGCTTCACATCCCTGATGGAGTGAGGGGGAAAGACAATGTTCCTTACTTGGAATCATTTTGACAAAGGAAAATCCTGGCTTGGAGGCTGAGAGTGCATCTGAGCTGTGTTCAGACAGCTCTTGTGCACTCACTAGCTGGGAACCACAAAAAGAGGTTATTTTTCTTCAGATCCAAGCAAAACACAAAGTCAGGGCCTTCAGGACAAACCACTGCTCAATTCTGAAGTTGGCAGCAGGCACCCCAAAAGCAGTGAGGAGAAGAGTACCTCATTGTTCACACAGACCAAGTCCATCGTCTGCCCAAAAGCATCCGTGACCTTCTGCACCACTTCCTTGAATCTGACTGGTCTTGGAAACTGGATAATCCTGTACACACAAACAAATACAACAACACTCTCAGTTTAGCAGAAGCATACTGGAATTTGGGGTTTGACTGACAGAACAGAAGAAAGGACCTGTGTTCCATCACAAAGCATGAAGACTGCTCCTTGCCTTTACACTCACCGAAATCCTGCTCCTCTGCTGTGCCCAAGAGGGGACCTGACAACTCTGCAAGAGTATCTACCAAAAATCTTTGTGCAGTTCCCTCTGCTCCAACCTCCAATGGGAGTACAGGTGGAAAAAAAGGAAATCCAGCAGCCTTCCATTGGAGAAAATCCAGATCAGGCAAGGGTCAGTGATTTATCATCTCTGTTTTCAGCAAGAGGCTCTGAATAGGGAGGAGGACTGAAGTGGGCACTCATCCTGTGACTCTCCTGTACCATCACACACAGCACCTCTATAGGTACTTACAGCAGGTACAGGCTAACCCTAAAATAACACTACTTCAATTTTCTTTGGCTTTAACATGCACCTTGGACCATCAGCCTGTGTACTGCCCTGTCCCAGTCACCAAGCAGAGGTGATTCCATGAAAATGTCAAGCAGGGAAGGGCGGACAAGCTTTAACTCCCAGCCCTATTTTTATGGGACCCATGCCCAAAATCTGGTTATCTTAAGTAAGTGTCATGGACTGCTAATCAAAGGCCACATTTCTGTAGAGTTCCAGCTCCACTGTGCTTCAGCAGGGCCCAAGAATTAACAAGAGAAAAGGATCCAAGTGTGCACCCAATGTCCCTGGTAAAAGAGGCATTTAATGACTTCCAGCTTGGAACCATTTTGCCTGCTGCAAATCCCAGGAGCTTCTTGTGGCAAATGGGATGATGAGGCAGGGCTCTTGCATATCTCAATCGTGCAGCTGATTTTAGGGGAATGAATCCTGCTGTGAGCTCAGCTGCAGCTGGCTGAAGTCAGCAGGACAGTGTTGGGTGGAAAAGGTAATTTTTCACAGGGGACTGGAGTAGGTACCTACCTTTTCTCTCCTTCATATTCAAACTTGATCCTGACACTTCGCTGCTGAAAGAAAAAGCAGAGAATGGTGAGAATGGTCCCAGAGTGCATCCTGGATTGACCCACAGACCCAAAGCTGACAGGAGTTCTCTGGGAGCCTCTCCTAACTCTGTAAGGCATCTGCTTTATTTAGGCCAAGCTGCCTGGTGGACTCACAGCCTTTGGGGACCCTCCACATTGCTGAGGAATGTGTTTGTCAAAAAACAGGTTCTTCTGTAAGCAAGAAAACACACAGCTCTATAACTTTTAGTCTTAATAAAATGAATTAATAAAGCTGAAAATGGTTCTGAACTCTTTGGAGCAAGGCACTACTATCAAAGAGGCCAATATGGCAAGTGTCTGATGCCTGTCCACCTTCAGTGCTCCCCATGGTTTCACTCCAGTACTTTTCTGTTGGAAACCCAAAAACCAAAGCTCAGAGGATGTTTACCAGTACACAGGAATATTTGGGGTAAAGAATTAAGAAGTAAAAGCAAGCATTCTCTAATGGAAGTGGAGACAGTCTAAAATTTTAAAGCCAACAGTGCCAAGATGGTTGAAGGGCTGGTTGCTATTTTGTTGGGACCTACAAAATGCACAGTGTGTCAGGCCCAATACACAATGCACAGCAAATGCCCCCCCTGAACTGACCCACTGCTCACCTCAAGAGAAACCACAAAATTTGCCCAAAGAAGAGCCAGTGGAATCACAGGCACACTGGGCACACAGCTGTGCAGGAACCAGTAAAAACCACTTCTCCCATGCTCTATTTGTGCATATGTAGCAGCAATCAAGACCACAAGGAGCTTTTTCATTCCTTCAGCTTCTCAGGCCAAGTCTGAGCCAAGCATCCCTCTAGCATCCCTTAGATCATTCCAGGACTTTCCGACGGTCTCCAACGCAGATCAAACCCCTCTTTACTCCCCACACCAGGTCTAGTCAGCCCACTGAACCAGCATTTTCCTCCCAACAGTGCCCACCAGCCTCCTCAAACAGCTCTCTTCCCATGCAGAGAGGAGTGCTGGCCACCTCCCTCCGAGGTGGAACCCCAGGGAGGGCTCGGTCCCCTCTCGCAGGGATAACTCCCAGCTGGGTGGGTGACAGCCCTTCCTGAGCACAGCACTTATCTCTGGGCCTGGGCTGCCAGTGTGTGAAGGCACACTTTCCATCCTCTCAGAGGGAAAGCAGAGCTGCAGTGGAACAGCTTTGTTCCTAACGAGGAAAAGGAGCTGGAGCGGCGCCCTCGGGTTTGTTTTTCAACCGACAGCTCCTCGAGTTCTGCAAACACCCACTGAAATTCAGGAAGTCGAGGCTGGAGGCAATTCTGTTGAAAAGCTTAAACGGATTCAGGGTAAACACGCTGGATCACCCAAAATGCATCCTTGTTATCTCTGCTCGTGGCATTTTCTGCGCGTCCGGAAGGGCTGGGAAGAGCCGGGGCTGGGACAGTCACCAAGTGGGGCACTCCAGCAGTGATACAGGCCTGTGCTAAACAGGCACTTACATCACCTCTCTGGCTAGAGCCAGTTCTCCAGACCCACAAAGTTTGGAGAGTCTCCAGGTTCATTTTCAGAACCAGGCCCAACTTGTAAAAATACCAGATTAATTCTAAACCAGTCTGAAATTGCAAAGTAGAAGAGATGATCATAATCAGCCTAGTGCTGAAGGTTCAAATCATTCTGGAGAGACAGGCAAATACAGGTGGGATGGGGACCTTGGATTATTTTTGCTGGAAAAGAAAAGATACAGGCTCTTTCATGCCAATTTTTATTTGCACATGCCTCTCTGAACAGGCCTGGCTGGTTTATTCCTACTGAATGCTGGCAATAAATCGGCCAGTGTGGGTTCACTGACTGTAACACCATAAAACCTTTCTCTAAAGAAAGAGAGAGATTAAAAAAAAAAATCAGGGCAAGGAACTTTCGAGGTTTCTCCTTACAAAGAGCAGGACGTGGAAGGGGAAGAGCTCACACAGCTCTGGCCTCACTGCAGGAAACCTTTCAAAACACAGGTTTCACTTTCAGCACAGCCCCAAACACTGCACTGAGCTGGGATGCAGCACACGCTGCCTGGTTGTGCTGAGCAGCACAGATTTCACAGACAAACAAGTTTTGAAAAACAGCTTGTGGCTGGAAAATGTCAGAACACTTGTCTAAAGCTCCAGAGAGAGAAGAAAATGAAAAAAAATGAGCCACGACCCTGCTGCATCCTTTTCTTCTACATCAACAACAAGGCTGATGTGCCGTGGCCCGACGCCAGCAGAAGGACGCCAGCTGCCCCACACTGCTCTGCTCTGCTTCTGAGCAGAGCTACAAACACACTGCCTGCAACGGGGAAATGAAAACCCACTTCATTTCTTAATTAGATAACATTTTTCTTTACTATGAAACACACTAACCCCCTGCCTTCCTCCAAGAAACCAAGACCTTTAGCTCGCAAGCATTTGGAAGAAGGATAAATTCATATTTATCAGTCTGAGAAGTTGATTACAGTTTAATTTTTCAGGCTTCCCTTGGCTTGCTCATGTTTTTGACCTATAGCTCAAGCTGAATTCATCACTGCTATTAGCAACAAATACTTTTTTCCTTTTTAAAGAAAAAAAAAAAAAAAGAGTGGGCAGTGCCCAAAGTACTAGGAAATCTCAGGGGATGCAAAGCACTTCCTAAATGCTGGATCAGGCTGTGATTTTTTACACCCATGGAAGTCTGGTTTGCAGCAACTGGTTTAAGATTACACAGGGAGCCTGGGGCACTGCCAAGTGCTGGAGCAGAACCTCGTGTGAGTCTGCACCCAACACCTCAAAGGAACAATCAGGGGGAACGCAGGACCAGCACCTTCCACATGAGGAACTCAACACAGCGTGCAAATGTTGAGATGGAATAGGTGTGGGTGGTGGAAGCTGCTGGGTCCTACTCACTTTTACAATTTTGTGAGGAATGTGACTCCCCCTTGCACAACCCAGGTTGAACTATTCACTGTCCCTGCCATCAGGTGTTACATGAGGTCAAGGGCAGCCCTGCTCTCCTTCAGTCAAGAGGTCCTCAGAGGGTGCAGGAGAACAAGCTGAGACATCCAAAGGCTTGTGTTAAATACAGTGCAGGGGAGGGGGAAGGACAGCCATAGGCACCAGCCTTAAACCCTGAGCTCTGGCAGAGCATTTAAACAATATTTTCACCAGCACTATGAGAGCTCAGGCAGATAATGGAGCAAACAAGGGAAACTGAGGCACAAAGACAGGAAGGGTTTTAGTTAAGGGTGTGAAGAGAAAGCCCAGCCTGGGGAGAAGAAGGCTCCATGGAGACCTTCTTGCAACATTTCAATATATAAAAGAGGCTTTGTAAAATGGAGAGAGACTTTTTACCAGGTCCTGTAGCAACTGGATGAGGGCAACAGTTTTCAACAGCAAGAGGCTAGATTGAGGCTGGATATAAAGAAGACATTTTCTACCACTGGGTTGCTGAGACACTGGCACAGGTTGCCCAGAAAAGCTGTGGATGCTCCATCCCTGGATGTGTTCAAGGCCAGGCTGGATTGAGCAGCGTGGTCTGGTGACATGTCCCTGCCCACAGCAGACAGCCTGGCCTTTAAAACCCTTCCCAGCTCAAACCATTCTGTGGTTCATTCTCTGGAGCAGCACAGGGGCAGAGGGAAGCACAGAATGAAGGTGTTTGGCCCCCTGGGCCGTGTGCACTGAGCAGTTTTCCCTCTCTGTGTGTGTTTCACAGAGGAGCCCACGGCCCCGCTGGCGCCTGCAGACCCCGCTGCGACACAAACAAAACCAGCGACAGCCCTGACAGGAAATACCACAGCCATTCCCTTCGTTTCTACAATAATTTCTTCTCCAAAATACTTGTACTGGCATTTCCTCCAGCCCTGCAAACAAATGGTATTTTACTCCTTCTTGCCATATTCCTCCGAAAGGAAAAAGCAAAGCCACTGCTGTGGCCACAAAGCCATCACCATCCTTCCAGGCTTTCCTTGAGGTATTTTTGGCTCTTTCCTCAAAACTTTGGATTTCACAGAGAAAAGACCACAACTGCCAAGCTTCAGAGAGGGAATTCAGATGGGAACTTGGGGAGAAAAGGGGCAATTGTGCTTTTGCCTTTTGGCTAGGGTCCACGTACCCCAGCAGGCTGGGCCAAGCTTGGCCCTCAGAGCTGGAGCAACAGCCCTGTGTGCTGGTTTAGATTAAGGAAAACGTTGGAAAAAAACTGAAAAAGTGTTTCCAAACGAGGTGAATCATGATCTTATACAGAGATCCCTGAAGAGCTGACTGCTGTTTGTAATAAAAGCACACACGGAGAGCAGGAAAACATGCAGCTAGTCCTAAAATGGAAGCGGCTCTAGAGGAGCAGAAGATGCTGAGCACCCTCTCTGCTGAACAGCCAGGGGGTTGGGGTACCTGTACCCTCAGATTGGGGTACAGGTCCAAGCTGAGCCTGTGGAGAAGGCTGTCTAATGGCAGAGGCAGGCAGGGAGCCAGCCCCGCACCTCCATGCCTGTCTGTGTCACTGAAACAACCAGAACTGCCACTCTGGAAAATCCCAGACTAGCACAAATTCAAAGATTCCCCCTGTCACGTCCTTTCCTTCTCCTAAACTCTGCTGCCATGAGAAACAGTGCTCTGTCCAGACCCCACTTCTGTGGTTTGTTTTAGACCTGTTCCTGTCAAACCTAACCGGAGGACAGCTTTGCCCACTGAGACATCACAAGGATGGGGCCTTTAGAGCACTTCTTCCACCCAAATCCACAGCTGCCTCCCAAACCAACTGGGACAAAGCCTCTGACTTCAGCATTAACCCTTCTGTGGTCAAGAAAGGCAGGAAAAATCATCACAAGGAGCCTCCTATTCCCTTTGGCGCTGCTCATTCCAGCCTTGCTCATATCTACCCACAAGACCTCGGACCTTATTTTGCCTCAGTTTCCACCCTGGGTAACATGGGGGCAATGAAATACACCAACTTTTGCATGCCACAGGGTAACCAGAGGGTTTGTTTTCACTACTCTCATTTCCTACTCATTGGATTAGGAAACAAGAGAAAACCCCGCGGAGCTGCGCTCGAGTCACTCCCTTCGTACAAAGCCACAAAGCGGTGGGATTCCTCCTCAACTCCTGGCTCTGGCTGAGAGGAATCAGCACCACAGGGCCAGGCTGAGGGGACTCCTACACTTCCCCAAGGTGCAGCTCATTTGCATCAGCCCAGGGCTCGCCCCTGCCCTCAGCTCCTCACACTCCAGACAGCTGGAGCACGGCCGACCGCAGGAGATGAGTAACGCAGGGCACTGGGAATTATCCACACAGAACCCCCACGCACACTGGGTTATTCAGCAAGCAGACAGAAAGCAGTTTGTCTGGCATTGCCCCTCCATCATTGCAGGGGCAGAGGGCACAATATATCCCAGTCACCCCGGATCCTTGCAGCTTTTTTTTCCTCTGAAAGCACCTGAGCAGCTCAGAGGACAGTGACGATGTCTAGAAGGTTCCCTGCTGCCTGTTGCAGACATTTCTGTTTCAGAGAGCAGCAGAAATCACAGGCTTCAAAATGTTTATCTAAAACCACCCACCTGGCAGGGAAGAGGTATTTTTCCAGCTGGATTTCTCACTGGTATCACCCTCTTCACACCCAAGTCAGCTCCACAGGCAGACATGGGAAAGCCTCTTAAATCCTTGGCACTCCACTGCCTCTGCCATCTCCAGCCAAGGCTTTCCCAGTCAGTGATTTGCCCCCTTGTTTCAGCTCCCCAGGTGGGGAAATCCCTGCAGATCCCCTCACAGAGACTCCCATCTTCCCCCATCCACACCATATCCTCCAGGTGATAAAGCCAAACTCCTTTTTAGGCTGCTCAAAGACCCACAGGGAGCCCTACAGAATGAGCTGTATTTTACTGGAGTTACAAGCAAGCGTTGTCTTGCATCCAGCTTGCCAAAGAGAACAGTCCAGAGGTAATTTACTAAAAGAACAACTTTTAGGACAGTGTGACATTTGATGTACATGGGGAAACATTTCCTACAAACATTTAATTGCCGTGGGAGAACTTGCCATCGTGATTAAGGTGGCAGAGGAGCTGCTGGCTGTCACTGGCTGGGACAGAGGCCCACTGACAAGCAGCTTCATACTGCCAGTTGCCAAGTGCTATTTATAGAAATGAATGGATGTGCACATAAACAGATCCAAAATAAATGCTAATTTAATTGCTCTTTTCTCCCTCCATCCTTTTGTTCAGGATTTCCTAATTATTCGGGGTTTCCCTTCTTATTCCACTCGTCTTTTTTCTTAATGAACAGACACACATCTTCATTCTCCTGTTTCCTTCTTCCCCTCTTCAGACACATTTCTATGAACAAACTCCCTTTTTCAGTCCAAGAGATAGCCTGGAAGGGCTCCTTCCAGCCATGCCAGAGGATGCACAAGGAATAACAGAGTGATTAAAGGAGTAACAGAGAATACCAGTGCAGAAGCTGCACTAGGAATAATGTCAGAAGGATCCCTCTGCTCCCAAAGATCAGCTCTGCTTTACCTCACATGAGGAAGGAAAAGGGTGTCCATGGCTGTCCCTATAATTCCCACAAAGCAGAGAGGCAGGACAAGGCAGCGGCTGCCACACCTGACCAGGACTCAGGAGATTCCAGCTCAGCCATCACATCTGCTGCCAGCTGCCCGGGCAATTCAAGGGAGGAAAATCAGCCACACTGTCCTGTTCTCATTTCCAGCCTGTTCTGCCACGAGACATTGCACATCCAGAAACAGCCTTCACTCTAAATCATTTGTGAGGGAAGAAAACTAAGAAAAGGAAGATTTTTATGAAATTTGCCAAAGGATGTTCATTTCTTAAGATGAACTGAAGGGAAACTATTGATATTTTGGGAAAGAAACATTTTGGAGCACACAGGCTATTTTCTTGTGTGGCCCAGGCCTACGAGGAATACAATCTGGCAGGATTCAATTTTCAGCTTGTGTCAAGAGAGCAGTGAGGAAGCCCTCCAGGAGACAGGAATGAGATAGCACTTCAGTTGTGCTTCTCTGTGTACCAAAAACTGCTGCAAGCCACAGAGAACTGGCTAGTTAGCCAAGACATTCTTGTTGTGAACTCTGTCTTTCAGTGGAAATTTGGAACACTGACCAAAGGATTCCAAGCCTCAGAAAAAACATTTTTCAACAGAAAAAGAAATATTATTTTATTAATCTACTAACTGAACTCCCAAACCCAAGCAGTTCAATGTGAGCACGCTGCTGCAGGGCCGCATGAGAGGCACCAACAATTAGACAACCAAGAGGACATTTTATCACCAAAATGGCCCTGTGCCCCATTCCCCCCCCAAGAAGGGAACTATGCAGGGCATCCTTCAGCCCAACTGACCAACATAAACACAGGATTAGGTAAAGAATAAAAAGGGAAAACCAAGTGCCAAAGGAACAGCAAGTATGACAACAGCACTTCCAAAGCAATCTCTCCCCCACATCAATTTCTGTCCTAAAAAAACAAAGAAAAAACCCCCTAAAAGTGACCCAAACAAGCTGATTAAACTGAGCTAGAAAACATGAACCAAGTTCCCACTAATTCCACCTCCTCTGGCCGCCCCCCACCTCCCGCAGCGCTGTGAGCCAGACGTGTTCCAGTCCAATTTAGTGAGGCAACAATTCAACATCCTCCAACGCCCTCCCTCTCCTGGGACCTGCTGGTCTGACCCCTCAGCTCCGGATGTGTGAGGAGAGCAGGATCCTCACCATCCTCATCTCCCCCATCAGGGAGCTCTGAGCAACCCTGAGCACGCAGTTCCGCTTGAGGATAAAAAGAAAAATCGTAAAGGAGGAAGTGTTTTTCCAAGCATCAGTGCTCTAATGAGAAGGAAAGTTTGATTCTTAAATAGTAAAAGATAATAAAATTCCTGTAATAAAATTAAATACAACTGGCAGCTGATATCAGAGCACGGCATACCTCCATGGGTGATTTATAACTGAAGATGCAGAGTGGATGGGCTGTGGGTGTGAAGTTGATTGCAAGATGCCAGCTTTATGCAGATAAGAATTCAATCAATGACAACTACAACTTTCCTTATTTTCAACTAATTATCTGGTTAACTGTGGATGTGCTGCATGAACAGCCCAGGTCTCAAAGACAACAGCAGGGATTTTCCCCCATGGTGCAAAACAAATGTTTTAAGAGGAGCCTGAAAAGCTTTGCTCCCCTGAAAGCAACTGGAGCTGGCTCCACACTGTCCCCACCCATCACTGTGCACAAGATGCTGCCCTTGCAGCCATCCAAAGCTGCTCTGGGCTTTCTGCTTCTCCTGCAGCTGCAGGGAGCCAGCCCTGAGTTTCTCTGGTCAGTTCTGTAAACATCTTGGACATTTTTCAGCATGAGCTGAACACAAACCCAGTGATTCAACTTGGCCAGCTGCTCCTGCCAGGCCATGCTTTGAAACCAGACGTGCGCACGTGTTTTCGTCTGCATGTGGCTGGGGAGTCCTCAGGGATTCTGGAAGGGATTTTTCCTCCCTGCACCCAGACTGCTTTGTTTGTAGCACAAGTGACATTAAAACATGCTTGACGACAGCAAATGACAATTTGTTTTCTCCCTTGCTAGGCACCCAGCAGTTGCAGAGTCGACTGCAAGCTCATTCTAAACCATGGCACTAGAGGTGGAATTCCACATTTGCTGCCGTGCTTCTCCAGCAGCTTCCCAGTTGGCCCAATCTTTTTCTCCCTTTTTTCCTTGCTATTTTGACAACTGAATTCTTTCTTCAAAACTTTCATGTTCCCATATTATTTGCTCCATAGACAAACATGCTATTAAATCCACTTCAGCTATTGTATCAATGTCAGCAAATAATTTATGACATTGCTCAAGGGACAATGTTTTTTGCTCACCAAAACAACTCTGAATGTGCAACATGGCCAAAATGTTTAGGAGCATAAAGATAAACAGCGGTAATTCATAATTAAACACTTTATATAAGAATGACATTATTCCTCCCCAAAGAGCCTGGGTGTCTACAGCTCAAAATTGGCAGTCTGTCTTTCAAATATCTGAAGCAAAATGTGCACATAATAAATATTGTATTTCATTAACGCTGTCAATAAAAAACAATTGACTTATCCAAGTCCTAAAGCTACACAGCCTGAAACAAGTTCTGCTGCTTTCAGAGTTAAACAACAGCTGGAAGTGCCTTGAGGTGAGACTTGAGATTTAAACCCAGTTTCAGACCTTGTTGTTATATTTGTGAATAATTCAGGGCATTACCCTTCTCTGCTCCTCTGTGATACAGGGATGCCTGTAACTTCCTTTCACCCCTTCAAAAAGAGGTCATAAACTTTGTAGATTGGTAAAATGATGGTATTTCTGATGTGCTGAGCATTTGTTAACTTCAGTTCTAACGTGTAAACTCTGCTGAGCCAGCATGGCAAGCACCATGCCCTCCTCTGTGATCTGCTGGAGTTTGGGGTGGCCTGAAGGAGCAAAGCCATACCTGTTTGTTGGAGTGCACGCTGTTTTTATTCCTGTTGTTGTCCAGCAGCCCCCCACACTTGCCCAACGCTGCCAAATCCTTCATAATCGAGTTCAGAGCTTCTTCTTCATCTGCAAGGAAAGAAGAGACAACTGAAGTGTGGCAAGCAGCCCTGCCTCGGATGTGCAGAGTGAAAATACAGCACTGCAAACAGAAACTTTCAACACAAATGGAGCAAAAGAAACAATGCCAAGCTTTCCTGTTAAGAGAGGCATTCCAAGGCCACACCAGCCCAGTCTGTCTTGAAAACACAGGTTCCTTCATCACAGGTGAGAGAGATGATGAGATCTCATCATCTCCTGCAAGAAAGCTGCAGAAGGACTTTCAGTAAGGACATGCAGTGACAGGACACAAGAAAATGCCATTGAAATGAAAAAGGGCAGGTTTAGATTAGATATTAGAAAGAAATTTTCCTCTGTGAGGGTGGTGAGGCCTTGGCACAGTTGCCCAATGAAGCTGTGGCTGCCCCATCCCTGGATATGTGCAAGGCCAGGTTGGATGGGGCTTGGAGCAACCTGGGCTAGGGAAAGGTGTCCTTGTCTTTCCTCCCTCTTCACTGAAGGTGCTCAAGAGCCACAACTGACCTTCCAAACCAGAAGCAGTGAGAAACCAGGGGAGAGGGCAAGGAACCCATGAGAAAAGAGAGCAACTCAGCAGTGCTGGGGAGAAGACACTGAGAGCCCTTTTGGGATTTCTGATTTCTGCAGTAACAGGAGAACTCTGAGGGACCATTGGCTCTGAAACCAATCTCCTCTTTCCCAACACTTCAGCATCTGTGGTTGTGGCCTCTTGAAGCAGCTGTGAAGTGTTAAAAGCAAAATACCAACCACAAGTAGCAAGAACCCTGTCAGGACCTAGGGCAGGGCACACTGGTAGGAGGGTGTGAGAACCCTCTGCACACCCCATGCTCGTGCCACAGTCAAGGCAAATGTTGGGCACATGCAGCTATCACTGCAAAAAATACAAATACAGCTACAAATGTTGTCTAAAAATGAGTGTCTCCAGGGACAGAACCACCCCTCAGCCAGGCCAGCCTGCAGATTTAACTCAAAGTCCACAAATATGTGAAAAATGACCAAAACCGTATGAAATCAGGCAGGACTGGACCCAAATACTGAGGATCTTTCCCCAGGGGGGGTGTATGTCCTGGATCCTCCTGCTCACATATAACAGCATCTCCTCCTGTTCTGCTCCTCCTGCTGGGTTCTGTGAGCAATGAAGCTACAAAAAAGCCCCAGATATGTGAAAAAAAGACTTCTTGTGTATGCTCTGCTCCCAGAGTATATTAAAGAAAAAAGGGGGAAAACTGGGGGAAAATGTTTAAAATCCAGTCTCACATTTCAGAGCTCAGAAATGAGCTCCCATGCCTACATCAAACTCTTAGGGAAAAGCCTACATTTTCCTGTAGACAATGTATGCATACATATTTAATATATAAACATATAGGTACATCAATTATAAATAAAAATAAATGATATTAATTAATAAAATATATTCATAAAAATCAATTATATTTAAAATATAATTGATAAAATAATAAAATTCATACAGAAGTACATGAAAATGTAATCCCTTTTGCCTTCTACATTTCTCTGTTTACTAAAAACACAGGTATGTTTTTCCAGAGGGTTGGCAGGGAGCACAACTTGAAGTGCTACAGGAAAAAAAACTCAAGAAAATTATAATTTTCCGTTCAAGTTCAGAGGGGAAAAAAAAAAAACAAACTAACAACAACAAATAAACACATCAAGAATGTCCCCAAAGTCTGGGTTTGGGGTGTTTTTCTTTTGTTGTTGTTGTTTTGGTTTGGTTTTTTTCTAAAGGACCTCTGGGACAAACATAGTTTTCCACACAAATTTTGTAGTAGGAAAATACCCAACACACACACACACAAAAAAAAAAAGGAAGGAAAAAAAGGCTTTTTTTTTGTCTTCCTCTTTGTTGAGGGGAGGGATGAGCTAAAACAAACCCACAAAAACAAAACCCCCTTATGCCACCCTCCAGGAATTTTCCACCAAAGCTTTAATCTCTACAGTGCCCCTCACCCTTTTTTTTTTTTTTTTTCTTTTTTTTTCCAGCAAGTGACAACAAAAGTTTCCTGCACTGCCTGACACAAAACACAATCTGTAATGTCATGGGCCAACAGGGCCAGCAGGCAGAGACAGAGTCAAACCACCCAATAATTCCCCACCCCTCTCCCACCTCCAAACCTCCCTGGCAGCATCTTCCAGGAGAGGAATCTCTGCTTAACCCACCAGGGCCCTGGTTTATATCACGTTTTCTTCCTCCTCTATCTACACATCAAAACTTTTTTGTAACAGACTTCTGAGTCCACCAAACTCAGGTTTAAAAATTCCTGGTGCTGCAAACCCAGTCCATGATAAGTCACATTTCTTAGAAAGGCTAAAAATCTCTGCCAGAAGTGACTTTTTGCATCTCTCTAAAACACAGCAAAGCAAGGAGAATCCACTCACTTTCAGTAACTGCTTAAATTCAGCTGGTTTCCAGAAATACCCAAACATCAACTGAATAGAATAAGTAGTGTAAAACTGAGCTCCAGCTGTCCTGAATCAGGCACTGAAGAAAAAAAAAAGTAAAGAGAAGCTATTTTCTTGTATTTGATTGTCAAATCAGCATTTTCCTTCCTTTATCTACTAAGAAACCAATGCAAAAGAGCATTCTGAAAAGCATCTGAGGATTTTTAATTACAAAATATGAGTGTTGATTATCAAAAAACTAAAATCCACTTCCATGACATCACTGCTGCAAAACAAGATAAGAAAACTTCTTCCTATCCAAGCAGGAAAGGTTGTTTTCTGCTGCTGGAGGGTGAAAAACGACTTAAGCACAAGCAGAAATACAACATTTCCTTCAGCTAACGTATTTCTATGTGCTTAAGTATTTTCCAGCTGCTTTTAACAGTGTTTTTACTCCAAGAGAGCTGTGATTTCAGGGAGGCAATGACCAAAGCCTCAACTGTTCAAAACAAAACCCCCCACACCAGGCTCTGAAGCAACTTCTGAGCAGCAGCAGCACGATTTGCATCATCTCTTGCAAAACCCACACTTCCCAGTCCTGTCCAGGACAGCTCTGCTCAGGGACTGATCCTTTCCAGACTGAACCTCTTGCCCATCCTAATGACTGCTCCTGGGGTCTCCCAGCCGACTCCCAAGAAGGGTGGAGGACTTTGTTCCATGGAAAGAGGCAGCCAGCTCAGCCAGTGCAGTCAAAATTCAAACAAGCACTGAAGTGAACTGGATAATTAAATCCAAATGCCACTCCCAAGCCTTTCCAGCAGAAGGGGTGTCACAAGGCTGCTCCTTCTCTCTTTGGCTGGGTTGGAGTCAGGAGAGGGTGAAAGATGGATGGCTCTCCCAGGGAGAAAATGCCAATTGTCAGGAATCCCCTCCCCAAGGGACAGGAAAAATCCTCTTCTCCTGATCCAGCCCTGGCAGGACCCAAATGTTCTTCAGCCTTGTGAGAAGGCAGCACTGAGGCTGCACAGCCAACACCTCCCCAGGCTCTGCCATGGCTCCAGAACAGAACATCTGTGAGTTGCACAACACTGATGAAGTATCCTTGGAGCTCTGTGGGCTTGGGAGACTCCTGGAAATCTTTCAGGTTCCTGCTCCTGAACAAGCTCCTGGCCCAGCTCCACTCTGGCATCGTTCTGCACAAATTCACTTAAGGTACTGTGGGCTGACAGGATGAATTGTACAACAAATCCCACTTGATCTCCAACACAACATGAAAACAGGATTATTTCTACCATGGAAGATCAGGACAGAGAAAAGCTGATTACAGAGACAGCAAAAATGAAACATAAAAATAAATTGTGTTTAGTGCTGTCCCTCTGTCCCCAATGTCTCTTTTTCCATCCTCAGGTTTCAGCTGTTTCCCTTAGTAGGAAACTAATTTCTTTCTTCTCCACTTTCCACCAACACACTTAATTTTGTGCTTTTTAAATCAGCTTCCTGTGACAAAGCTTGTTTGATCACACTGCCAGCCCATCCAACCAAGGATCACTTCCAACCAAAAATAATAGATGTTTCAAAAGATAATAATTTCCCAGGGATTTGGGGGTGGGGGGAAATACCCACAGCCACACAGAAGAGAGGAACACACAGGAGCAGAAAGCCAAGAGCACTCCCAAGAATCAATGACCAGTGAAGCTCCAGTAGACAGGGTTTATATTTTTATTAAAATACACTCATCCATTTTGGCAGGATCCTTTATCAAAACCAGAATGCCTCCTTCTCTCATCAGGTTTTCAGCTCTGCAAGATGTTAGGACTTGCAAGTCCCAGGCACTACCAGAGTGAATCTGGTACTGACAGAACCAGAGCACACAGCCTCGAGCTGCACCAAGGGAAGTTTAGGTTGGGTATTATGAAAAAGTTTTTTACAGAAAGAGTGATAAAGTTCTGGAATGGCTGCCTGGGGAGGGGGTGGAGTCCCCATCCCTGGGTGTGTTTAACAAAGCCTGGATGTGGCACTGGGTGCCAGGGTTTAGTTGAGCTGTTGGGGCTGGGGTGGACTCAATGACCTTGAAGGTCTCTTCCAACCCAGACATTCTGTGAATTCTGTGAATCTGGGGCATTTGTCTACTTGGCATAATCACCCAGGGAGTGACACTAAAAAGGCAGCAGATGACACATCTCTGCCCTTCAGAGCCACATTTCCAGGGCTGCTACGTGGCCTTGGCTCCAGCCTGCGTGGGGGAGAGAGGAACCTGGACTTTCAGCACAGCAAGTTCACTGCTCAAGGAGAGGGGAAAAAAAGTTTTGAAAAGGAAGATACAGAAAGCCTGAAGGTCAACACGGACCACCCAAAACAATTCAAGAGTCAGGAGAGAGAGCAAATGAAGAAGGGACAAAGGAATAATTTAGCTGCGTTCAGATGGTCTAGACACTGCTGTTATTGTTGGCTGCACTAATAGGTCATTGCTAAGAGGCAGTTTATGGTAGTTCCATGAAGCTGCTTCCTTCAACACTAAAATAAAAAAAAAAATAATAAAAAAAAAACCAGCAGCTCGATGAAGCCCACAGAAGCAAAGCAGATCCTGTAAAATATGTTGTGCTCTGATTTGGGCCTCACACACACACACACCAGGCAGAACCAGGGCTGGGAAGAGTGGGGGGAAAGCCCTGGGCGGTGCAGGAGGGAAGAATATTGTGAGTCATCCCTGAGGAAGGCTGGAGCAGCCCCAGGGCCCTGCAGGCACTTGGACCCAGAGAAAACCCCAGCTGGGAGCACTGTGAAGGTCCCAGTGTGTGTCTCACAGCCGTGGTGCTGATGGTGCCTTTGCCTGGGTAAACTCCAGCAGCAGCAGCAGCCGCCTCTCCAGAAGGTGATGCAGCCACTGGGGATGTCCCCAGGCAGAGGAGAGAGCTCTGTGAAAGCTGAGAGGATGGGGAGCCACAAATCAACACTGTCACCTTCAGTAAAAGCCCTTCCAATGGGCAAAACTTTGAACATATAGTGACAAAAATACTGAAATGTAATAAAACACTGGAAATAAATATGGAGCCACGTGATGATGACTCTGACAATGCTGAAGAAGAGACACCAGCCTTTCATTTTTGCTGGTTTTTGAAAATACACAATTTTTGGATCGACTGTATCCAATATTTATCACTTGGCAAAGGGACCCTGAACTGAAAGACAAGACTCTCCCCTGGGATCACTCAGCTCCTGTAAAGGGCAGCCCCTCTCCTGATGGAATTCCAGCTGCTGTCACAAAGGGACATGGGCTGGGTTTTATGCCTCATTTGATGGCCAGAAATCAGAGACAGACAAAAGCCTTGCCCAAGACCACACTGGTCTGCAGCCAGAGCTAAACACATTAAAGGAGCTTAAATTCAGAGAGGACTTCACTTGATCTGGCCTTCCTGGCTGTATACAAAGGGCACAGCAACTCATTTAGCAGCCTCCACATCCCAACCTTGACCTGGAATCACACAGAACAGCCTCTTCAAAAGCCTTAGCTGGAGAGCTCATGCACTTACTCCAGCAACCCCTCTTTGTAAAAACATCTCAATTCCAGTTTGAGAACACAGCTTTGCTTTGTATTCTGCTCATTAGATCTTGATAGCCCTGTATCCTAGAGAGCCCTCTATTAACAGACACTCCACATCTTCTCCAGGTACTCAGAGACTGTGATTTCATCTCCTTTTAACCCTTCTTCATTTAAATAAATGGAAATAACACAGCTTCTGCCACTAGAGTGATACTTAATTTCTGCACCTCTTTCCAGGTTGGTTTTTGTTTTTTTGGAGTTTTTTGTTTTGGTCTTTTTTGTTTGTGTTTTTTTGTTGTTGTTGTTATTGTTGTTTTTTATCAAGAGGAAATAGCAAAGAAGCACATAATGTTCAGTGGCCAAAGCACCTTTTCATGTCTGTCTGCTGTGTGAGCAAGGGCTAACAGCAAACCTGGCCCAGGTGTTCCAGTAGAATCCCACA
The DNA here is from genome assembly GCA_039654755.1 of Calcarius lapponicus. NCBI lineage: Eukaryota > Metazoa > Chordata > Aves > Passeriformes > Fringillidae > Calcarius > Calcarius lapponicus. The sequence goes on along the minus strand of CM077464.1, from coordinate 10,064,748 downwards.
TCTGTCAGACCAGCAGCCACCTGGGCTGCCCACTGCCCTCCCAAAATGTGTCAGACCAGGCCAGGCCTTTCCTGCTCCAGGGAACAGGACAACACTCACCCACGTGAGAGCACACATCAAAGAACCTGCTGGTGAAGATAAACGCTGCCTTTTCTCCAAAAGCCAGAGGGGGGAAAAAGCTTGAAGACAAAGAAAATCCCAGCCCTGGGGTTTCTGCAGTACCTGCAAACACCATGAGCTGCAGCCACCAACATCCAGGCCATGCACAAGACACCAAGTACTAAGCCCCCAAAGACTTTATGATTTTAAGGGTCTTTTCTAAACTAAATTATTCTGATTCTTAACAGGAGGGATCAATCAGTGAGTAAATACCATCACTGACTCTCCCAGTCAATAGGAAGGAGCTGAGTGAGCCAGAGGCTCAGCAGCCTGACCTGGACTGTAACAAAAGCCTCCAAGCAAGCAAAGAAGGGACCCAGACACTCTGACAGGCAGCTACAAGTGCTGTTGTGCAATTCAGCCCCCTTGGAAGGGCTGTCTGTGAATGATCTGTGGCAAGCAGAGCGCTGCCTGCACCCACCTAGTGAGATCCAGACAAACCTCCCCATAAATTCAACCCACACGCACAAAGCACTTTGCCACTGTCTGGAGCTGTGTCCAGAGTCTGATAAAGAGAAAAATTATCCAATTACCCTCCTCCAGAGCAGACAGCACACACAGCAGTGGAGCATGTTCCCTTTGCAAGTCAGCAAAGGCTCCCCAGCAGCAGCTGGATCCTGCTGTTCTCCCTCCTGCAGCCCCACCCAAGGGATGCCAAGGTCAGCCCTGGGCAGCACTCCAGGGCAGGACACAGCCCAGCAGGTTGAGCAGAGCAGTTCTGCAGGAGGAAGTGAGGAAACACCCTCCTGACATGCTGGATTTCCTGGCAGGAGTTTGCTCACTGATGCCTTGAGCTCAGGACACACAGACTCACGGAGGAAAGCAGCGCTGTGATGTGCTGGGGGTTCTTGCAAGCACATTTCTTCTTCTCAGGGAATTATGATGCTAAAGGGGGCAGAGGTAGAGGAGATTATTGATTCTCAACCTGACAAATTGATGCTCAACTCTCGCTCTCCAGAAATTACTTTGGATTTTTGATTTCACTTCTATAGCACCATCAGTAACTGCTTTGTGAAAAGAAACAACACCAAACCCATCAGAGGCTTTGGACAGCTACAATGTCCATCACACCAAGTGCCCAAGAGAACATCTGTGGGTTTAAGGCACAGATACTATCCCACACACCCCTTTTCTTGGGGGTAAAACTGAGTTCCTGCCTCCTATAGAAAAACTGCATAGCTGAACTGGACACTGTGTTTAGATCAAAAACAACCCTTCCTTTTACACACCCTACAAAATAGTAAAGAAATCAGAGCTCAGGAATGGGCTTGGAGGGGAAGGCAAAAATCTGTTTTAAAAAAGCTAAACCAGTTATTTTTAAATGATAAAAATAGCTATATTTGATAAAAAATATACTAAAATATTACTAAAATAATAGACTAAAATTATTTAGTACAAATAGTACTAAAAATAGTACTATTTATACATGTATCACATATATAACTAAATCAAATCACCAATAACAGGACCCAATCAGTCTCCAAAATACTTGTGCACACAAACAAGCAAACACCCCCAATGTAATACAGACGTGCTAAGACTCCAGTCAATTAATGAGAACATTGAGAAAACAGCAAAAGAGACTAAACTGGCACTTAAATTCATGTATTATGGCAGAACCCATTTCAGAGCCAGAGTGAGATCATGAACAACTTCAATGCCCTCTGAATTTCCCCAGGAAAAACCAAAGGCAAAGTCAAAGCTACTGGGACTGCACCTCAGTTTAGGAGAGGTGAGAGAGATGCCCTTAAAACTGAGTGATCAGTACCTCACAAACCCCAAAGCATTTGGGATGGCAAGTTTCATCACAAGTGGAAGTTTCAGTGGTCAGGCCACAAATCATACAGGAAATTTCTCCTGACAAGCTGTGCCGTGGCACAATGCCCAAGTTCCCTCACCCCAGAGGCTCACCAGGGACTTCTGCAATGGAAAAGGACTTGGGATGCAGAAGGTGTTTGGTTTAGCTCAGCAGGGAGGGAAAGCAAGGTTACATCTGTGGTTCACCACAAGCCTCCACTCCCAAAATAGCCATCCCTGCACAGTAAAATTCCAGGGGAGAGGAGCCAGTGGCAGAGCTTCTGCTCATCCTGCTCCCCTCCACAGCCCATCCCAGGGCACACTCGTCACCACGAGTGCCCCTGTGAAAAATGCTTATTTTATGATTGGATCTTGGCAAATATTACAATGAATATTGTATGTGTTGTGTTAGAAAGTAATGCTGTGTTAATTCTCTTAAGTACTGTGTTAAATATAGTTTTAGGTCATAACATAATGTTAAAATAGAAACTATGCTATGTAGGATACTTTTTTTCTAAAGAAAGGACTTGCACTGAGATAGCAGCCACAGGACACCTAAATATTTCAGAGAAAGAGAATTTATTGCCCCATTATCAGGAGAAATGAACTTCTTCCTGCCTTGCTCAGCCCTGAGGACACTGTCAGGATTCAGAGGAAGAAGTTGACACTGACCAGACAGAATCCTGTGTTTGAATGAATTTATGCATCTTGTATGAGATGTATGAATATGCAACAGGTTATTGTTTTTAAGGGTTAATCCTCTGTTAACGTGGGTCCTTTTTCGGGCTTGTGCTGCCCATAGAAAGGTATCTGGATGTCTGTAACTCTTTGTTTCTGTTGTCTCATATTGTCCTAATCCAAATTGTCCAAATTATTATTACTCTAATTATATTACTATTTTTATAACCATTTTATTACTATTAAACTTTTAAAATTTTAAAAACAATTGACTGGCCTTTTTCACACCCTCTACATCCCTGGAGGGTGGCAAAGCCCAGCTAAGAAGCCAATTTTCCCCCAGGAAAACATCCTGACAGTCGTTCTCCTTCCTTCTCTCAGCTCCTCACCTCCAGCAGCTCAGGAGCACAAGCCATGGAGGTGCAGCCACCTCAGAGCCTTCATCCCTTCTTGGCTAAGGGGGAAAATCTCTGGGTTGGAATTGGGTGGCTTTTGGTGGGGGAAGATTTGCTGCAGAGTTTGGGGAAGCAGCTGCTGCCCCTCTCACCCAGGCAGGGATGCTGGAACAGGAGCCAGGATCTTTGAGCCCAGCCATAAACCCAACACTGCTCATGGCAATCCAGCCATAAACCCAACACTGCTCATGGCAATCCAGCCATAAACCCAACACTGCTCATGGCAAACCCCTTGTTTCTCGTTTGCTTTTGTGAATTAAAGTCTAGGAGAGCGGCAAGCAGGAGCTGGAATCTTAAAAAGCAAAACTAACCACATTTAAGAAGATTTTTGCATGCCTGTAGCTCTGCTACTCCTCACCACTTCAAAGGTGCCAGGTTTCTCATCCCACAAGAAACTTTCACAACTTTTTTTGCTAACTCTGCCCTTTGCTCCACAAACACTAATTTTCCTCTAACGGATTAACATAATTGAATTAAACTTGGGCCAATTATTCCAGCAGTTTCTCCGCTAAGCTTAAAATTTGCTCCTTCTGAAGAAGGACTTATGTGCCTAAAAGGCAGCCTGGATTTTTCCACCTCTATCATTTGGTCTAATAAAAGATATTGCCTCTCCCCACAACCTGTACCTCTCTCTTGAGCACACTTGAAAGGAGAAAAATGTTTACCCAGCAAAGAAATGTAACTGGCAAGTTATTTCCCCTGACTGACTCTGGTACTTCTGGAGGTTATTTGAGGGATCATAAAGAACTCGTTCTCCCTCCCAGCCCAGCAACTTCCAGGGCTCAAAGGCTCAGCCCAGAACCAGATGAATTCCTATCCTGTTGCTGCAGCAACAGCTGCAACATCCCAGATGTGATGCAGGTCCAACCCCACATGGCCCAGAGCACCCTAAATTTGAGGGTGGGTGCAGTGCCAGGAAAGGGAGACCATGGGCACCTTTGAACTCAGACACCTCTCAAAATGAACAAAACCTGAGCTGGAAAGCCTGATGTGTCTTATTATAATATAAAGTGCTGCAATTCAAGATGAATTAATCCTTCCTGGATAGCTCTCAGCACACAAAGGGAAAGCTTAGAGCAATAAGGAGTGAAGAGTGAAAGCACTGCCTGCTGAGGAATGAGGAAAACACAGCATGGGAGGGCTGAGACACCCATGGGACAGGCTCTGCTCTGCCCCCACCAGCTCCAGCAGCCCCCAAAAAACCCAAGGAACTGGGCTGAATGGCCATGGCTGCTCCAGCAAGCTCTCAGCAAGCTGCTGTGCCTCCTGCCAGCCCAGCCTGCAATCACACACACTCTGTCAGGTCAATACCATGAACAATATCACTCTCCCAGCTCCCACACCTCAGGTGACCTTTCTGCTGCAGCAAAGTCACACTCTGCCCAGCAAAGCACTAAAGAGCTAAACCTTTGAGTTGTATGGATGTCCCCTGAGCAGAACAGATCAGCCTTCCTGCAGTTTTTATCATCACCATCACACATGCACACACACAACACTTCAAAACCACAAATGAGAACACTTAAATAATTTTTAAAGCAAAAAGAATAGAACTTAAGCAACAAACAAGCTGGTGCTTTTTGCACCAAGTTGGGCAGGTTTTTTAATATTACTTTTGCTGTGATGTCATTTTAAGCACAGCAGTTTTTAATACTTATTGGGCAGGGTTTTTCCACTATGTTGCACTGAAGACAGACACCTTTAAAAGTGTCATAAACACTCATTTGACCAAATTACAAAGACTCTTGGACCCCTGAGTGTGACCGTGTTCACAGAGGTCTCAGGTTGAGGGAAGTGATGAGGATCTGACTCCATGTTTCAGAAAGCTGATTTATTATTTGATGTTTTATATTATATTAAAACTATACTAAAAGAATAGAAGAAAGGATTTCCTCAGAAGGCTAGCAAGGAATAGAACAGGAAAGAATGATAACAAAGGCTCTGCCTCAGACAGAGAGGGAGCCAGCTGGGCTGTGATTGGCCATTAATTAAAATCAACCAACATGGGCCAATCACAGATGCACCTGTTGCATTCCACAGCAGCAGATAACCATTGTTTACATTTTGCTCCTGAGGCCTCTCAGCTTCTCAGGAGGACAAATCCTTAAAAAAAAAAAAGATTTTTCATAAAAGATGTCTGCGACACTTGAGAAGAGGCTGCAGCTGGAAATGAACTATCAGATGAATAAAAAGACTCGGTGCCAAGGACTTGGGCTGGTCCCAAGCTGGCCCATGCAGAGATGCTGAAGCACCCAGGGGTACCAGGGCTGCACAGGGCCGGTCCAAGCACTGCACGACACAGAGACAGCAGAAGTCCCCACTTCCCCTCTTGTGGGCTCCATGCAAGGTCATGCAACTTCCCTAGAACAAGTCTGGGAGTGAACAGTGCTGTGCTGAACCCTGAGACACTGAGCAGCTAGAAATAGGATCCTGGAAAAAGGAAAATAAGAAAAAAAAAAAAAGGTAGACCTGGAACAGGCTGTCTGAGATCACCTCATCCCACACATCCCCTCTGAAGGGAAGGAGGAAGGAAACTTCCAGACGGAAATCAGTGATGTGACTGCAAATTCTCTGTACTTCCCTTGAAAATACTCCCTCATCCCAAAGCATGGAGTAAACAAACACATATACAAGGAAGAGGGAGAGAAGTGAAACTCCTCAAAATTTAGCCCGAATTTCTGTGCATCAGCAAAGCTGCTGCAGTGATTCTTTCACAGACAAACACCTCTCAGTGACACTGATGGGGACAAACAGCACCTCACCCATCTGATCCCCACGGAGCAGGCTCAGGATCTCAAATTAACCCCATCTGGACACATCCTGCTGGGGATGAGCCACAGCAGTGACACCTTGGTGAGGGACATGCACCATTCCATCCACACACAAGTGCAAGCAGAACTCCAAACCTGCACAGGACTCCAAAAATTCCCAAAACCAGCCGCAGTGCCTCTCTTCACTACAGAATTCCCACAATTAACGCTGCCCTGGTGCACCCATGTTACATTTGCAGGCTGAAGGCACCTTGAGCAGGTTCTATCAACCACTCTCTGTACAAGAAATCAAAGCTACAATCTCCTGAGAGCTGGGCTGGTGCCAGCAACTCCTCCCCTGCTGGTGCTCAGGGCAAGTCTGAGCTTTCCTTGCTAAAATAACCCACATTGCCTTGACAAAGCAGTGGGTTTTGCCTTCACGGTGAAAATGTTTCTAAAAACTTTTGGGGTTAGTCAGCAGGGATTTTAAACTGAAATTTGTCATTGTTTATGTTGAAGAAGCAGATCTGGACTTTCTCTTCTCTTCCCTTTTTAAAATTTTTAACCTTGCTTTAAATTAGTTCTCTTCCCACAAAAACCTTCTTCTGGGTAACAAAGAAAAGAGCAAAAACAACACAAAGCCAGGATGGGTAAATACCACTCTTCTCCTTTCTCCATAGGGGAAAATAAACACTTAAGGTGTGGCAGTGACTCCCCACTTTTCATTTTCTAAATTCAGACCACTACCAAACTCTGAATCACATTTGTAGAAGGCTTTTTAGGAGGGTAGTTAGTGACAGGACAGTGGGGGACGGCTTCAAACTGACAGAGGGAAGATTTACACCGGGTATTAGGAGGAAATTCTTTCCTGTGAGGGTGGGAGGCCCTGGCACAGGGTGCCCAGAGAAGCTGTGGCTGCCCCTGGATCCCTGGAAATGTCCAAGGCCAGGCTGGATGGGGCTTGGAGCAGCCTGGGATACTGGAAAGTGTCCCTGCCCATGGCAGGAGGTTTCAATGAGATGATCTTTTAGGTCCCTTCCAGCCCAAACCATTCTGTGATTCTACACATCTGCAAGAACAAACCCTAAATTTAACACATTTCTCCTCTTTTCTTCTTCTTTTTTAAAATATCATTTCAGCCATCCCTGAAAAGTTCTGGGTGAACTTGTGTAACTGCTGCAGGTGTGCAAGTGAAGTGCTCAGCATCAAGCAGGGCTCATCCAAAATCTCTTCTCCTTTCTTGGGTCACCAGGTGAGGAAGCCATTTAGGCACTTCCAAGTGGTCCCAGCTCCTGATATAATGAATCTTCTTTATGAGAAAGTTCTCATCTATAGAGATAAGATCAAAATCATGATGTACCTCCGGAACTATAAATAATTCCTACCTAATAAAGTTTCCCTCGGCACCTCAGAGCATCAGACACACAACTATTCCAGCAGAAGAGGGAGAAGGTGGAAGTAATCCAGGTCACCACTTAGAAAACCAATATATTCAAGCTTTGTTTGAAACAGAAAATTCCTTGGGAGAAGATCTACAGGGAATGAAGGTGCTCTGCAGAGAAATATAAGGAGAGACTCCACCTAGAACATGGCCACCAGATTACACACAGAATAAGAAGAAAATTTGTCCAATTTTGCCACCACTGAAATGCTAAACATAAATCAGAAAGCAATGTAATCATCAGAGCATCTTAGCAATTTCTCCCAGTCTGTTGCCACACTTGGTAGTCCCAACCAAAATTATCAGGCTGCAGAAAATTCATTCTCCAGGGGAATCCAGTTCTTACCCATCTTTCCATCTGCATCAGGCCTCCATTCCAGCGGTCCCAGACTCTTGTGCCTTATCCTCCTCTCTCAAGCATCCACCCTGTAATGAACACACACAGAGGTTACAGATGAATTTTGACATGACAACAGGGTCATGGACCACTTTTCACAAAGCCTGTCCCCACCATCACCTGGGAAAGAGGAGATCCTGATTTAGGAATGGAGAGCAGGAGTCTGCCTTCCTCTGCACACACCAAAGGTAACACACCCCAAAGCTGGGACCTCAATGGTTTTACAATCTTGGGTTAAACAACTTGTGCTTCCTTAAGAGCAGAACATTTTAACTACATTATTCTTTTAATGTGTTTTTACATGATTAATATAACCCTAAAGCAATCAATCTTTAACACTTTGGATTCCACAGCATCCCTGTGGGGTAACACTCACTTGGGAACAGACTGACAGCAGGACATGCAAAAGCAGTCCTGAATCAAAGCAGAAGCCTAAATTTAGGCCTTCCAAATGGCAACCAAGGTTCCCCAAGGCTGGACCAGCTTTCCTCTGATTGCAGGGGAAAAAAGCTGAGCACAGGCAGCTCTCAGCAGCAGTGAGTGCCCTGTACATCCCTCATGGGAGGTGTCCCCAGGAGCCCTCCCAGAGTTTCTGCCTTCAATCTGCCCCCAAAGCCAGCCCAGAGTGGGCTCTGTGACCCATCCTGCATTCAGCCAAACTCCTGCACCCAGAAACGTTTTTTGGGGTTTTTTGGCCAGCAAGAAACTGAAGCACACCTGAGCCTGCTGGAGCCTGTCCTGCTCACTTATGAAAAATCTCATTACAGCCTGAACAAAGGCAAAATCCACCTAAAGATGGGCACCTTTTAAAGGACACTGTGACAGAAGACAACATCAAATTCCATGTTAGCTGCCTGATAAGCCCTCAGATTTCTTGGTCATAAACCTGGGTGATAGGACAAGGAAGAAACACCACAAAAACCTGATCAGAGGTTTCCTTGCAGAGGGAGTGAGACATTCCTGCCCTGCAGTCACTGGAGGTTGCCCTGAGCTCAGTGAGAGCCACGTGCTCCAGGACACTGACATGGATCCTGTGGATTAACATGGAGTGTTAAATATGAGGCATTGGTCAGAAATAGCAGGAAAAGGCACTTTGGAAACCTCCTGCCTTGGTCAAATCAATTCAAACACAGCAACAAATCTGAAGAGGACCAGGAATGGTCCCAAGCATGGATTAAAATGATTTTCTGCAGCTCTGATGCCTCGGTGCTGGCGAGCACAGGGATTTTCATCCAACCTATTTTGAGAGAGACGAGCAGGAAGGGAAGGTGATAAGAGAGCAGCAGAGGCTGAGACATCCAAGTGCCCCAAGAGTGGTGTTCCTTCTCCTGCAGCTTCCTCCCAGGACAGCACCATCAGCCTGAGAGCCCAGGGCCACCAGGGACTCTGCTCTGTCCATATCCAACACCAAGGAGGGAAGAAAGGAAGTAACCAAACAGCTTGAATGGTTAAAAATCCTGCCTTGAGAAAGAACTGGTCAGTTTGTGCAACACTGAATCAAGAGGGAGCAGAAAACCAGCAAGAAAGCAGAGTAAAAATTCCATCTGATTATAACAAGAGCAGGAAACAGACCAAACCTTCACTTTTGCTTTCAAAGCTGCTGTGACACTTCCAGGAATTAAGCTGTGTGCATGATTTGCACTGAGGGCCACAGGCAGATAGCCTGGATCAACTGTAAATTCCTGGGACAGCCCAGGCTCACTCTCCTATCAGAATAATACATTTTTCTAATGTCTTCCTGGAGACCTTCCAGACCTTTCCAAACCATATCTAGTCACAAAAACAAGCATCTGCAGGAACTGTGCAAACGAGCCCTGGAAAAAACAGGTGACCTTTCCATCAGCAGAGCCCTCCCCTGTGCTGTTCTCCATCAGCTCTGCCCCAGCAAAGCCCTGAGACCCCCCTGCCCAGCAAAGCAGGCCCTGCACACAGGGCAGGAAATCTCCCCAGACACACAGGGGAAAGGAGGGTTTTCTGTTTTAGCAGAAAATGCTAAGTGTTCTCAGTGCTGAGGACAGCCAGCCTTCAAACTGGACTGCACACACTGGTGATTTCCGTGGCTTCCCAAAAATACATACCAGCAGCTTCCTGTTCCAGAAGGACAAATTCCTGTTTCTAGTACAAATTCTGTCCTATTATTATGTCCCTTCAAAAACAAGGGGAGGGGAATAAGAGGGCAAGAAAAGGGAAAATCCTTTTCCTACAGATGCTGTTCCAAGCATCTTCTCCTCCCACTCAGCTCCCTGATCAGCGCTGGCATTTTGGGACACAAAACCTGGGAGCATCTGAAACTGGGCTCCCACTGGCCACTGCACCCCTCCCACAGCCCACAGAACTCTGTAAATCTGCTCAAAATCTCCCTGGTAAGCACCTGCCAAGCAGTGAGAGAGCTCAGCAAGGTGCTGGCTCCCAGGGGTGCTGGGGCAATGTATTCCAGCATTGTGTTGTGCACGCAAAAGACTCTGCTCAGGGAGCTGCTGGAATTTATTTCACCTGCAGGAAAGCCCAGCACAGATGCTCTGATTCAGGGGAAAACAATAATATTATAGTAATTGAATTAATATTATAATAATTAATACTATAATAATATGACAATAATTGAATTATTGCCATCATAACAATATGATAATAATTTATTTTTTATCAGTTTTGATTTGCCTGAGCTGAACTTCGTAGACAGAGTGGCTCAACTTCTTTACAGCTCCATGAGTTCAGAATATGAGTATCTGCATGAGAGTTGTATGCAAGGTTATTAATCCACTTTGAAAATTAATCCCTGCTTTTCTTTTTTTCTTCTCATACTCCTGGCTGGGAAGGGATTAAGACTAAACTCAAGGGAGACAACAGGTCAGCTATGACATATCTGTGAATCTAAATTACAGAAAGCAAAGCAGGGGAGAAGGGGATGGAGAAGTGTGATTTTCTCCTGGATGTGAGGGAAGAGAAAGCAAAGTGACCAGGGGATTTACTGTGAGGAATTATGCAGGATGAAGGTTAGGAAAGCAGGAAGATGCAGTCCAGCACTGAGAGCTGCTATTGATATTTGGGATTTCCAGTATCATCTGCCCCAAAAAGGGTTGTTCTTGCCCTGCAGAGGCTCAGCATCCCCCATAAAACACAGATTTCATGTCAGCAAGCCTTGCCACTACTGCAGCACAAGCAAATAGCATCTCCCTGTGCAGTTTATCACCCCCAGGCTTCCAGGGAAAGCAGCACCTCCTTATTGCTGCCTGAGCACCACTTAGCACTTTGGTTTGGAGGTGTAGGGACACACCACTCTAAAAAAAATATAAAAATAAAAATAATAATCCACAGTTGCCCCTGAAATAGGGCTCGGCTGGAAAGCTACTCAAAGTAGCAGTGCTAAAATTGGGACTTTCCTTGTTTTTTCAAGCAGCAGGGAACATGTTGGGCTCAGAGAGTTTAACAAGCAAGAGTCAAGCGGAAAAAATCTCTCCTTTTTAAGAGTTGACCACATTAACTTTCAGCAAGTTTCCGGGAGTCCTGCCAGAGCACTGGAGTTTTGTATACTACGGAACTGTTAAAAATATTATTGTAAATGTTATTTTCAAAAAGCTTCAGAGGCCAGAGCTGGGGTAGTGTAAAAAAAACAACAGCAAAGCAAATGAGATTGTTTTAATGGTGAGAACACAAATGGATGTGTGCTGATAGCTCAGGCAGCCTGCAGGCTTGGCAAAGAGGGATTCAAAGGCAAATGGAGAGTGGTTGGAATATTACAGGTTAGTTGGAATATTTCAGGTTTTCTCTGATCATCCCAACCTCATCCTAACAGTTTTCTCTAGACACTGCAGAACCTTCAACCTGCTGTACTTAGAACTGCCCTGGAACTTGGATCCATGTTCTGGGATACACAAGACAACAGCTAAATTTTAGTGCCACTTCAGACACAGAAAACCCTGCCCTCATGGCATTTTCCATCCAGGTTATCCAAAGGATACACCACATAAGAGAAGTTAAAAAATAGCAATTTAAGACTGTGCATCTTTGTAGACATAGCACTTAGGGACACGGTTTAGTCAAGGATTTGGCAGTTCTGGGTTAATGGTTGGACTCTGTGATGTTAAAAGTTCTTTTCCAGCCTAAATGATTCTCTGACTCCATGTTTATGAGTAGGCAGCTGGGATTCAAAGGCAAAGGGAGACTGGTTGGAATATTTCAGGTTTTCTCTGATCATCCCAGCCTCATCCTTACAGTTTTCTCTAGACAATACAGAACCTTCAACCTGCTGTACTTAGAACTGCCCTGGAACTTGGATCCATGTTCTGGGATACACAAGACAACAGCTAAATTTTGGTGCCACTTCAGACATACAAGACCCTGCTCTGAAGCCATTTTCCACCCAGGTTATCCAAAGGATACACTATGCAAGGGAAGTAAAAAACCAGCAATTTAAGACTGTGCATCTTTGTAGATGTAGCACTTAGGGACATGGTTCAGTCAAGGATTTGGCAGTTCTGGTTAACGGTTGGACTCTGATGTTAAAAGTTCTTTTCCAGCCTAAGTGATTCTCCGATTCCATGTTTATGAGCATGCAGCTGGGATGGACTTTCTGCAGACATGTGTGCAGCCTGGCCAGGTGTGCAGGTGTATCGCCCCAGAGAGCTCAAGGGACAAAGTTCATGAGCCAAGGTGAGGAGAATAAACCTCCCCTGAGGTTTTATTCAGGCTGCTGGGCTGGAGGTGACCTGCACAGAGCAGCAGAGCTCATGGAAGGAGCCAGGCCATGCCCTGGGAACCACAGCCCATGAAACCCAACAAGCAATTCTGTACCAGCACCCATCAGCTGAGGCTCTGTGACCGCGTTCACAGGGGTCTGAGGATGAGGGAGAAGACAAGGATCTGACTCCATGTTTCAGAAAGCTGATTTATTATTTTATGATATATATTATATTAAAACTATACTGAAAGGATTTCATCAGAAGGCTAGCTAAGAATAGAAAAAGAAGGAATGATAACAAAAGCTTGTGTCTTGAACAGAGTCCAAGCCAGCTGGGCTGTGATTGGCCATTAATTACAAACATCCAAGATGGGCAATCACAGATGCACATGTTGCATTCCACAGCAGCAGATAATCAATGTCTACATTTTGTTCCTGAGGCCTCTCAGCTTCTCAGGAGGAAAAATGCTAAGGAAAGGATTTTTCATAAAAACAAGGCTTCTTCTCCCCAGTTTGGGCCATGACACCCCAAAACTGCTTAAGAACCTTTCTCACAGCACCTGCTGCTGATAGAAGAGATCTGTGTTCAAAATCCATCGTGTTCAGTGGAGGATTCCTTCAGCCAGTGACCCAGCCAGGGCAGCTGCACTTGAAAGAAAAATCTCCTGAGCCATCCTGCTCCTCCCAGCACGAGGTGTACTGACAATGAGAGGTTTAGAACCTGCCTGAGTCCTGCTGTTACCATCCATGACAGCCCTTTGAAGAAGCCACTGAGGGCTCAAAACAAATCCTCTTCTCAGAAATTACTTTTTATAAACAAAGTGTTCCAGACAGCACACTCCATCCAGTACGTTATCACAGAGAGGTTTGGGTAGGAAAGGATCTTAAAGATCTTCTGGTTCCACCCCCTGCCATGGGCAGGGACACTTCCCACTGTCCCAGGCTGCTCCAAGCCTTGTCCAGCCTGGCCTTGGACATTTCCAGGGATCCAGGGGCAGCCACAGCTTCTCTGGGCACCCTGTGCCAGGGCCTCAGCACCCTCACAGGAGAGAATTTCTTCCTAACACCCAATCTAAATCTCTCCTCCTTCAGTTTAAGACCATTCCCCCTTGTCCATGTAAGAAGTCCCTCCTCAGCTCTCTTGTAGCCTCTTTAGGTACTGGTATTTCTCTCAGTCCCTCTCCTTGCTTTGCAGTAATATTCCTTTTACTAAAGCCAGTGCAGTAATCAGCAATGTATACTGGCAAATTAAACCGCTTCAAATTTCCATATAGATCTCAAACCTCTGGAACAATAAAACAAGCAAATCAAAAGGATTAGAAAGGAGTCTTCTATCAGCAAAGGTCAGACACCACAGCCCCATCAGGTCAGAGTTGATCTATTTTACATGTAACAGGTCTAGCAAAGCAAGTGTCCAGGGAATACATATGTTCCCCACCTGTTTGGGTTTTTATTTCTATCAGGATCTGCACAGCACAGAATTGTGTCCACTGAACTCACATTTTTTTACAGAGAAACTGGTGGATATGAACCAATTTGCAGACACCCTGATTACACCCCAAAGCCCACCTCAGCCCCTCTGTGCCTAAATCCAAGTTTTCAAATCGGGCACTGGAGTGACCAAGTCTAAAGGATCCTCACCTCCCCACATGAGGCTGAGCCAGGGTTATCTACACACACAGCCCTGCCTGCGAGGATGATCTGCAGCTGGGAGAGAGCACTGTCCTGCATCATTTTCCCTCCCACAGGACAAAATCCTGACCTCAGACAGTTCTCTGTGTATTTATGAATCAGAGGGAAGCCCTGATGCCAGCTACACCTGCAGAAACCCTCTGATGCCAATGAATATTCCCCTCTAAGTGAACACAAAGGGAAGGTATTTCTACATATAATATAAAAACCAATGCAGAAGAATGTTGTAATTTCTTCCTCCTGCAGGTTTTCATTGCCTTATTTTTGTCTTTCTCCTCAAATGACCAAAGATTTTGTGGGGGAGAAATTAAAGCAAAACTGTATCTGGAAAAGTGAAGCTTCAGGCCTCCTTTCTTCCATATCACTGGGAAAAACAGGAAGGAGAATGAGCAGAAACCAAAAAGGAGGAATAAATAGATTGTAAACCTTCAGGTGAAATAAGCCAACAGAAAAGTGTTTGTCTCAGAAAAAAAAAATCTCTCCTTGGGAAAAGCAATTGGGAGAAAACCATCTGATATCAGAAACAAGGTGTCTCCATGAATGGAGCTTTACACCAGAGAGCTGCAAAGCCAGTGTTGTGCCATGGGGAGCCTGGCCTGAGAGGTGGAATCTGCACCAGGGACTGGGATTCCAAGGTCTTTTACAGTTGATCTGTCCAATTAACTTTTAAAACATATTTTACTTCTACTTTTCTACCAACAGTTATTTGTCTGCCACACAACATCTACATTGCAGCTCTCCCCAGCAAATCATTCTATACCACTAACACAACAGAAAATAGTGTAAATAAAAAAAAAACAGAAACACCCAAAATCTTCCATTTTGTCTTTTATTTAATTCCATACTAAAAAGCCAAAACTCTAAATTTTTCACCCTGTAATGAACTATTGCAGACTATCTATTTTACACACTTATAAATTCCAATTAGCCTTAAAGCCTTAGAAGCCCTCTCCATAAACAAAAGTTAAGAGCAACGTTTCCTTAAAAACCAAGACTTATCAAAACAAACAGAGAAATATTCCCTATGCCCTAAGTTCCAACAGGTATCAAATGCATAACCAACCTCATGGCTGGTCCATATGCTCCAACAGGGATTTTAACACTAAGGGACAAAGCTCTGGACTGGGAAGGAGAGAGATTATTATATTTGTGGGGTGCCCCATGGCAGAAAGGAATGATGAATCTGACTCCATTTTCTCAGAAGGCTAATTTATTACTTTATGATACTATGTTATATTAAAGAATACTATACTATAGCATATACTATATATATATACTTCATATATATAGTTACTGTCATATATATAGTATAAGAGTTCTATTGTCATTACATTGCAAAGGTTCCATATTGCCAGAGTTTCACACCTCCTTGATGTTTCTTGTAGGCAGCTCCTCCAGGCACTGACTCTTCCTTGTCCTCACAGCAGCCAACTGACTCCAGTCCCCACCAATCCACTCTTTTATAACACTCTTCTGACTGGCTACAGGTGTGGCCTGTCAACATCAGGCCTGCTCCTAATCCTTAGTAATTGGCTCAGCTGCAACTCTTTAGGGGATAAGGTTACATTCTATTCCACCTTCATTTACCCATACTGTATCCCCCTACATACAGTCATACTATAATATATACTATATATATATATTTCATTATTATCATTTAGGCCTTCTGTAAGTATCCTTTCAGGATACTTACAGAAAGCTAAAAAGAAGATAGATAGGAAGGATAGCATAAAGGATACTTACAGAAAGGATACTTACTGAATGCTAAAAAGATAATAATGAAAACTTGTGACTCTTTCCAGAGTCCCAACACAGCTTGGCCCTGATTGGCCAAAGAGTGAAAACAACTCACAGCAAAATCCAATGGAACAATCATCTGTGGGTAAACAATCTCCAAACACATTCCACACCAGCACAACACAGGAGAAGCAAATGAGATAAGAGTTGTTTTCCTTTTCTCTGAGGCTTCTCAGCTTCCCAGGAGAGAAATCCTTGGCAAAGGGATTTTTCAGAAAATGTGAACATGACAGGAGATCCATCCCAGGGCCTTGGCCTGGCATTGTGGCAGGAGCAGGGCTTTGAAGCCACTGTGCCAACTTCCACCCTCACCCCAGCTCATCTCTGACCCACTTTCTCTGCTTTGCAGCACAGCCCTGAGAGCACAGAGGATGGAGAACACACCTGGCCATGCCAGGAGCCAGCCCCTGAAATGCAGCATTTCCCCCCAGCCTGCAGGGATCAATAGTCCCTGGCAGCCATCCCCCTGCACAGCTTCTCTTTAACGAGCACAGCCTCTCCCCTGCAGCCTGCCAGGCTTTTATTGATCCCAGCCAGACTTTCTGATCGACTGCAAAGCCCAGGGCTCAGGACTAATTGACCACTCTCTGCTCTCTCAGCAGCCACCTGGCTGATTTGCTCCTTCTCTGTGGGCAAGAAGCACAACCTCCACACCACATGGAGAGATCAGGACCCCAACAGCCACCAGAAATTTTGGCAGGTCCTCTCTTTGCTCGTGCCACTCTTCTTCAGGTGTTCTAAGTGTTCACTTAGAGGGGAATGTTCATTGGCATCAGAGGGTTTCTGCAGGTGTAGCTGGCATCAGGGCCTCCCTCTGATTCATAAGTGCACAGAGAACTGTCTGAGGTCAGGATTTTGTCCTGTGGGAAGGAAAATGATGCAGGACAGTGCTCTCTCCCAGCTGCAGATCATCCTCACAGGCAGGGCTGTGTGTGTAGATAACCCTGGCTCAGCCTCATCTGGGGAGGTGAGGATCCTTTAGACTTGGTCACTCCAGTGCCCGATTTGAAAACTTGGATTTGGGCACAGAGGGGCTGAGGTGGGCTTTGGGGTGTAATCAAATTTGCAAATTGGTTCATATCCACCAGTTGCTGGGGGAGGTGGTTCTGCCATGCAGCTCTGGATTGAGATGTCTCCAGCGGAAGAAGGCAGAGCTCAGTGAGGGCTTAGTGGCAAGCAAAGATTAAAAGCCAGCTGTGGTTTTGGGCAGAAGGAGCAGCTTCTGCACAGCCCCAGGACTGAGCTGCCTCCATGAGCTCCCAGCTCATGCCTGCCATCAGTGCTGTTGTGTCGCAGACATCTTTTATGGGAAATCCTTTCTTTAGGATTTTTCCTCCTGAGAAGCTGAGAGGCCTCAGGAACAAAATGTGAACAATGGTTATCTGCTGCTGTGGAATACAACAGGTGCATCTGGGATTGGTCTCATGTGGTTGTTTCTAATTAATGGCCAATCACAGTCAGCTGGCTCAGACTCTGTCTGAGAGAGAAGCTTTTGTTATTCATTCTTTCCTATTCTATTCTTAGCCAGCGTTCTGATGAAATCCTTTCTTCTATTCTTTTAGTATAGTTTTAATATAATATATATTGTAAAATAATAAATCAGCCTTCTGAAACATGGAGTCAGATCCTCGTCTCTTCCCTCATCCTGAGACCCCTGTGAACACGGTCACAGGGTGGTGATGGGGTTATGAAACAAGCACGTGGGGCAGCTTGCACAGAGGCTTTGTTCTCCTTGTCCTCTGGACTTGCAGTATCACATGAACTCAAGTGAACTTGCCTTCACAGTGAAAAATGAGCCATCAACAGAGCAGGAACCAGACTGGGAGCACACAGCCGTGGGCTCACAGAACCTTGCAGCCTGCAGAGCACACACTGCCCAAAGCTCCGAGCTCTCAGGGCCTCCCAGATCTGCCCTGCCTCTCCTGCCAGCCCTTCCCCACCCAGTGCTCCCAAAGCTGTGGCTGTGCAGAGCCCGAGCACAGCCTGTGCTTGCTGCAGTGCACACACTGCAGCTTCTTCTCCAGAAGGGGTGCCCAAGCTGTGCCATCACCCAGTGCTCCCCCAGCGCACTCTACTTTCTTCAGTCTCACTCTACTTCATTCCCCAGGCCTGGTGGAGGGAAGGAAAGATGGTGACACTGAGGAAAAGGTGGGTTTGCCTCTAAACCCAGCTCAGGGCATTGCAGAACTCGAGACTGAGAGCATGACAGCTCACCAAGGCCAAGAGCAGTCTGCAAGGGAGGCAGTGGGATGAGTAATTTCCTCTCCTACCATGTCCAGCCTGGTGTGGAGCAATGGAAAGTCACAAATGTGGGTGTTTTGTCCAGCTCAGAGAAAGTCTGACCTGGAGACTTTCAGACAAGAGAAGCCCATCACCCTGGACAGACCATGAAGCATCAAGGCAGCTGTATAACACCTCTGAACTGGCAGAGCAGCTGCTCAGCTGCTCCAAAATCAGGTCACTTATTAGGCACAGTGGGGAGCAGTGAAATCCTTTTAGAAGAAAGCTCTGGAGAAAGACAGCTCAGCTCAATATTGATTCCCACGGCTCCGTTACAGACAGACAGAATTAATTTCCAGGATGGAAAGAAACATATGCCTGTGTATCAAAACAAAATACAGAAGCCTTTCCAGTCCTCTGGCTGCATTTCAATGCAAACCAGAAGGCTGTCATGATAGAAAGATTTCAGTTTTCTAATTAATTCTCCCTGCTGAGAGTTTAATGCTGCTAATTGATGAGGAGAGGTGGTGTCCAGACAGTGCTTGCAATTCCTTTTTACATCTTCAGGCCAAGTTCTCTCTAAATTAAATAATAATAAGGCAGATTTGTTCCCTGTGTGCACTGTGCCCTGCTCCAGCTCCCTCCTCCCCAGGAGATGTCTGGTGGAGGAGGGAAGGGAGGCAAAGCCCATGTCAGAGCTCTTTACAAGCGCTGGAAGTTTTCCTGGAAAACGTCATCTGTGATACTGTCACTTCCACAGGACAAGCCAAGAGAAAGACCAGCGGTGCCAGGGACACTGCCTGTACCATGAAACACCCTCCATGGATCTGGGAGAGCTTCTCCCCCTGCAACAGAGCAACTGCTCAGCCAAGAGATGTCCCATAACTCTTCCAAAAACCAGACAAAATGTACCGTGCTGTCAGGAAGTGGATCATCAGAACAGCCCCTGGTGCCCAAGCGAGTGCCACCACCAGCAAAAAGATGTCACAGGTGCAGAGGAAGGTTGGCCGCTCACCTGCAGCACAGAACAGTTCTCATCCTTAACCCTAAATATTAATCTCACACTGGTGTTGACCTCTGGAGCCAGCAAAGTGATCCTAAGAGCAAAAACCAACACAGCATCAGTAGGAGAAGGCAGTTCAACATGCCTGGATAGGAAATTCCTGCTCCCATTCCCTACAGGAGCACATGCTCCAGTCCTTCCCTGATCAGAATTTGTCCCTCTGCTCTCCACACTCAACAATTCCAACCCCAGGGCCCTGAGCTGCAGTCGGGGAATGAGAAATAAAACCCAACCCACGTTCACCGTGCTGTGGTTACTGAGCAGTGACAAACCAAGCAATGCTGATGGTCCCCAAGCTCTGGCCTGACACTCCAGCACTGCTCTGTTTGTCATGGCAATAGCATTTCCACCTGCACCTCTCTGACATCTCCTCTGGGAGCCTTTGCTGTAGAGCATGGCCAGCAGAGCCCAGGCCAGCTGTGCAGAGGTCCAGCTGGCTGACCTCTCCTTTCCAAAAGGCTTCTATTTTTTCCCCCCCATTATTATTATTAGTTTTCAAGCCACCTACTTCCATCATAAATATCAAGTAAAATTAGCTTATTCCTAGAATGCTATAAAAAGACAAGCTCATGCCTGCACAAACTGACAGCCAGTGAAGGGGAAGGCTCCAACCACGCCAAAAATGTCAAGTTGAGAGCTTTTGGCCCTTTTACTACAAAATCCTATTGCTGCAAGCAACAATTGCAACTGTGCAGGTTGAGTCACCTGTGTGCAGAGCCCCTCACCTGCACAGGCTCCTGCTGCTCCTCCTCAGTGCCTGAGCAAATCCACACCAGGGAGAAAAGCTGCTCGCCAGCAGGGAGGTGGATGAGATGATCTAACAGGACCTTTTCCATCTCTTTTCTGCTTAGTCACAGGATAAATACCTCCCAAGTTGTAGAGCAACACGCTGGCTCTGCCTGCCTGTGGTGGGAGAGCTGCCCTCTGAGGATGTTCTGTTTTCCAGATGTTCACAGAATCCCAGAATGGCTCTGGTGGGAAGGGAGCTCTGCAGATCTCCCAGTGCTGGAGGAGGCTCACCTAGAGCAGGCTGCACAGGATCACATCCAGGCAGGTTCTGAATGCCTCCAGAGACAGCCGACAGGGCTTACCCAAGGGAACTTACACAACAGAGGACTTGCATGAGCTTGGTTCTCACCTTCAGAGAGCTCTGAGGCACCCAAGCCAGTCCCCCAATTCCTGTCCCACAGCCAGGAGCAGCACAGGAACCTCATTTTTGTACTATCAGAACACTGCTCTGAGCTCCCAAGCCTGCTGCTGTCCAAGATGGACAAGCATTTCATTTATTTTTCCAAAAGGCAGGTTGGCAAGAGCACAGACAGCAAACATCCAGGTCAAGCCTGTCAGAAAAAAGCTCAAAAAACCCCAACCACCCCAGAAAGGGAAATGCAAAGAACCAAAAGGTTTGGGGGGAAGAGGCTCCAGTGCAGCTGAGGTGTTTAGGTTTACATGGCAATTTCCACTGGCATTGATTCATGCCACAAGAGCAGCAAGGCTCTGTCTTGGTTCTAAAATGCCTGAAAAGTGCAAGGCTTCCACAAGAGACACAACCCAGAGAGCACCTGAGAGCCTCAAGGCCACAGATCTGTGAATTTCACCATGCAAGGAGAAAAATATTTCACTACATAAACCATAAAAAAGACCCCACACCATTAAAAAGCAAACAAAAACCACAAAAACAAACAAACAACAACAAAAAAAACCAAAAAACAAACAAAACAAACAAACAAACAAACAAACAAAAGCCAAAAAAAACTACCAAAAGCCACACAGCCTAAATATCTCTTGCAACAGGATGGACACCAAGGGATGGGGCAGCTGGGAGTAGAAGGTTTTGCTTCATTTTCTGCTGAACAATGGGATAACCCTGAGCATTGCAAATTCTCACAGAGTTCTGTGTTCTTCATAAGAACCTTGTTCCTGGAGTCACATGATTACATCAGAATCCACACTTCTCCTTTTTTTTTTAAAGAAGTATTTGCAGATGTCAAAAGCTGAAGAAGTATAAGTCATGTCTGAAATGCTCAAACAAGAAGGAATAGAAAAATCTTCTTTAAAAGAAATAAATCTGTATTTTTTGGAGGAAAGAATGTGATCCAAAATTCCTTTTTACCAATACTATACACTGGAAATGTTAGACTGGACAGGGAGTGACTTAATTCTGGGGAGAGGTGGGTTCCTTCAACATCTCCATCTGTAAGTTAGAGATCAAAAAATACAGCTTTCATAGCAACACCTGCCTAGAAATGAAGCAGCCCCTTTGGGGTACCCTGATACTGGCTTTCCTAGTCAAAAGAACATTATGCACTGGGGGACAATACCAAGGCACAGCAGTTTAAAAAACAATGAAATAATAATACAGCAGAATGTCTTTCCAAATTTTATTCCCGCTTCTTTTATCCAGCATCAAGCAGGGTAAAGCCATGGGATTCAGCTATGCCAGCTCATCATAACCAAACCACCAGGTTCACAGCTGCTGGTGGATCTTGCCCAGCAAAAATTTACCTGATGGTAAAAATTAGTCTATAAATAAGGAGCTGACCTTCTGAAAAAGCCTGTGCTGGATCTCACAGAGCTCTTCCCATGGCTCACATGAGCTCACAGAGCTCATCCCGTGCTCTTGCTGAGCCTGGGGCAGTGTCACCGTGGCACTGCAGGCACCTGGGCTGCAGCTGCCCACCAGTTCAGAAAAATAAACTTTGGCCACGTGTTCAAACACTCAGGAGCACCACAAAGAGCAGAAGAGCTCAGGTCATGTTTATTTCCTATTTTTGCATGGAATTAAGACCTGGAAGATCTGTGGCGCGCTAGGCCATGCATTAATTACATGCATATAAATAATATAAATAATTAGATATCCACGGAAAAAATAGGTAAAGACTACATTTTTTGTTAAATCAGTGGTCTTTACCCATTCTGTCCAAACTAACAAGCAAAGATGCAGAGAAATTCAGAGGTGGAGGAGAACACGAAGGGCCTGAGCAGTTGTGGAGCTCTCAGCAGCTCCTGGCACAGGGTGCTTGGGCAGCAGCAGCCCCGAGCCAAGCCCTGGGGTGGCATCCATCACCTCCCTGGAGCTCAGCTTGCCATTCCTCGAGCTCCAGGGCTTTGCTTTCCATCAGCTTTTCACAGAGACAGCAGCAGGGCAGCTCCTCCTGCTCGCTGGGCACAGAGCAAGGGAAGCTCAGAGCAAGCGTGAAAAATGTGTATTTTATGATTGGCTTTTGGCAAATATTACAATGAATATTATGTGTGTTATGTTAGAAAGTGATGCTGTGTTAATTCTCTTAAGTAGTGCATGAAATATAGTTTTAGGTTATAACAAAATGTTAAAATAGAAACTATGCTATGTAGGATACTTTTTTTCTAAAGAAAGGACTTGCACTGAGATAGCAGCCACAGGACACCTGAATCTTTCAGAGAAAGAGAATTTATTGCCCCATTATCAGAAGAAATGAACTTCTTCCCATCTCACTCAGGCAGGACGACACCGTCAGGATTCAGAGGAAGAAGCTGACACTGACCAGACAGAATCCTGTGTTTGAATGGAATTTATGCATCATGTATGAAGTGTATGAATATGCAACAGGTTATTGTTTTTAAGGGTCAATCCTCTGTTAACGTGTGTCCTTTTTCAGGCTTGTGCTGCCCAGAAAAGGTACCCGGACGTCCATAACTCTTTGTTTCTATTGTCTCATATTGTCCTAACATAAATTGTCCAAATTATTATTACTCTAATTATATTACTATTTTTATAACCATTTTATTACTATTAAACTTTTAAAATTTTAAAAACAAGTGACTGGCATTTTTCACAGCAAGGAAAACTCAGAGCAAGGAAAGCTCCTGGCAAGGGGAGCTCCTGGCACAGTTCTGGGTTCCTGCATTGTCTCAGCCCAGCTCCCGGGGAAGGGAGCCCAAACCTGTTCAGTCACATTGTTCCTGCTCAGCCCTGGCCCAGGGCTGGGCCAGGGAGCTGCTGCTGCTGTTCCCAGCACAGATCTGCAGATCCTCAGCACACCAGGACACCCTTCTGCCTGCCCTGGCTGCAGAATCAACCCCAGGCAGGATCCAGCACAGACCATGCCCAGCATTAGAGGCTGGTTCACAGCTACCAAATTCCTGAACTGCCACCGTGGCTGCACAGTGTGGAACACACCAAGCCCTGCAAGGGATGGGCACACCAAACCCACAGCACCACAAATCTCCCCATCCAACAATCACCTTCTGCCTGCCCAGGATTTCCCCTCCCTTCTCTCTGTCTGCTCTCAGGTGTCTGCAGACAGTGGCTGGGCTTGGGAAGCGTGAAAAATGCGTATTTTATGATTGGCTTTTGGCTAATATTACAATGAATATTGTATGTGTTGTGTTAGAAAGTTATGCTGTATTAATTCTCTTAAGTAGTGTGTTAAATATAGTTATAAAATATAATTATACTAAATATAGGTTATAACAAAATGTTAAAATAGAAACTATGCTATGTAGGATACTTTTTTTCTGAAGAAAGGGCTTGCACTGAGATAGCAGCCACAGGACATCTAAATCTTTCAGAGAAAGAGAATTTTTTGCTCCATTATCAGGAGAAATGAACTTCTTCCTGCCTCACTCAGGCAGGATGACACCGTCAGGATTCAGAGGAAGAAGCTGACACTGACCAGCCAGAATCCTGTGTTTGAATGGAATTTATGCATCATGTATGAGATGTATGAATATGCAACAGGTTATTGTTTTTAAGGGTTAACCCTCTGTGGCTCCTGCCAGCCCTGCAAAGGATGGGCACACCAAACCCACAGCACCCCAAATCTCCCTACCCAAACAATTCTGCCTGCCCGGGATTTCCCCTCCCTTCTCTCTGTCTGCTCTCAGGTGCCTGCAAACAGTGGCTGGGCTTGGGCAGGATTACACAGAGGCTGCTGCAACCTTGCAGAGGTGTCAGAACACCTGGGGACCTCCTGCCCTCTGAAGCTGTCACAGGGCTCTGATTCTCTTCTGGTTAATGTTTATCTTGCTGCACTTGGTTCTCAAGGATGTCTGTGCTGCTGCCTTTGAACCACACAGGAAAAACACAGAAAGTGAATCCAGGGTCTACACATAAATAAATAAATATTTTTTAAAATAATAATCAGATTATTCAAACACTAAAACACCTCTTGCTAAGACTGCTGCAGAGCATCAAAGTCCCCAATTCAAGCAAACACGGCCAAAAAAAAAAAAAAGAAATTAATGAAATTACAGTTTTGTTTGTAGAATTTCCTCTGTACCTCCTTCTCCTTCCCCAGAAAGATTTGCTCTAAAAGGAAAATACCACTCATCATGTTTCTATCCTTGCTTATTTAAGAGGAGAACCGCAGCCTACAGCTCTGTAATGTTATTAGCACTTTTCCCCTTTTTACACCAAACCACGACTAAATGAAACATGCTACAAAAACTAGACACGGAAGTTACAGGTCCTTCTTGGTTGTGTTTTTTTTTTTAATTCCCTTTTTAAAATGAAGTACTTTCTGAGCCGAGCTCTGAAAACCAGATCACACATACAAAGAAACGAGTTTGGAAATCCCCCTCCCTCCACCCCCACTGCTATTTGCTAAGGAAACCAGATGCCCAGAGCCAGCCAAAAAATGATCTCAGCCATTCTTAAGAGAGCCTACAGTGCATTTTCATGAGTCATGGAAAGCAACAACTCGTTGCTTTGGTAATGCTAGGTAAGCAACTGGTCATCCATCCCCAAGCAGACCTGCAGCAGTAAGTCAAAGAGCAGCCCCTGTCTTGAGAGGTTACGTCAGAGACAGCCCCAAAACAGAGCTCTGCAGCAAGACACCTTGCAGGAGCTTTTATGGGACATGAATTGTGTCCCAGGAAAGCATTTAGCACAGCTTTCAGCAGCCAGGATCCCCCACAGTCCTGTCCTGGGGTGTTGTCAGTGCTCCACACTCAGGGCAGGCAGAGAGGAAGCAGGAAAGAGAGGGAAGCAGGGACTGTAAGAATCCTCTTTGGGCTGGAGACACTCCAGTCCCTGGTGACACTCCTGAACATGGCCATGAAGGTGGTGATGTCCTGTGATGCAGCCCAGAGCCCTTCAGCCATTCCTGT
Organism: Calcarius lapponicus; assembly: GCA_039654755.1. NCBI lineage: Eukaryota > Metazoa > Chordata > Aves > Passeriformes > Fringillidae > Calcarius > Calcarius lapponicus. The sequence goes on along the minus strand of CM077464.1, from coordinate 10,039,534 downwards.
CCAAGGTTTTGGAAATCCAGGGAGGTGGTCAGGTCCCCAGGCACCAAGGGGAGATCCTGTTCAACACATCCCATATTCTTCCACAAAGATTTCCCATTTTCAACAGCTCCTGGTGACTCCCACAGCCTGGGAAGCTCCTACAGGGGTGAGACACCAAACTGCACCCCTGTGGCAACACCTGGTGTGAAAGGCAAATCAATTTCTCAAGTGATGATGAACCAGGCACAGGAAGCCTTGCTCCATCCCATCAAACCTCAGGGCACCACACCACCTCCCTGGGACAGCCCCACTGGGATCCTGAAAGGGAAGCTCTCCAGCACAGGATTTCCTGGACACAGACTAAGAACAGAACTAGCTCATTCTCATCCAGAGATGAAGACAATCTTCGGCACCTTTTGTGCTGAGTCCAAAAGCCAATTGTGAAAACACATCCTCAGCCCTTACAGGCTCACACCAGATTTTATTCACACCTGGAATGCTGGAGATGAAGTTGCTGAAATATTGGAATGATTAAACAAACATTTTCTCCCTTTTTCTTGTGGCATCAGCCAGGTGTGTTGTGCATGTCTTTGACATTTCAGCTGCTTGGGAAGAGCACTGTGGAGAGTCTCAGCATCCCCAAACCAAACAAAAATAGGCAAGAACTGGCACGGCTCCTCAAATCCTTCTTTCCAGCCATGTCACAAGAGCAGCAAGCAGACCTCAGCCTGGGCCACCAGAGAAGCAGATCCAGCCAGCAAAGCCACCAGGAGCCGTCCCAGCAGCAAGCTGGGGACAGGAGTGGGACAGAGCCCTGTGGTTCCACACCCAGGGAGCCCTGGCGGTCCCTGCCAGCCCCAACACCCAGCAGATGTCAGCAGGGCTTCCCTTGGCTGCCTCTGCCAGGGGAGGAGCAGCTCCTGGGCCTCAACAGGAGCCAAGGGCAGAGCCAAGAAATTAACCTGACAGGATTTGTCCCACCATGAACTCTACCAAGGCACCATTCAGAAGGAGCACAGGGAGAGCACTACAATGATTTTTTTTTTTCCCCAAACATTTTCCCTCTGGCACAGCACAGCACGGCTCAGGAGCAGCTCAAATGCATCCTGCAACAACATCCAGAACTGGACCTTGACCCTTTCAGTAAAACCAGTGATGTAATAAGCTAAGCACAGCTCTGTTTATCTCTTTTACTTGCTACCAGCACCATCCAAAGAGAAATAACTGGAATATCTTGCATATTTCTCTAATGACTCTTGCTATTCTGTTAGCACCAGCACAGAGGGACTAAGACCAAGGAGCAGCAAAGCTGTGGTTTATTAACCACGAGGTGCTGAGGTTTCCCAAAAGCCACTCTCCAAGAGGAAATCAGCAGAAGGATTCCAGTAGAATAAACCAAAGCTGCAGTTTTGTGCTGAAAGGGAAGGAGAAGGCATTGAGGCTGCAGTATGAACACTTCCCATCAGCAAGGAAAGCTCTCCAGGAGCTTGGCCCAGCCTGGTACGTTAATTGAAGGATGCTTCATCAAACAAGCCCTGCTCCACAGCTCCACGCTACACCAGTGCAACAAAAGGAAGCCCAAATCTCTGATTTGACAGGTTATTCATCACTTACACACTCCCAAACCTCTCTGTCCCACAGATCCAGCTCCCACACCTCCCTCCAGCCACATACTCCCACAGCATGGTGATTCCAGGGTTATCACCCCTCTGTGGCTGACACTATCATCAGCCCCCATCTGCATCAGCCAGATGTAGGTAACAGTGTTATCAGCTGCCCTCTGCAATGACACTGCACTGACCCTGCAAAAGAGGGACAATTTCCCCCAGGGCATTCCCCAGGTAGTGACTGAGAGGAAGAGGAGAGGGGCTGAAAGGAAAAGGGTATTTGAGAGAGAGTTTCTCTGCATGCACTTTCACCTGTTCTGCCCTGTGTGACAAGTCTCACCCTCACACCTTCTCCCCAGACAACCCTTCCTTATCAAATCACTGCCCCATGCAGGGGATGCCCCAAACCTTAAATTTATATCTGGGCAAGATATTACTGTTATTAAGAGCTGGTGAAAGCCAGATGTGCCCATCACCCTGTGTCCAGCACCCTTCTGCAGAATCCTCGTGGTTTGGGATAGAGCATCCCTGTTACCACCTTGCACAGTAAAATGTGCAGACAGCTCACTGTGAAGAATTTAGGATCTGCTAAATTCTTCTGGGCTCTTATTTATTATGGATGGCACTGCACTATTTCCAGTTCACAACTAGACTGTGATGATTTGACTTCTGCTCAGTACAAAAGCCCCCAAAAAAAGAGTTTGCAGCACAAAAGTACTGAGCAATTTGAGTAATCCACCATGCTCATCACAAGGGACTTCCTTGCACATCCATGGAATGGAACAGTTCAATTGAAAGGGATCTACAGTGATCATCCAGTCCTGACCAGGACTGCAGGACAAGGACAACCTCAACAAGGACAGACTTCATCAGATGTGCCAAAGCAGCAGCATCTTCCTGTGACCCTCTGCACCAGTTCAACACAGGATTCACTCTTACACACAATATCTGTGCTAAGGACAGTCATCTGCAAAGTTTTCAATATTTTCTTGGGGATTTGGAAGCACCTGAAGGCCACTGTGGAGGACACACTTGCAATGGACAAGACAAACATAACCATAACCAAACAGGAGCACTCAAAGCATTGCAGGGGCCACAGAGCACTGATGGATTGAAGGCGTTCCTACCTCCATCACAAAGACTTCTTATCTCACCAATTACATTCCCAAAGCAACAGTACAAAGTCTTTTTCTCCATCTGAATCACCCAGCTATCAATCAGATGACTTTTTGTCACTTGGCCACGCGAGTGTTGCAGAGGGCCTCCAACCCACCCACCCAGGGCTGGTTTTTTTTCAAGCAATTTGGTGTTTAATCTCTACCTGAACGCTTGAACCATCCTCCCACCCCCCAGGAGCTGGCCTGAGCCCAGGCTGTTTGCACAGCAGCCCACGCAGGAGCTTGGCCAGCTCCTTCCAGGATCTGCTGGAGCCGCCGGGCACGGCGCGCTCTGCCAGCCGGACTTTGGCCCAGGCAGCTCCTGAGCCAAGGCTGGCTCAGCTCCACCCTGGCTCTCTGCTCTTACAGCTCCTTCTCTCCCTGGGCTGCACTTCCCAGAGTGCAGAGGATAAAATCAGACAGGCTCTTGCAGAAGTGACAATTAGTTTTGCATAAAATGGTGGCTGGTCTGGGGTTTGACTCGGGAGAGCAGAACCAACCACAGATTCTCATTAATTCTGAGCCACTTTGTCTCAACTAACATTTATAGTAGGGTCTTCCAGCACTAAAAAAAGGTGTTTGGGGAAGGCATTTGGGAGCTGAACCCTCTCTTCTAGAAGGTACAGGTATATCTTTCAGTTTTGACCTCTAAATGACTCAGAAAGCCCAGCTCAAAGCCTCTGAGCTCCCTTCACAGACATTCCAAGGGCCCTGGGAACAGAAGCTGGCACCTGAGACCAGACACAGCGATGACACGCAGTGCTGTGTCCCCACCCCTGGTCACAGAGACAGGCATGTAGAGCTGCAAGGGTCCCCATGGTGGGCCAGGCTGATGCTGCTTCTTCCACCATCCTGCTCTCAGGCTGGCCCCAAGCCCTGTGCTCCAGGGGAAGATCCTGGAACAACATCCCCACTGCCAAAACAAAGCAGGGAGCCAGGTACCCCCTGCTGCAGCCCCTCTAGAGTGCTCTTCCTGTGCTCCTCATGCCCCTGCCACAGGTCTGCTGCAGGGAACAGCTCCCCAGGGCCTTTGAAGAGCAAGGCATTGGTTTTTAAAGGAGATCTTAGCTTTTAATTTGCATCATTAAAGATGAACTGAGACAGACTGGTTGGATCATAGAATCGTTAAGGCAGGAAAAGACCTCTGACATCACTGAGTCCAATCATTAACCAGCACTGCCAAGTCCACCTATAAACCATGTCCTGAAGTGATTGCTGCCGACACCAAACCTCTCAACCATCCACACTGTTTTTGAACAGTTCCAGGGATGGTGATTCCAGCCTGTTCCAATGCCTGACCACCCTTTTGATTTGGGCACCAGCAGCATTTTAGTGACTAACAGGAAAATTACTTGGCTAGACCAGATGAGAACTGCAAGGACAGACAGAAAACAAACAAAAAAGCCCCCGTATCCACACTCCTGCGTGCTTACCTGCACCTTCACAGACAGAAAACCCCTTCTCTTGTCTGTCTGATGCTCACCACAGCACTGACCACATGAGATGGAGGCTCATGCCACATGGGATATGGGGCCAGCCTGCAGAGACAGCATGGTTCAGGCACAACTGAGATGACATTCACCATCTCTGCATCTCACACTGCACTCAGCAAAGGCAGAAAAGGCTCCAGAAAGAAATGCTGAACTGCCCTGGCCTGTGGGAAAGGGGACCTGCTCCTTGGAGGGACTCACCAAAAACATCTGGTCACCCATTTCCCCTTGTGGAGGTTAAATAGCTAAATAAATAAAGCCTGGGGATTGAGAGTGAACCTGCCAGGTTCAGCATCAGTGGGCCATCTATAGCTTTTCCCCCATGTCTGGGGAAATAATAAAAATATTTAAATCCATATTCCACTTGTTATGGCTCCACACTGCATGTTCCATCTCCCCAGTGCACAGCTGACATTCTGCACATTTCTGTGCACACTGTGCTGGGCCTGTGCTCTGTGCAAAGAGGGCAGGGGAAGGGACTGAGCCCAGCAGCCTCCTGCCATCATCAGGCATCAGTGAGCACCATCCCTGTCTCCCACAGCTCCTCACTGTAGGAGCCAGCCCGGAAAATGCTCGGCCACCTCCTGTGAAGGGCTGGCAGGTGGCATGCGTGTCCCTGTCCTGTGCTGCATCTCAGGATCTAAGGAGTCCAGAGATTCGCAGAGGAATGAAATGTGCTTCCTTAGGCCAGATGAACTGCACGGGTTAAACTGGAGTTAGATTTTTTTTTTCCTTCGTTTTCTTTCAGATGATTCCCTCAGTCTGGAGAGCCGAGGCAGACTCCAAGCAATCACTGCCTCTTTTCTTCTACGTGCACTCCAAAGCCAGCCTGCCTTCCCCGAGCAGTCTAATAAAAGATATCCCTTCTTACAGCAAAGCCTGACTCACTTCCCTCCAGCCTCGACCAGCAGGTCCCCGACAGCAGGGCCAGATCCACCAGAACAGGAGATCCTGCCAGCCCTCGCGCTCGTTCCCACGTCCATCTGGGAGAGCCGGGCTGGAAGCACATCACTTTCCATGCTGCAGCAGCACACTCCATCCCACGGCTCTGCCAGGGAGCCAGACACACCACGGGAGCCTCACCAGGCGTCTTCCCAACGGGAAAATTCTCAGAGCAGAGAGTCCAAGCTGCAGGAGAAAATCACGAAGCATCGGGGAGCAGCAGGAACGTTCCGGACGGGACGGAGCCGCTCCTCTGGCCGCCACAGCCGCTGGATTTTTGCGCCAGAGTCGCTTCGTCTGGGTGAAAATCCAGACCACATCTCTCTCTGTGTGAGAACACTTCTCCCACAGGCTCTGACAGCCTCCAAAAAAATAAATGCATTGCCCATCAGCACACGTTGACATGGCAGAGCTGCAGGTTTCTGGTGGAGATTAAGGAGCCGTGGAAAAAATTGTGGCACCAAAACGCATTCACACGAGGAAGGTATAAAAGGTTCTTTACATCCACATCCCACCAGGCAGGCAGCCCATCCAGCCTCACGTCCTGCCTCAACAGAGGAGCTTTTACAAGCTGCAAAACCTTCCCAGGGCAAAGGCTATGCCCAGCTGTGGAGGTCTGCTCTGATCTGCAGGAGCCCTGGGAAACCTTGAATCCCTCTTTATAATTAATGTCAAGTTAGGGGTTCTGGAAACTGGACCATCTGACACAAGCAGAACAAAGCCCCAAATGCAACTGATCTCATGCACACCTGAGGAGCTGCTTCCAAGAGCTGCACTCCATGCACAAATCCTGCACGGAGCTACGTCAAACTGCACATACCAGAATGGAAATAAATCCAGAAGGTGTCACAGAAAGAAATTCCCCCCAACCATTCACTCTCACCAAAGAAGTGAAATAGCTTGACCCTGGAAATCCCTGGGATCACTGCACAAGTCCCAAGCCTCCAAATCCCAAGTGAGCCAGGTGTTTTTGGCTCATGCACCAGCAACACATGCAAGACCCTTCCCCACACCAGGAGCAGGTCCACTCCCAAAAACGACTGGATTACAAGACAGGAATTGAAGAGGAGGATAGAGGCAGCAGCCGAGGGAGAAGCCTCTCTCCGGGCTGTCTCAGGGCCAGCAAGATCTGTGCTTGGCCACCGTGCAGGACCTGCCCGGATGGTCCCCGGCTCCCACCTCTGCTCCGCTCCTCCCGCACAGGGCACAGCTTTGGTGCCGGCAGCACAAATTCTTCTGAGCATCATCCCGGCTCGTGGCACAGCCCCACGGCAGAGGCTCGCTCCGTCCGGGTGGAAATCCAGCTTTCCCAGAGATCCAGCTTTCCCAGAGATCCAGCTCTCCCAGAAATCCAGCTCTCCCAGAAATCCAGCTCTCCCAGCTCCGCCGGCCGCTCGCACCACGCGGGTCCGGGCTCCGGGTCCGTGCCCGCCGCGGAGCCTTCCTCCCCGCGCTCATCCCATCCTCACCGCTCCGGAGAGACGGTGCAGGGAGAGCTCCGCACGACGGTGAGGGGTGGCCAAGAACCCCCGCACCTCCCTGGATGTTTTCCAGGGAGCCGGCACACAAGCGACCGCATCCAGAAACCGCTGGCTCCAGACGCCAGTGCATCCCAAAACGGGTTTGGAGTCTAATCCCGGCGCTCGCTGTCAGCAGCTGCAGCTGGGACAGGCACCCAGGCGACAACCTGGGGACAACAGCGACCCGAGAGCAGCAGCACAAGGCGGGGGTGTGCGGGGAGCCCCGGGGAAGGACAGTCCTTCAATCCGCTCCGCACCCACGGACACGGCAACTCCTCCTGGGGAGCGCACTTGGGGACCCCCGCTTTGCCCCTGCACGGCTCCCCAAACACAGCCGCAGGGACGAGCTCCCACTTGGCTAGACTAGAAAGGAAGGAAGAAAAACCCACGGAAGCCAGACCCGGCTGCAAAACTCTCGGTCACCGCTGCAGACAGTAAAATAATTAAAAGAACGAAACTATTCACGGAGGCTCGGAGCCAGCGCCCGCGGAAAGGGGGGCTAAGGACGGACGGACGGACTTACCGGGGTCACCCGCGGAGGGACATGCGCGGCCACCCGCGGCTGGTGTCACCCCGTCGGGTCCCAGCGGCCGGCGCGGCTCCGAACGGCTCCGCTCGGCTCGGCACCGCTCGGCTGGAGCTCGGCTGGGGCGGCGCACAAAAGCGGGAGGAAGCGGTGACGCGCGGAGCCGCCGCGGCCAATGGGACGGGCACGGGGACGGGGGCGGACCGGCCCCGCCAGCCTCCGAGCGACCGAGCGGGGCCGGGCCCTGCCCCGCCGCTGGGGGGCGACACTGGGGGCTCCGAGCCCCGGGGCAGCTCCGAAACGTTGGGGCAACTCCGACCCCCGTGGCCGTTCCGAGCCCCGGGGCAGCTCCGAGCCCCGCGGCGGCTCCGAAACCCTGGGGCAGCTCCGAAACCCTGGGGCAGCTCCGAAACCCGGGGCAGCTCCGAAACCCTGGGGCAGCTCCGAAACCCTGGGGCAGCTCCGGGCCCCGGGGCAGCTCCGACCCCCGCGGTGGCTCCGATACCCGGCGCGGTTCCGAGCCCAGGGGCTTTTCCGAGCCCTGCAGAGCTCCGGACCTCGCGTTGGTTCCGATCCGCGGCGCAGTTGCGGCCCCCGGGCGGGTTCGCAGCCCGGATGCCCCGTCCCGCAGCCCCGCTCGGTGCCGGTGGTGCTTCCCTGGCCCTGCAGGTGGGAGTCGAGGTGAGCTCTGAGACACGGGGCAGCTCCGACCCTCGGGGCTCCTCAAGCCCCTGGGGCGGTTCCGATGCCCGGTCGGCTCGGACGCCCGGGGCAGCTCCGAATGCCGGGGCAGCTCCGAATGCTGGGGCACTTCCAGCCCCTGGACACCAGCTCTGCTCGGACACCCAGGGCAGTTCCGAATGCCGGGGCAGCTCCGACCCCCGGGCTGGCTCTCAGCCCAGATGATGCCCCATCCCTCAGCCCCGCTCGGTCCAGGTGCAGTTTCCTGTGCTCCCGCAGGTCATATCAGCCCCGGTGAGAAGACACCGGTTGTGCTTTCAAGAAGGATGGAATGTGACCTGTGCGCTCCAGCTGAGGTTCTCCTACCTTCTGGAAAAACGGGGCTGGATGTGAGCTGTCCTACCTAGGGCTGACACAAAAAAAAAAAAAAATCAGGAGATGATGAGAAACAGTGGTGAAACCCTTTGATTCTGGGATGAGGTTTCATCAGCTGGAATGCTGGTGAAGATGGTGGTATCTTGCTGCAGCAGGGTAGCCTTCTGCAGGGCCCAGCTTTTTCCACACAGCTGGGATGTGCAGGAATTGCTCTGATAACTTGATTTGGGTTTGCCTCTTTGGGGCAATAAAGTCAAACTGAGCCATAGTTAAGACCAAAGAGCTTTAGACTGTTCCTGAGTCACAGCTTGCTTTCCAGAAAAGCTCAGGGCTCCCTGGGCAGTTCCCTGGGAAGGTAGAGAAGCCTCTGGGCTGTTCTGATCTACACCCACTGTCCCAAATCTCTTTTGAGTATCCAAGTTCCTTTGGGCTCGACTGTCTATGTGGAGGGAGCCAACAATGGCATAGAAGCAAAATTACCCTTAAAAAAACGGCCAAGGAGAGGCTGAAAAACACATGGAAGTGGGAGCTGAGTTATGTACCAGATATCCCTCAGACTGGTGGGAAAGAGAGAAAATTCACGCAGACAATGGAAAAAGTAAGTAAGAATATTTCTCTGATTATTTCCTTGTTTCCCGGTTTAGTAAATGTGTTATGGAGAGGAAGAGGAACAAAGTAAATGCAAGATTTTGGTGGGGGAGAGAAAAAAAAAATGGGCTGGATGCTAAAACCAGCCCCATTCCCCTCAAGTTTTTAAGGAGTTACTGCTGCAAGAAAGTTTGAGCCATTGCCTATAAAGGCAATAGAAACCCCAAGCAGGGACCCCTCCTGAGAGATTCAGATCTCACATCCTCGTATACAATCGCGTGACCTGTGAATAAAATCCATAGAAACCGGTTCTGTATATCCCAAATAACTGCACATGGCTCCAGCCCAAGCCGCTCCGGCTTCCCTCACTCCATAAATGATTTTACTAGGGCCAGTCGTGATCTTGATGTAATTGAATAGGTTTCACTCTTTTCTCTCTCCCTCCCCCCTGCCCAGAATATTTGTGCAGCTTACAGAGACACGTCCAGGGGGACTGAGCTGTTGCTGGAAGGAACCTCTGACTCCAGCTTGCCTCATCCATTCGGGAAGCAGCGTGAGTGGAGCCTAAGCCACCTGGCTTTGGGAAGGAGGGTGCTTTTCTCTGCACCTTCTCTCTGACTCTTAACAGCTTTTAATAAAATTCTGGCAACTTGGCACATTTGAAAAGTTGGCTGCTGCCCATCAGGGATGTATGTCATGAATTCTTGTGCTGCAGATGCCTTTCTGGAATAAAACACATGTGTTTACCTTGGGAACCAGGCACAGGACCCCAGGACTTGAGGTTCAAGTATTACAAGGCACTAAAGCGACAAGGAGCTCCTTTAAAAGCACCTGGTTTTAATGGGAATTTATTCTGCACACACCAATTACTGCTGAAAGCTGTAATTGCTGTAATTCTTCCAAGCATCTCTTCTTCCCTGAATGTGTTTGGTGGCCAGGAGTCCTGCTAGGGGGGTTTCAATTCTAGGGTGTCCCTGAACAATATAAGGATCCTGCTGTGTGTCAAGGCTGTTTCCACTGATGGCAGCGGATCTCTGCTGATGGGTGTGCTGAGAACCTGCCCCTGAATTCTGCCAGCTTGAGTCGCTCTTGGAAACATTTCCAAAGCCTGGAGGAAGGATGGGCAGAGGTGTGTGGCTCTGTGCAGAGTTCCAGGTGTTCTACAGATGCCTGGTGCCAGTTTCTGGAGAGGAGTGGACACCTGGTGGAGGGCAGTGGCCAGCCCCAGTGTCACAGGCAGTGGCTGTCGTGGCTCTGTACAGTGACATTAAACAGGCATGGGCTGTCCTGTGTCCCTGAGGTGTGGCACACCTTGTACCCACAGAGCCAAACTCTCCCTTCTTTGCCAAAACACGGTCCAAACTGCCACCAGGACACCCTCCTTGGTGTCACCATGATATTTCCTGAAAAATCCTGGCAAAGGATTTTGGTGCATGCTGTCCCATGCTGTCCCAGTGAATGAGATGAAAACCACACCACACATAAAACCTAGAGATGGGTGCTCTGATTCTCAGCTGACTGGTTGAATAGGTTTCACTCTTTTAAATGAAGAGTGTAAGAGTGTTCACTCTAATGAAAAGAGTAAATGTTAGGTGGATATGAAGGCCTATTTCATCCTGATAGCATCTTCAGTGAAAAGTTTGATGGCACAAGTGGGTAATAGTGAGCTATAAGAAAAGCTGATGGTTCATCCACAGATCAAGAACTTTGCAAATCACAGCCCCAGGCTTGTTCTATTTATGCTTCTCCTTTAATGACGTAAGCATTAGTATTTGCTGTGAGGAGAAAAATGGGAAGATATTTGGCTTTTACCTAACTGCTGCTATTTTGGGCTGTGTTAGGGTTCCTGCAGGAAGTGAACACAGGTCCCAGAGCACTGACCCAACTCTTCTGTGACTAAGTATGCTCCATCTAACCTGAAATTCTCCTGTGCCTCCTGTTTGCTATAATATCCTTTCTTGCTTCCTGCCCTGAAGAGCAGCATAAAGCTCTTGTCTGCCAGGCCAACCTGGCTGAGAATGGGGGTGAAATCATTCCTATACTTAGTTCCCAAACTGCACAAGAGTGATGCCATCTCAGGGTAAAGAAAAGAAACCAATTACTCAGAGATTGTGAGCTGCTCCTCAGCTGAAGGCTGGAGCTGGGGATGGGCCTGAAGAGATGTCAGCACATAAATCCAAGCCTGTGATGCCAAAACCTCTGCATGGCAGCGCCTGGGCTTGGCAGATCTGCATCAGCTGCAGCTCTTCCTCACCAAAAATGAATTGCAGGTCTGCTGTTTGCTGCAGAAAAACAGGTGGGAAAGGAGGCTTAGAGCTCTCCCATGTCCCTCTTACTGTTAGAACCCATAGAAAAGCCACATTTATTTTGCTTAAATATTTCCCACTTGTTCTGAGCGAACTGGGGACTGCCTGATAGACAAACCTGGCACAAACCACACATGTCAGCATTCCTAAGGGGTTTTGTGCTCCTCCTCAGAAATGCCCACAGCTATGCAGAGGTTTTCTGGGGACAAACATTTGAGGATGGAACATCATCTCTACCTCTGCTTCTGTTTTACTGTCACAATGTCGTGGAGGGGTTGAGAAGGGTGAGAGTTGTGTTCAGCTCTCAGTTGCTATGGGGCCACACACTTCCCAGCCACCTTCCTCTGCATCTCCTCTTGCATGGAATGCTCCCTGGATGATGTGATCACCTGCTCTGCAGGGCAGAAACCAAAATCTGCTGTATGAAAACCCTCACAACCAGGCAAGAGCAAGAAGTGATCTCTCAATGGGTTTTGAAACCTTTCCTCTTCCATGGCAGGAAATGTTTTTCACATAAAGCCTCCTGTCCACTCAACAAATTAGCCTTGTGGTTGCTAGCTTGGGTTTAACTTTTGGGATGAGGAGGAAATCCTCAAATGCCAGACTCAAGATATGGAATATTTCTAGGATCCACTCCAGCACAAAAGGTAGGTGGCAGCAGCAGGCACTGTATTTTAAAAGGAAAGGGTGAGTGCTGCACTTGAAGACAAAATGCTCAGTGCCCATCCTGGAGGAGAGGGTTCAGGACATGGAAACCCAAGAGCAGGGAGCCACTCTCCATGCTCTGCCACCCATCAAACACTTGGAAATCCTGCAACACCCCATCTTTAGGGGGTAGGAAGTTGCTCCATGGGGGGGTCAGAGCAAATGGATGCCCCCAGCTCGCTCTGACCAGCATTTGTGTCCATCCACATTGGTTGGACACAGCTGCCTGGAGAAGGATTTCAGATCTTCCAAAGCAAAGGCTGAAGGCTGCGTGTGACACACAGAGGAAGCAGCTTGCAGCAGCCAGCAGTGTCAATCAACCAAAAAGAACAGGTTTAAACTCATATTTCTTCAAAGCTGGGTGTGACTTACACTGAGATTGAGTTGTGTGGATGGTTGTTTTTTTTTTCATGGTAGTCATAACATGTACTTTCATAGCTGAATGTAAATTTCCACAGCTCCTCTGTTCCATGACTCACCTTCTCTGCCCAAACAGAGGGAAAAACATCTCCAAAACTGACAGAGTGAAAGTGAAGAGGGTCTGATTTCTGGGTTGTTAAGGAAATGTCGTTGGAGGGCACTTTTCTGTGAAGCTTTTTCACTTGTGGGTCATGCTTGGAACTTATGTCAACCAAACCAAACTGAGCTGCGTTTGCAAGGTGACTCTGTCACACTGCTGAAAAGTGTGAAGCTGGAAGCCCTGGAGAATTACCCTGCTTATCTGCAAGCAGGCTCATTTTAAACTTTCTCAGGTAAGGTCAGAACTATTCCAGAATATTTATGGGTTCATCTGGCACCTGAATATTGTGGAAACTTGCACAAGAAATAATATCCTTGTGGCATTTGCAGCTGAGACTGCAGGAAAGCAAAAAATCTCAGTGGACATCCTGTGTTTCCATCTCACCTGCCCAGAAACTTCAGAAAAAAACTTGAGACTTTCCCTGAAAAGAACCAAGATTTTCCACCCTGCGACTGGCTTTTCTTGAGTAGAGGGTAAGGAACAAGAGCAGGACTGAGAGAGCATGGCCCAGACATGGATATAGGTGTGTGTCTCCAGGCTGTCCTGCTCTTTGTCCCCACTGATAATAGGATTTTGTTCCTTGAGAACATGCCCCTCTTTCTCTAGTCTGTCTCTTGATTTGAACAATAACCAATCTACAGGGCTGTAGCCCATTATAATCATTGGAATTTGGCTCCCTTTTTGATTGGTATTTTGCACTATTTACTGTACTCTTGCCAGGAGCTTTTCAGGAATATTTGTGCTCCTGCAGCTGAAAGAGGATCATTTATGAGCAGCCATAGAGCCCCAGTTTCTCTGTATTTCTTCTCATTTACCCACATGGAGCTGGATTTTAGGTGCCAGAAATCAAAGGAAGGATTGAGTGATTTACTGCAAGTGGGATCTCTCCCATTTGCCACGGAGTTATCTGCACGCACCAAGTGGAAACCTCCAGTTTTTCCTTTACATCTGTCACGAGGGGGAAGAAATCACTGAAACAATCAAAACCTGGCTGTTTACACATGTTTTGTTTTACAAATGGACTTGTATAGAAAGTTGCAGGGCTTCTGCACAGACAGCTCCCATAAATCTCTTATCACAAAAGCCATATGTCCTCATTTCCTCATCTGCGGCGAAACACAAGCGGTGGCGCTCTGATAATTAGGAAGCTGGAGGTAAAGCACTCAGCATCCAGCAGGAGCAAAGTGGATGTGGGTGAAGGTTGCAAAACACAAAGCAGAGCAGTTTGGGTTCAAGTTGTGCCACTCATCTGCACAAGTTTCCATTGCGCGCCCGTCGCTCGCGTGTTTACAAACCAGTTCCTCCACGGAGGGGACACTGGGAGCACTGGGATGTGGGAATCCGTTAAATCAAAGGGGTTTTGAGAAAGCTGCAAAAAGCAAACCTCAAAACCAGAAAAACTGTAATTAGAGCTAAGCAGTAGCCATAAAATAAGTAGGCAAAAAAATGATGTAAAAAATAAAAAAGTAAAGACAAATAGAACAATGGTCTGTGTATTAATGCTTGTCTAAAATAACTCCTAAGCTGCAAAAAAGTATATCTAGAGAAATATTAAGAAGTTTTAAGCTTAATAATAGAGCTCTGTGCATTGTGTTTTAAGGCTTACAAACAAGTATTGTATTTAAAATAAGCAAGCATTGTTTTAACCAAAAGTACGTGTGCTTATAGTGATTAAATAAAACTACTGTCAATATGCTTTTGCTTTGTGTGGTTGGTCAAAAAACTTTTAAAGTTGTAACATTATGTTCTTAGTCTACTACCTAAAATGTGAACTAATAGCATCTTCCCATTGTCAAACCATGTAATGAAACTGATGCTAAATTAAAGCAGCTCAAAGCAGGTTCCTAGCAATCCTGTGCTGTTTGTAATTTGTATATAGCCCCCAGCCAGCAATACTGGGAGGCTCTGAGGGTCACTTGCCCTCCCCACTTGGTTTGCTCTGAGCTGGCAGCCTGCTTGCTGGCCTTTGCTGGGCAGAAATCCTTCCCTTGTGAAGGACCCCAGGTCAGAGCTCAAAGGGCAGTGAAATGACCTGGTTCCATTTCAGTCCCTTTGGCGGGATCTCCAGACAGGTAGAGGGGGAGAAAAGCACCCACTGAAAAATCCTTCCTGGAATTCCTGGAAAAATCCCTCTCCTTGGATAGATAGATGGCACAGTGGGGGATTGCCTGTTCCTTGCGTGGAGGAAATACAGCTTCATCTGGAAGGAGCAGAAAGTTCCCAGAGGACCACTCAGATTTTTTTTGGCTTCTCCCTGACCAAAAACTCAAGATGACTGTACCTGTGGCCCTTGTTGGTACCGGTAAAACAAGCCAGTGTCCCTCACTAACTTTTAGCTTCACCCACTAATTTCCATAAAGCCACTCAGAGATGGATAAAAATTAACTGAGAGTGTAGAATTAGCACAGCTGCTGTTATGGCATGTCTGGCTCCTTCCAAACCTTTTTTTTTCCCTCAAAAAAGAGACATTTCCTAAATTTCAGATCAGCCAGCAATGGTGAAATGCCCTTTTGCCCAGCTTGGTGTGCTTTGTGTAAGGGGTATTTATTTAATCCATCTGAAACTACATGAGAAAGGAGAGAAATATCCCGGTGGTGAGATAAGATGATTATCTTCCTGGCAAACAATAGGAACGTGGTCAAAATTAAAAATAATTTGATTGCAAATAGGAAGCCTAGTAAAGCAGCAGGACTAGAGGAAACATGACTAATTTTTTTTTTAGCTTGTCTGAACTCACAGAGCAGAGCTTTGCAAGAGCCATAACTTTGAAATATAGATCTGTAGAAAACCCATGGGGGGAGGATGGCAACAGTCCAGCTGCAGCAGTACAATAGGCAAGTTCATGCAGCTGGTAGATCTGACCTAAATGGCTAAATAGCAACAGACAAAAGCTATTTTAGGTGTAGTTTGGTGGGGACTACAGTAAATATGAGTTGGGGAGGAGTGGAGAAAGTGAAGGCTTTTTTTTTCAAGTAATTTTTATTTGTTTCCATTCCTTTGCCATTCTCCTCAGCCAAACCATAATGCCAGTGTCACCTGCAGGAGCAGCACTAAGCTCTCCATACTGAACCTGCAGACCAGAGCTTCTCATCCCTGGTCAATGTTGGTTCTTCCCATCTCCAGCAAAGAGCCTCACGTTCTGCAGGGCAAGGAGAAGGTGGCTGCATCCCCTGATCCCCTCGGGGTTTGTCTCCAAGAGAAAATTCCAATAGATGTGACACCTTAAAATGGCATTTTCTTCTAAAAATGATTATGGGATTCCCAGAATGATTGTCTACTGAACTTCTGCCTCCTTTAAACAAAACTCAACATGGACCCTCTGTCCAGGGGGTGTGAAGAAGGAAAGGATGTGTAGGACAGCTGATCCTCGGCACCCATGACAGCACTGCAGCCTCTCCCTTTGTCCCTGGCAGTGCCCATATCTGCTGTAGACATCCCACTGAGCTGGGCAGACACAGCTGCAGTCTTGTCCTTGTGTCACAGCCTGTGTGTCTGAAATTGCCTGGTGACTCTTGATTTTTAACCCAGTGAGCAGCAACATTTGGATGTTTTTAAATATCTAAGATGATTTGACTGTAACCCTCTCTCTATATATTATTTCTTAGATTTTTCTGTGCTTTTAATAGCACCATTAGGGCTGGGTGTCTGATCTGAAGGCAGTCACCACTCAAACTGCCCTGTGCAATGGGGAAGTGATGTTACATCCATTTTACAGCAGAAGAAATTCTGCTGCAGGCAGAGGGTTGAAATGATCCCTTCCAAGAACACAATGAGAAGCATGGAGCAGAACGCAGCACAGACATCATGTTCCCAGGTCTAGTTGTGACCACAAAACCACAGCTGCTTTTTTATTTTTTTTCCCACTTTAAAAGCCTCTTGAACAGAGAGATTTTTTTGTCAGTTGAGGGTTGAAGTGAATCCTTGGTTCACTCTGTTGAATTCCATCAGCCAAGGATGTGAGTACACTCCACTGATATTAAGCTACTTCAGTTGCAGTGGTGCATGTCTGATCCTTTTCCTGGGTGGATATTTTTTTCTAGTGTTTTGAGGATATAATAAAAGCCAGGTGAGAGTGTGTTGCAAACCTGTGTGCCAGCCATAAGCAGCAGCTGACACCAGAGACTAAACAGTGTTGAAGCCACTTGGCAAAGCTTCCACAGGTCCAGTAATTGTAGGTGGATGAGAGCTTGCAGAGGGTCATTGGGTTCCTGATGGAGGAAACGCTGCTGAAAGGCAGAAGAGGAAATGACAGATTTAATGAGCAGTGGTCACAAGCTGAACTACAAAGAGAAGTCAGTGTCTATGTTTTCCTACAAGGATATTCATAGCAGAACCAAGGCCAGACAGTCCCTGCACTGTCTCTGATGGCAAGACCCCTCCAAACTAGAATGACAAATAGCATCAGGGAAAAGCCTCTGACCTGTAGAAAGAGTGGCTGCATTTCTGCAGGCAGAGAACTGAACCCTTGGAGCGGGGCAATGTCCTTCTGCTTCCACCAGGGAAGAGAGTGCCAGGCCTTTTGCAATCAAAACATCAAAGCACTGTCTCTGGAAGGAAATTGGCATTGAAAGCAGGTTGTCACTGTTACTAATGGTTCAAAAGCTGAAAGATAGATCTAGGTGCAGTATCAGACAGGCATGAAAAGAGAGAGGTGTTTGGTGGATAGGATTTATCATGCTACTCAAAGTGTGCTTGTCACAGTCAAAGAGCCATTAGAGCACACGCTTGGATGCAACAGGGCTGGTAACAGAATCTTTGGTCTGTCCCTGAGCAGAGCTGCACTCTGTGTTGATCCTAGAGTTTTTATGCTTTTATGAAAACAGCTAATGATGACATGATTCAAGATTCTGTGAAGGGCTCAGAGGGAGAATCAGTAAAACATCAAATAACGATGTCAGACTTTTCATGCGTGACCAGCTAAATGCAAAAGCGTCATTCTCTCAGAGACTTGAAAGGATTAACAGTTGGGATTTGCTTCCAAAATGAAAAGGGAAAATTTTCAGGCCAATTTGTGCTTTTGACAGGTGAAACACCATCTGAATTAGGATGGTGGGTGCACATCATGAATGAAATTGGGCACAGGTGCTTGTGAACATGGGAGGGAAGGAGAGGAAAGGAAAAGAGAAATGCCACAAACTTGTTTATATTTCTGAGATATTTCTGTATTTGTTCAGCAAAAGCCATAAAAGGTGACCTTACTGCAGGGGTGATGAGGTACAATGCTGTTACTCTGTTATCCAGGATGGGTACGACAGGCAGTTCTGACTGTCACACTCAACACCAGGAATAAACAAGAGGCCACAAATGGCTTTAATGAGTGAAAAAGGACACTCAAAGAAGTCAGGGGAAAAGGACTGCTGAATGATTATTGACTTGGAAGTTGGGGTCTGTCCATGACCTGGTATCCCAGGGGGTTTTCTCTGAGAAACAAAGAGCTCATGCTGCTGTTCACATTGATATCCAACTCTTCTATTACAGGTCCCCTGTGTAACTTTGTCAAAACTCAGGGACTTCCTCCCAAGTCCCATGAATTGCCTAACCTCAGGACTCCAGGAAAGGAGCTGGTTCTTGGAGGATGCTCAGAAGAACAAAAAATGACAGTGGACAGCTTGTTCCTTCCATATTGGCATAGAGATTGCTCGTATTGCAAGCAAGCAATGCTTCCCTCCTTCCCAGAGGGAGAATGGAAAGCTGGAACACCATCCTGGAGTAAAGAGACAGGTGTCAGTGGGGAAAAAAGGAAAGCTTTTGTTCTCATTGACTGTGTTCATCTGAATGGAAAATCCAGGCAAGGAGACTGGCAGGCCTGCAGTTCACAATGCCAGGTCTCCTGGTTTCTAAGTTTAGAACAAAGTATTCCTGCCCACACTGCCTTTCCCAAACACCCCTGATACACTTATTTTCAGAGGATGATTTCATAAGGTCTCACAGAAGCAGGGACTAGGCAGATTTACTTGCAGAATGTGAAGAGAAGAAAGTGTGTAAGTAAAAAAAACCACTATCCTTTTTCTCAGGGTAGAATGCAGAGTGGATGTGATCAGCACTGTTTTAGGAAGCACTGGCTCGAGTGTGCAGCAGGATTTGTACTCTCCTACAAGAAATAAAAGAAATAAAACAAAAGAAAATAAAGAAAAAAAATTAAAATAAATAAATAAAACAAATCTCCAGCCTTGTGACAGAAAGGGTACGGTGTTGAGCATAAATCTGGGTCCTGGGCCTGAGCAAACTGCCCATCCCTTATGGACATCTGTTTTTCCTGCCCACTCTTGCTGCCTGGATCACCACATCCAACAGCTGTGTGGGTGCAGAGTCTGTTGTGCTGCTCTTGCTGCCAGTGTTGGACACCTCACACCTTTTCTATCAACACAAATAGAAAGCTGGCAGAAAGTTAAACCCACTTTTCTTTCCTCACTGTCACATCAAGAGTTTCAGATCTTCTCTCAGTGTTATGCTGCAGAGGTGTGTGTTTAGTGGAAACCAGCCTTCCTTGCCAATGGGAAATACCCCCTTTGCAGGCAGCAGGGCACCCCTTTTTTTTTGCACACCCTTTTGATGAGGCTGCTGGCCTTGCAGAGCACGTGGGTGGCTGTCTCACAGCTCTGAGTAAGCTGCAAGAGGATGTCAGCACTGCCAGACTTGGCCCAGCTTAATGTCAACCAAGACACTGTGGGGGAAGCCTGACTGCAAACAAAAGCAAAGCCAACTGCACTGTTTGTCCTCATCCAAATGAAGGCAAAGGCAAACAGGGAAGATTTATAAACTGTGTTTCTTTCATTATTTCTAATATGATAAAGAGACATGTTGTCTTCTAAGCATTGCAACCCCGACAACAGTGTTTTCCTTGGGCATGAGCCAAAGTTTTGGCTCCTCTTTTCTTTTACCAAACTCTGGGATGAGTCACTGGTTCTCAATGGGCTGCAGCTGCTGAGCAGGGAAAAGGAGCCCTTAGTGCAAGAGAAGGGATCAGGAGATGATGTGTCATGTGGGTTACACAGGGAACCACATCACTTCCCACAGCCAGGCTGCCTGTAGGGCACCACCAGGCCTGGAGGAGATGGACATGAAGCCAGGACTCCCCAGGACCCACTGGGGTTTGGGTACCACATTTAATCTCAGCTGGTCAGAGTCTGTGTGGCTTCACCAAAAACTCCGCTTCAGCAATTCAGGTACTTAAATGAGCTGCAGCAACTCATTGCTGTAAACCTGGATCCTGATTCATCACCAGCTCCTTGCTGTTAACCCTTTCTCCATTGCTCTCCCATCTCAGGACAATCAGTGGAGTTATACAAAGGAAGCAGGTGGCTGGACAACCCATAAACCATGCATTTCATAGAGTCAGAGAATTAAGCTGGAAAAGACCTCGAGTCCAACCATTAACCCAGCATTGCCACATCCACCACAAAGCTGTGTCCCTAAGGATGGTGACTCCACTGCTTCCTTGGGCAGGCAGTTCCTGTGCTCGGTTTCCTCTTATGAGAGTAGCTGAATGAAAAAAAAAAAAAATAAAAGGATCCTGAGGGACAATTCAGTGAGTAAGGGATGTGTGACCACTGGTGCCCAATCTCAGCTGAGGGAAGCCGTAGAATGAGGCAAAACCTTTTCACTTCAGCCACTTTTGTCAGGGCTGAGAACCAAGTACATTAAATAGTGCTAACCTACAGCTCGCCTTTTGTTGGTCAGCAGGTGGCAAGCTTGTTCCTGTGCTAGTGGCCATCACATCGAGCAGAGGTGGCATTTAAAGGATCAACACTGTCAGGGCAGGGCGAGGCTCGGTGTCACCGACCTCGGCACAGGGTCGCTGTCACCGTGGCTCAGCCTCAGCACGGCGGGGCCGAGCGCTTCCCTGATGCTGTTGTGTGAAAGGTAATGTGAAAAGCGCCAATCGCTTGTTTTTAAAATTGTAAAAGTTTAATAGTAATAAAATGGTTCTAAAAACAGTAATACAATTAGAGTAATAATAATTGGGACAATTTGGATTAGGACAATATGAGACAACAGAAACAAAGAGTTACAGACATCCAGGTACCTTTTTATGGGCAGCACAAGCCCGAAAAAGGACACACGTTAACAGAGGATTAACCCTTAAAAACAATAACCTGTTGCATATTCATACATCTCATACATGATGCATAAATTCCATTCAAATACGGGATTCTGGCTGGTCAGTGTCAACTTCTTCCTCTGAATCCTAACAGTGCCTTCGAGGTGGGAAGAAGTTCATTTCTTCTGATAATGGGGCAATAAATTCTTTTTCTCTGAAATATTTCCACAGGTGTCCTGTGGCTGCTATCTCGCTGCGAGTCTTTTCTTTTAAAAAAAAGTATCCTACATAGCATAGTTTCTATTTCAACATTTTTTAATAACCTAAAAAGAAGGTTATATTTTTTGTAATAAGTAATAATGTATTAATTCTCTTAAATAGTGTGTTAAATATTAACGCACTACTTAAGAGAATTAACACACTTCTTAAGAGAATTAATACATTATTACTCTCTAACCCAACGCATATAATATTCATTTTAATATTTGCGAAAAGCCAATCATAAGATGGTTTTTTCACAGATAAAGAGATTTAAAAAGATAAAGAGGTCAAAAAAAAATAAAAAACAAAAAAACAACACCCAGCAATAAGAGCGACCAGCCAAGGCAGGCATTTATATCTATATATATGTGTGTGTATATATTAAAAAAAATATATATATATAATATATATATTATATATATGTGTGTATATACATATATACACATAATAAAATATATATACATTAATAAAAAATATAATATATATATTATATATATATGTGTATATACATATATATGTATGTGTATATATGTATGTATATATTAAAAATATATATTATATATAAAATATATCATATATATATGAATATATATCCGAATATATATTCACATATATATTTTCATATATATGTGAAAAGAGATGTGCTGAGCCACAGGGACCGAGGGAAGCGAGCTGGCCGCGGCCCCGCTGCCCTGCAGGGATGCGGGACGTGCCCGTCCCTGGGGATGCGCTGGGGGCGGACACGGGGATCCGGAGCAGGGCGGCTCCTCCCCGGCGGGGCGGGATGAGGGGCCGGGCAGAGGGGCACGGAGCCGGCCCGGGTGAGGTGGGAGAGGCCACACGGAGGGAACATGTCCGGGACAGCGGGCACGGCCATCTGCCTGCTGCGCTGCGACCTGCGCGCCCACGACAACCAGGTAGGGAGCGCCGCGGGTTGGGGCCGGGACAGCGCTGCTGGCTGGGGCAGGATGGGGAGGGATTCTCCCGCATCCCGCCCCGGCAGCTCTCACGGCCCGCTCTGTGTTTCCAGGTGCTGCACTGGGCTCAGCAGAACGCTGATTTTGTGATTCCCCTCTACTGCTTCGACCCGCGGCACTACCTGGGCACCCACTGCTACAGCTGGCCCAAGACGGGGCCCCACAGGCTCCGGTTTTTGCTGGAAAGTGTGAAGGATCTGAGGGAAACGCTAAAGAAAAAGGGAAGGTAGTTGAGAAAGCACCGTGCAAATAACACATACATTTCTATTTTCCTATTCTCTTTCAACACATACCTGTGCTGTGACTCGGATCATGTGCTCTGGGCTCGGGTGGGGGCTGTTTTCAGAGATATTTCAGAGAGCTGCTGTTAGATACAGCAGGGTCCCGTGTGTAGCCCCTGCTGTGGTCACCTGCAGGGGGACAAAGCCATCCTGGCTCTGTGCCACGGGGGTTTTGCTTTCTCGGTACCCCTGAGGCGATGAGTGTCAGCCCTGAGTGCCTTGCCCAGAGTGCTGACAGTGCGAAACACGAAAGGCAGAATTTTGGTGGGCAATTACAGTAGCCACTGTGGCCAGGAGCTTTCCTTGGCCCTGGAGAGCTTTCCCTGGGAGTTGGCTTGAGACAGATCAGCATGGAGCCTGGCTTCTGAGACTGGAGAGTTACATTTTCTTATGCCCTGTCCCACTAAACCAGTCTCTAGACTCAGGTATTCTTGTTTATGATGCCTTTAGAACCATAATTGGGGTAGATCAGGGCCTGAAGAATCCACTACCAGATAATATCTGGCTTTGCAGAGCAAAAGATCATGGAGTCATAGAATAGTTTGGGTTGGAAGGGCACTTTAAGGGCCATCTAGTCCAATCCCCTGCAATGAGCAGGCGACATCTTCAACCAGATCAGGTTCAGAGCCCTGTTCAGTCTTACCTTGAATATTTCCAGGGATGGGACAACATCTCTGAGAAACTTGAACAAGGTAGATCAGCCAGCCCTTGAATCTCTTTAGTGTGTGAGGATAAACAGATTCACTTTTAGGTAACAGCCTGGCTTTGTGCCCAGTCATCCTTTCTAAGGCATCCAGAGTGGCAGAAATGTGTTTGACACAAACTAAGCCCCAGAGGCTTACAAACTCTGTTCATGGACTCCTAAAAAATGCTGGCTGGTCAAATCCTGTCTGCCTGCCTCCAACACTGTTTGTGCTCCATAGAAAACTAGGACACGAGTGCCTGCCTGGGCTGGGATGATGGGCTCTTGTGCACATAAATAACAATAACATCAAACCTGTTTCAGGCCAGTATTTTGTATTTTAGTACCCTGGTTGTGAGGAAGGGGAAGCCGGAAGATGTGGTCTGTGATCTGATTACTCAGCTGGGCTCTGTCACTGCTGTGGTTTTCCATGAAGAGGTAAGGGAAATACTCCAGTGACACAGTTAAAAGATAAAATCATGCCATGAAGGTTTCTTCCACGACCAAGTGCTGATGCAGATCCTGTGTGTTCGGAGCCTTTCTTGGCTGTGGTGTTGTTAACCTTGGGTAGTTCCTGGGATGGGGATTCCCTGCGTGGGAGTCCTCGATGGGGCAGAGGGAGGAAGGTAATGTGGAGGAGGGCAAGATCAGGGACGTGGTGCATGTGGGAGCTGCATTTGTGCAGCCGTAACCTCACTCTTTTGTTCTCTCTAGGCCACGCAGGAGGAGCTGGATGTGGAGAAGGGGCTGTGCCAGGTGTGTGCGCAGCACGGGGTGAAGGTTCAGACGTTTTGGGGCTCCACGCTGTATCATCGGGATGACATTCCCTTCAGGCCTATTGACAGGTGGGCTGCTCTGTGCTATCACCCTCCACTGTCCCTTTTGTTTCTCACTCAGGAGGGCTCCCAGTCCTCTGGTCCCACAGAGAAAGGACCTACTAGTCCATATATTTCTACTTTCATGGAGCAGTGCTGTCATGCTCAGGCACACAAAGGGGAAGGAACACATTCAGCC
Organism: Calcarius lapponicus; assembly: GCA_039654755.1. Lineage (NCBI taxonomy): Eukaryota > Metazoa > Chordata > Aves > Passeriformes > Fringillidae > Calcarius > Calcarius lapponicus. The sequence continues at coordinate 10,015,882 of CM077464.1, read as the reverse complement.
CTCTGCACCTGTAGGATTTTGCTTCTGTATGTATAAAGCCAAGGTGTTTGACCATTCATTAAGGGGCTGAAAACGACCTCTAAGATCATCAAATCAAACCATTAACTAAGCCAAGCCCACCAATAAACCATGTCCTTCAAAGCCACATCTGCAGATTTTTTAAATCCTCCAGGGACAGTAACTCCACCACTTCCCTGGACAGCTTGTTCCAGCCTGACTACCCTTTCTGTGATCAGGAAAACTTTAGGAAAAGTTTCTGTGAAGAAACTTTTCCTAATATCCAGTCTAAACTTCACCTGAAGCAACTTTATAGAACCATTAAATGGTTTGGGTTGGAAGGGACCTAAGAGATGATTTACTTCCAACCCCTCCTTGGTGTGTGTACTCTTCACTGCTCAGTAATCATCTGAAGTGTGGTTGATGGAGTTGAGTGATTCATGGCATTCTGTAGAAAATATATGTAATAAGGGCAGACAAGTCAGGCCATGAAAATGCCTGGTTTTCTCCTTTGACTGAAAAGGCACCAGGAGGATTTAATTTTTTTACACTGACATCAGCTGTGTTAATCAGAAGTTAGGTGAGATAAATCTGGCTCATGGATTTCCCCACCAGGGCACACCGTAAATTGAAAAGGCACACCTTAAATTGAAAAGGCACAATTTGCATCAGAAGCAGAAAGAAATTGGTGGCTGTTAGCCCCGGGGGCACTTGCCCCTATTGTGCCTGGCAGTGTTCAAAGGGGCATCACAAACCTGAGAGGACAGCCTGGAATGCTGATCCTGCTCCTGAGGAGGGGGTGTGTGTGGGTGCAGGGCAGTGACCTGGCTGCTCCCATCTCTGCAGGTTGCCTGATGTCTACACCCACTTCAGAAAAGCTCTGGAATCTGGGGCCAGGGTCCGGCCAACCCTGCGGATGGCAGATCAGCTAAAGCCCCTGGCACCAGGGCTGCAAGAGGGGAGCATCCCTACAATGGAGGATTTCGGGCAGAAGGGTGAGGAAACTTAATTTGGAAGTTGCTCTAATGAAATCTTACTTAGATTCTGTTCTTTAAAATTGCGTGCTTAGGTCTGTTTTGAAAAATGTGGTTTACAAAGTGGATAATTTCCTGCTGCTCCGGATTCCCAGATGTTCAGCCAGGCTGAATCAGGTACCTAAACCAAACATCTTGCAGTGCAAGAAAAAATATCTTTTTGTAAAAATGCAGAGGCAAGTAGTGCCTGAGAGATACGTGAAATGTAGTCCCTAAGGATGATTGGATTATCATGGCCCTTTCAGTCTGGGAGGTGCTGTAGAAGCATGTGTCTTTAGTTGCAGGAACAGGCAGATATTTGTCTTCAAATTAAAAGAGAGTAGATTTAGATTAGATGTGAGGAAGAAATTCTTCCCTGTGAGGGTGTGAGGCCCCGGCACAGGTTGCCCAGAGAATCTGTGGAAGTGCCATCCCTGGAAGGGTTCAATGCCAGGCTGAACAGGGCTTTGAGCAATCTGGGATAGTGGAAGGTGTCCTTGTCCATGGCAGGAGGTTGGATCTGGATGATCTTTAATGACCCAACCCAAACCATTCTGTGATTCTGTGATACATCTCTTGCTGAAAACAAAACACAGAGGCAGTGATTGCCCTTCAAACTGTCATTAAGCCTCAGTTCACCCACTCTGCAAACACAGGTAAAATCCCTGTGTGGGAATTTCCTACCCTGCAAATGGGTAGAAAACATCCTTAGTGATTTTAATATGTTTGATATGACCCTTATTTTAAAGGAAAACCACCCAATCTTTTATGTCCCCAAAGCAGACATCCCCACTGCTGAGCATCCCTGGATTTTAAGCTCCCTGCCTTTGAGGTGCTTTCCCAGGGGGTAACAATGTGTTGGTGTTTTCTGTGGCAGATCCTGTGACTGATCCCAGAACAGCCTTCCCCTGCAGTGGAGGAGAGACCCAGGCTTTGATGAGGCTGCAATATTATTTTTGGGACACGGTAACTCTTACATTTCCTTGCCTACATCCTCCCCCTTGTACACATGGCTGTGCAAGTGGGTGAGGCTGCAATTTCACTTCCTAATAATATTTCCTTAGCTCCCATATAAAACTTGACAAAGGAGGGAATTAGCATTATTTCAGTTTTTCAGAGAGACAAACTAGACCAAAAAGAAGTCATCTGGGACTGGGGAATTTAACCAAATACTTAGGAACCTAGTTTACTGGCCATCTCTCTGAAGTATTTTTTTTTCCATTAACTTCTGGGACTTGGGACAAAATTTTTTAGCTGCTTTACCTTGATTTGCCCCTTCTATGCTCACGTCCCACATCATCAGCAATGTAGTTCCTCTGTTTTGGAAGAGTGAAAAGTGGCCTGAGGGGCTGGAATTGCAACTGGGGTGAGGAACAGCTGACCCAAGTTCTGCCTGCAGTTATAAATAGTAGGAGGTTTCTGTAGTCTGGTTTGAAATCTTGCAGCCAATAATGACAGCTACTATTTGTTTCCTTGCTTTGGTGGAGTGAAGCTCCTGCTGACTGCATGTTGTCAGACAGTTTTTGAAATTCTTTCTGGTCTAGTTTGAGGAGCTTTCTTAAATTTGCCATGTCTGAATTCAAAGGTACATGTGCTGATTTCCAACAGCATCAGACCCAAGCAGTTTTCTGGATAAAGGAGGGAGCACCTCTCCAGCTGAGATGGGTTAAAAGTGTGGTGTGGGACAGCCCCCAGGGCATCCTTTCAGCTGTGTTTCCCAAATTCCTGCATTCCTTTGCTTTTGGGAAACATTGTCCTGGTTTAACCCCATAAGGCAGCTCAGCCCTACAGCAGCTGCTCCCTCAGTTCCTGCCAGTGAGATGGAGGAGAGATTCAGAAGGATTAAAGTGAGAAAAGTCACGTGTTGAGTTAAAGACCATTTAATAGGGAAAGCAAAAGCTGTGTGCACAGGCAAAGCCAGGTAAGGATTCATTTCAATCTTCTCACCAGTGAGCAGGTGTTCAGCCATCCCCAGGAAAGCAGGGCTCCATCATAGTTTCTTGGGAAGACAAATGGCATCACTCCAGACATCCTGACTTCCAGCTTTATATGCTGAGCATGACATCATATGGTCTGGAATACCCTTGGGTCAGCTGGGGTCGGCTGTCCCAGCTGTGTCCTCTTCCAAATCCTTGTGCACCCCCAGCCTACTCAGGGTGGGGTGGTGAGAGAAGCAGAAAAGGCCTTGAGGCTGTGTGAGCTCTGCTCAGCAGAAAGGAAAACATTGGTGTGTTCTCTGCACTGTTTTCAGCACAAATCCAAAACAACCCCAGATTAGCTGCAATGGAGAAAATTAACTCCATCCCAACCAAAATGAGTACAAGTGGCCATAGCTTTTGCTCTTGGTCAAGCATTAATATAATCAGAGCTGGAAAACCTGTTCCTTCTTTTTTTGTAATGCAAATATTGTCTCCCCCAGTGAGCTACAACAGCCCTTTAGCAATTTTAACCTGTGCACTGAAGGTGATCAAGGAGAGGTTGGTCTTCCCTGTGTCCTCTGCATTGTCCATGGAGTGCTCAGAGCATGGAAGATCTGCCTCCTGCTGTAAATGTGTGGGGCACAGAAACAACAGTGGTCAGGGTTCCTGCAGCTGAGTGTTGGGGGCTGTCACATATGGAGGGGTTTCATAGTTGATTTGTAAGTAAAGTTGAGTTAATAGAAGAAATAACAATTGAGGATTTTTGAGTATATCTATAGCAAAGAAGAAGACAAGGTTGTTAGCCTGAGATTAGATTAGAAAAGATACATAAAATTTTTTGTAAGCTAGACTATGTGTATAAGTAGATGTGTATACATGGTTTATCAAATTTCTGTAAAACTTTTACTAATTATATTAACACTAATTGTTTTGCACCAGTAAATATAATAAATTATTGTAACGTAGTTAATGACTTGAAATTTCACTTCATTAAGAGTATATAAGGTAGAAAACACAAAAAATAAAAACTTTTTATTTTAACAGTAACAGTCACACTGGTTCTGTAACCCCCAAACAAGCAGCCACAAGGCTCCCAGTTCCACTGGTGCTTTTCAGTGGGTTCCTGATCCAGAATCAGATGGGGATGGGCAGGGAGCAGCACAGCCAGGTGCACAGCGCTTGTGGATAAAAAGGTGCTGTAGGCTGAAGCAGGGAGCCCAGCTTGTGACACACCCCAGAGCTGTAATGAAGATTGCTGGCCTGATTCCTGCCTGTGTGCTGGGGGCAGGAATTGGCAGCTGTGCAATCCGTGCAGGCAGCCGTGAGAGGGAGCCCAGCCCTGCCAGATTGCTTGGGCTGCAGAAGGAAAGAACATTTAGCAGGTTGCTTGTAAAGTACTATAACCTTCTGTTCTTTTACTCTCACAGAATCTGGTTGCTTCTTACAAGGAGACTCGGAATGGGCTGGTGGGGATGGATTACTCCACGAAATTCGCTCCATGGTAAAGATTTTTGTTGAGACTGGAAAATCCTTTTCTGCTTCCATCCCAAACAGGTGTTACCTGTCTGCTGAGTGCTGCTGGGCATGGGTAGGGGTCTAGGTGTGGTTACTTTTGCCCTTTTTATGGTGTTAGAGCAGCTCTGAGGCTGCGCTTCCCTGGAACTGCTGCAGTGAGGCAGAACTGTGCTGGGAGCACAGTGTGGACAGGGAGCAGGGGGGACTCACCATTTACCTTTGGCTTTGTGCTGCTTTGTGTGGGAAGGGAAAGGCAGGGAGGCAACACAGCTTCAGCCTAGTTCTGGTTTCCTGAATAGTCTGGGGCAGGTCACCCCACTTCACTGCCATTCTGCAGGGTGAAGAGACACTTCTGATTATTCCTGCTGGAAAGGATCTTTTGTGTGGGTAAATATTTTGGTTTTCAATTAGGGGGTTTAGTCCCTGGTGCTGGAAGAGGCAGAGTTAATTCCAGAGTGGAATTGAAGCAGCAGCAGAGCCCAGTTTAGCCTGAACTGAGAGCATCTGGATTCTCCCAACAGAATTGCAATGAGAACCAAATTTCAGAGGCTGTTACAGGTTGGGATTTTGTTTCCAATGAGCTTTGTGCTGTGATGGTCGCAGTGGATGGCTCCATCTGGTGGCACTTTGGGATCCCAGGACTGCTGGCTCTGTGAAAGTTTGTTATTGTGGCCTCCACTTGAGTTTTTCCAGGCTGGCCGTTTGCTCAGAGCAAACAGTCCTGATCTGCCTGCCCCAAAATGTTCCTCTGTCACATAATCAAAATCAGAGCAGTTCAGGTTGCAGCCAGTCATTCCCATCTCATACTGGCCATTAGAGCTGGTCAGCAATTAAAGGAAAACTCTTCAAAGTCTTTCTTTCTGTTTTCCACAATTCATTAGAACAACCAGTATTTCCACAAGCTGTAGTGGAAATGTCAATAAAATGCATTTCTAGGAAAATCAAAGTAAAAGCTGTTCTTGATCACCCTGTATGATGGGGTTGGAGTCTGCAAATTCTTTCGTGTTTTGCAACAAGCACTGATTTGGAACAAATGGAAGGGCCCAGTGGGTTGAAATGCCAGAGCAGGGTTTGATTCCCTAGTTTTCCTGCCAAAGCCCAGATTTTCAGCAGTCACTGAACCTTCTGTGGTTGCTCAAATGAGCCACTGAGGTTCTGCAGGAAAAGGGAGCCCTGGGCATAGGATCAGGAGGTTTGTGGCAAAAGGGCAGGTAGGACATGTCATGCAGAGGTTGACATTTGAGGTTCTTTTCTGGGTGTGTCATTGGGGTTGTTAAATCATTTAGACAAAACTTGTCAAACTTGAGTAAAATGATTTATCTCTATAGTTTGGAGACTCCTGTAACAGTCATACTCCAGGAAGGAGAGGATCTTAATTCTTGGAAGAGAATTCTCTCTCTTGAAGAGTTGCAGAGAAGTTACAACTTGACTAAAGCCATTTAGGAAGTCAGAGGCAGCACTGCAAGCTGAAGAAAATTTTTAGACAACTACTCTCAATACAAAACTGTCCCTCTCCTCCCTCTGAGCTGGCATCAAGCTGTCAGTCCTGTGTGGCATTCAGGACATCATTCCTCTGCTTTCAGGCTGGCACTGGGCTGCATCTCACCTCGATACATCTATGAGCAAATCCAGAAGTATGAGAGAGAGAGAACAGCAAATCAGAGCACATACTGGTATGTCTTTGCACCATCAGCATGGCTTATTTTCTCTGAAAAGGAACCTGGTATTTCATGCACAGGAGAGTGATTTGTTAACACTCTTTGTAATTAATGTTTGTTTTTCCCGTGCCTGCTGGCTGGTTTCTCTGGGTTGCACTGTATTTCTCCTTCAGTACAGATTTATTAGTCTGTCTTTGACACCCAGGGGCTTTAGGCATTTTGTAAGCAAAGATTATGAATGCCAGTTGTCATTATTATTGCTGGGAAATCTTGGTTCATGATTTTTGAAAACAATCTTAGCAAATCAGCACCATCCATCTCTGTGTTATTATGGGCTAAATGAGAAGGAGGAATATTTACAAGTAAAAGCCAAAGGGTTTCTCAGAGTAAGAAAATGAGCCCAAAAGTCTCAGTGACTGTGTGATTTGTATAAATCTCATGGTGTTTGAAGGTCCCATGGCCACAAGTCCAGCAAGTGGCCCTGTGTTTGCTCAGCTACCTGGCCATGCCCACCACACCAGAGCAGAGGGGAAGAGGGCACTGGGAACTGGGTTTAATGCATCCCATCTTGTGACCCATGCTCTTCCTCACCTCTCAGTTTATCCATCCCTGTGCTGGCTTTGAACTTGTTCAGGCTCTGCCCAGACACTGTGAATCAGAACCTGGAGCTCTGATAGAGAAACAGGGTCGTGGTAGAGTCTGGCCTAACACTAGACCTGCATGGGAAAAATCCCAAACCATAATATCTGTGCAAACTCTAGAACTAAATATTCATTTTGGTTTGTGACATTTGCAACATGTCAAACAGCACAGTGGTTGGTGAGGAACAGGCAGAACACTGCCAACCATTCTAGCCAAAATGCTCCGTGTCATTAAAATTCAAATGACAGATAAAATATCAACACCCATGAAGTGTATGTTTGGTTTACTTTTTACTTCAAAGACAGTTAAGAGAGGAAAGATTTCAAGAAATGAACATACTCCTGTTTTCCATCTAACAGTCAGCCAGCCTGCTGGCAGCTGGCATGCCATGGTGATTTTAGCATTTTAAAGTGTTCAGTAATTACAAAAATGAAGCTGTCAAGCTCCCAGGAAGTCATTTGTATAATGAAGTACAGGTCATGGTGGCTGCACATGAGGGACTCATTGAACCTCAGTGTTATGACACTGTTTTTTAGGATTTGGACAGTGTTCTGTTCGTGTTGGACATCAGGAGGAATTTCTTGTCTGAAAGGATGATTAGATTTGGGATTGGATTTCCCAGGGAGGTGGTGGAGTCACTGTCCCTGAAGGTATTTAAGGAAAGACTGGATTTGGTGCCCTGGTCTGGTTGACACTGTGATGTTTGGTCAGAGCTGGGCCTGGATGATCTCAGAGGTCTTTTCCACCCTAACTGATTCCCTAATTCTGTGATTCTGTTCTGTAACCAGATTATCCAGAAGGATCTTGTCAGCCTAAAAATCAGCTGAGCAGAGTGCTTCCCATATGGCATAGAGTTGAAGCAGGTTTCTGAGGCTGATGTGCCATCATTTTATAAGAAGCTCTTTTTATATAAAAGATGTTATATAAAACTGTCCTTTTTTTTTTTCCATGGGCCTAGCACCTGATCTAATGGGCTGGAGCACTGTAAACCAGTTTTGAAAGGTGTCTTAGAGTCCCTTGCCAAGGTAATTGCTTAAATCAACACAAATAAATCAACACAAAGCTCTCAGGAATGTGCTGATGTGCTCGTTCCTGCGGAAGTGTGAAGCTCAGTCAGGCCCTCACCCTGCTCTGTGGAGAATTACACCCCAGCAGGGATGGAGGAGGAACACGTTTCCTGAAACTCTGCTCCTGCACGTGAGCTAAGGAAAGCTTCCCAAGTGATTCATGCAGAGTTTGCTTTCCATGTAAGCCGGGCAAGCAGGCTTGGGGAAAGAACTGGTGTCACAGGGAAGATCCCAGAAATCCCTCGTGTCGCCACATTTCTCTTCACAGAGAAAAGCAAGGCACAATTCTTCCCAAGAATATTTCTGGGTTTCACATTCTCTGAACCTCAGAGAAAAGAAAGCACAATTCTCATCGTATTTGCCGTGCCTGTGTTGTGCCAAAGTGGAATGCAATGTGGAGATTGTTTACCCACAGTGATGGTGCTTTGTTTCCTTGGCCTATCAGGGCCAGGTGTGTGTGTGTGTGTGTGTTGGGACTGTGGGGTGACAGTCACGAGATTCTGTGCAGTGGTGAGCAGAGTTGAGTGCTTGGCAGATTCAGTTTAGATGTAATATAATATAGAATATATAGTATAATGAAGTAATTAATTAGCCTTCTGATAAGATGGAGTCCTCCTTATCATTTCTACCTGCCACGAGAGTCATCCTGTTACAATACCCTCGTTGTGAATAAACTTCACGGTGTTAATGGTGGGTTGTATGGAAGCAAAATCCTTGTTCAGTTATCATATCTGAGCCACAGTGAAATACTGGCTCAGAAAAATGTGGCTTTATGTTTCAGGGTCCTGTTTGAACTGCTGTGGAGGGACTACTTTCGGTTTGTGGCCCTGAAGTACGGCAGAAGGATTTTCTCGTTAAGAGGTGTGTATGGATTACCACCTTTAGGGGGGACAGGTACTCTTTTACAACAGGGAAAAGTAAGAGAAGAGGCTGTTTGTAGCATTCACATTCTCTGATAAAATCTCTTTGCCCAGAATTTTTCTCCTGGGAAGCTGAGAAGCCTCAGAGAAAAGGAAAACAAATCTTATGTCATTTGCTTCTCCTGTGTTGTGCTCACATGTGGAATGTGTTTGGAGATTGTTTACCCACAGGTGATTGTTTCATTGGATTCTGCTGTGAGTTGTTTTGACTCTGGCCAATTGGGGCCAAACTGTGTCAAGATTCTGGAAAAAGTCACAAGTTTTCATTATTATATTTTTAGCATTTAGTAAGTATCCTTTCTGTATTCTTTAGTATAGTTTAGTATAGTATTCTTTAATATAATATAGTATTATAGAATAATAAATTAGCCTTCTGAGAACATGGGGTCAGATTCATCATTCCTGCCTTCGTTGGGGCATTCCAAACAAATACAATAGCTGTTGGCATTAAGTTGTACAAATGTTCTTCTCATGGTGCTTGTGTCACCACCCTGGGATGCTGCTGGGAGCTCTCTGTTAGCACAGAAGTGTCTCAGTGCCATGGGTGCTGGACACTGATCCCCAAATCTGGTTAGATGCAGGGAGTAATATTGACACATGCCTGTGGGAAACAGCAGCACAAGGAGAGTGAAGATGCTGTTTGCAGAGACATTGCACCTTTCAGCAGAATCCAGGCTTCAGGCTTGCCTGAGTTCTCCAGAGGACCTGGGACAGAGCAGGAACTGACCCAGCGGGGTAAATCCCAAGAAACCAGACACTGCACTAGATAGGAATCAGGCTGAAATCTGGCTCCAGCCCCAGTGACAGGAGTGTGCATGTGAAATGGGATCTGAGCACTCAGTACAATAACAAATACCAGTCCATGTGTCAGGAGACCCTGCAGGTGATGCCTGTGCTGGGTGAGCTGCTCTGCAGGGGGTGCAGCACTGCCTTAGATGCTCCAGGGCAGCCTGCCTGGCATCCAGCTGTGGCTGCAGAGGGACACATCTCCCTCAGGGTCTGTGTCACATCTGCCAGGCCTGTGTGGCTGTTCTGATGGCATTGGGTGCCAGTGCTGGGCCTGATCTGGAGGCCAGATTTTGTAGCTAGAGCTGCCTCTGCTGCATTGGACAGAAGGCTGTAATTGCCACTGCATCTCGCAAACATGAAATCATCCCCCTCATCTGTTCCTATCCCATTTGCAGGGGCAAAGTGTTACCTGAGGCTTCTGCCAGGTAATTCTGGGTGTAGTACCTACTGCAGAAATAGATTTCACATAAACTTTGTCCTGGAGTAAAGCTGAAAAAGAAAATACCAGCATGGGCCAGAACACATCTCTGTCCACTTGTGAGGTCTGAGTAATTTTTAATTAAAAAGGGGAAAAAAAGAGCAAAGATCAGCAAAACAAATAGACAAAATCCATTAGGGCTTGAGCATGCTCTGTGTGCAAAAGACAGCCCTTTGCAACACTGGAGGGGAGGAATGGATCATCTCTAAACCTGTGCAGAAGGTTTGTTTGTAATGGCACTGAGAGGCTGTGCTTCACCCTCATTCCTTGTGTCAACCAAGCTCCCCTGGCTGTGTTGTGGTCTGAGTAACTGCCTGTGTCAGTATTTCTTCATCAGCAGGTCATTATTTTCCTCTACAGGGCTTCAAAGTAAAGAGATCCCTTGGAAAAAGGACCTTCAGCTCTTCAGCTGTTGGAAAGGTCAGTAGAAACTGCAGTTTTGGCTGGCTGTATTTAGTTCTACAGCTGTCTGTTGGGGCTCACACATGCCCTCACACTGACTCAGGTCTCTGTAGGGGAGCTGCCAGCATGGTCAGGGCTGGCATTTAGACTGGCATCACCAGAGTATGAGTGTGTGTGGCTTCCCTTCCCAGACTGAGCACTGAGCAGCCCACAGGGTCACCCTGCTTTGTGAGGCGCACTGCAGGTAGATTTTCCTGCCCAGGAGGGAGTGTTTGTCACCTGCTGGTCCCTTCTGTTTAGTCACACAGAGGCTGACCAGCCCTTCTTATCAATATTAGCTTGCCATGCCTGCTATGTTTAGTTCTGTTTGCTTTTGGTTACAAGGTTAAAACAGATTTAGACTAAATCTAAGTCATGTTTTGTAATCCCACAGCCTTTTCTTTAGCTGTTACAACTTTGTTGTTGTATCATGAATAGCAAGCATAACATCTCAAAACTTGGAGGGACAAACAGATTAAAGTATTAGAATCAGTGCAGTACACACCTCTGTATTTTTTCTCGTGTTAATGCCACGTGTCCCCATTTGCACACAGGATAAAATAAATCATCCAGGCACAGTAAATCTTTTCCTTAACAACAGACAAACTCTGTTTTTCAGGTACTAACCCTGGGGGATTTGTCCAGTACATCCCTCTGTTAGTCACCTGTCAAGAATCTTTCTGTTCTTGGCCCATCTCACTATTGTCTGCATATTTATTTTACTCTGCAAAATTCCCTGCCACCCGCCTGATTGTTTTTCCAGTCTGAGATTTTTCTGTACTCTTCTTTTTCCTTCTTGCCAAAACTTAACTCCCCAGATTAATTTTCAGTATGATATCCAGTTTAATTTCCAGTGGATCTTAGTGGCTGCACTCCAGCTAAACCACACTGAAATCTCTCCCTGCTGCTGTGCACTGGCACTGTCTTGGAAATGGCTGTGAATACATGACCACAGGCTGGTCTATGAGTGCCCAAAAGCATCCTGATCCCCAGTGCTGTGTTTTGTCTCTGCAGAGGGCAAAACTGGAGTTCCTTTTGTGGATGCCAACATGAGGGAGCTGAGTGCCACTGGCTTCATGTCGAACAGAGGGCGGCAGAATGTCGCCAGCTTCCTCACCAAGGACCTGGGGCTGGACTGGAGGATGGGGGCAGAATGGTTTGAATACCTGCTGGTAAGACTGACCCCTTTGTGTGCCTGGAGTTAAATGACAGGCAGGAGGACAGCCCTGATTGATAAGAAAGGGTACAGGTGATGATGAATACATTTCAGGCTGATTCAAGACTGTGTAGATACTTTTTGCAGGGTGTGAGCTTCCCAAAGCTCACATAAGTAAAAGGAATTTTGCCACAGCGGAGCTGCCACCAACAAAAATGCAGCTAGGAAGTTTGCAGTAAGCTTTGATCCTCCCTGCAGCATTTTAGCCAGAGATCTGTTGCACTTGACAAAACTTTCAAACATGAATGATGCTAACAATGCTCTGATTTGCTCACCCCAGAGGCTGGGGAGGAGGGCAGCCCAGAAATAGAACATGAAAAGAAGTGTGTGCTGGCACAGTGTCTATGCATTGGTGGCTGTGGACTGGGAGCCAGCTAGACAAGCACAGGCAAGTAGGGACAATGGCTGGATCAGCTTCCACAGAGCTCCACCCTGGCTGGAGGCATCCTTCTTCATTCTGGGCTGTTACAGGCCTCCCTGCCAAATGGAGCACCAGTTCCTCTCATATATCAGTCATCAGCTGTGTGAGCTCAGTTAAATAGCTGGGTCACTTCTCTGACCTCAGCCCCCATGTGGATTCTCATGGTACTGATTGAAAAAGGCCAAATATTCACATCAGCCTCATGTTGAAGGTCTTATCTGTGGGATACAGGAGGCAACTGGCAATCAGAAAACTTTCCACGCACTTGGAGTGCTGGATAGGCAGAGGAAGTCCAGTTGCCTTGCCAGTACCTGCAATTAAAGGAGATTTTTTTGTGAATGTAATTTTTTTTTTTAAAACTTCCTTGGAGCTGGGCTCTGACATGGCTTTGGCTGCAGGAGGAAAATCTGGGTGCTCTCCCATGCCAATGCTGTGAGCAGCAGTGGGCTTGGACAACAACACAGTGCAGGACTTCAGGATCCTCCAGAAAGGAGTTTGGGGAGCTCCATGCTGTGATGCTTTTCCAGATAAGAGCAAGAGCCTTCCACAAGTGAGGAAGACTTGGAAGGTCTCACACTAGAAAGATGCTCCCTGTGTTACCTACATTTATTCCTAAGGACATGAATACCAGCCTTGCTGAAGCAGAATTTAGCACACTGCACTGACCCTTTCACCAAGGGAAGCCCCAGATGCTGATGGCCACTGTAGGTTGGTGTGGCACAGGCTGATCCTTCTGCCCTTTGGTCCCATCTTGTGTCACACAGCTCTGTTACTGTAATCTGGTGGCATCCCTAGAGCAGCACACAGGAGACATCAGCTTGGTGGGGAACACATGGCTGTAGAAAGGTAGAGACCAGTACAGAACTAAAACTGGTCTCACTTGCCTCTAAAAAAAGAAAGTGATGCCTGTTTCATCTCCAATACTGCCAGCAAAGGCCCACCAAGTGTTTGTGTGTGCCATCCACACCAGACAGGCAGGGAAACTGAGGCACAAGCTCTCTGCAACCTGCTGGAGCCAGGGGGAAAGGCCAGAGACCACTGATGTCCTGAACTGAGAATATCTCAGCTCTGACTTCATTGATTCCATTCCCAGGGTCAGGCCCCAAGGAAAGGCAGAGAAACAGAAGAGAATGCCAGGAAGGGGCAAGGCTGAGGGGGAAATGAGCCTGCCTCCTCCAGGCCCCCTTGGATTTGCCCTCACCCCCCACCCATGCTTTCCTGCATGTTAATCACACAATCAGGCCTCCAATGGCATCTTTCTTCCCTCCTTATCTCACCAGCTGGAGGAAGTGAGCTGGGAAGGGGAAGCCTGGTGGACAGGGAGCAGAGCTGGCTGCTGCTCACCCTGACCCCAGCACTCACTGGCTCTGCAGAGAAAGGGCAGCTTGACAGAGCCCATTCCCTGAGCCTTTTGCTGTCCTGGAGCATTGAGCTCCTCACTCCAAGGAGTGGCTGAGATCTGATGGACATCTCTGTGGGCTGGCTACTCCTGTGGCTGCAGTAAAAGGAGAAGAGAATGGCACTGAACCAGCTCTTTTTATCACAGCTGCTGCTTTTGCAGCACAGACACCCCTAGGAATTCTCAGAACCCTCCTTGCTATCACTTTCACTCCCCTCATGAGCAGGGTCTGAATTGTCCTACAACTGGAAAACTTCTGGTGTTGGATTTAAGCCACCCTGCCCAGCTGAAGAGCACTCAGATGGGATCATCTTCGGCTCTCAGTTGTGCTTGTTTCAAAAGCCTTGCTCCATTTTATGTAAGCATCCTTGAGGGTTTTTTATTTGTTTAGAGAAGGAATAACTTGACAATGGGAGAAAACTGCACTGTTTGTATTGTTTGCATCCTCATATAAACTGTGTGGTTTTTCTGCACAGTCTGAGTTAGACTTCTCTCCAAACTGCCTAGTAGGATCAGCAGAGATGATTTGGCAATGTGTGGTGTCTGGGTAACTGGTCAGAAAGAATTTTTTTTCATATTTGGATACTTTGTTTTGGAATATGAGCATTCAAATGCTATGGCTACTTGTGAAGTCTGCCAAATGATGGCAGAAAGAGAAGGATTTTCCTTTAAAAGGAAGTAAACTGGGAAAGACTTTGATTGGACTTTTATCTGTTTTCTGACCTAAGGATCATGATCTGAAGTAGTCTGAGAAGCTGATCCCAGGCTAAAAAGCGGCCATGCAGGTCCTTTCCTGAGCCAGATGCCTGCACCAGCATGGGGGAGCTCTGACCACCCCAGTCTGGCTGGAGTGAATCCCATTCAAGGAATTTTCCCCCTGAGCTAAAGAATGGATGAGAAGATTGACCAAGGGCCAGCCCAGCTCTTCTGACAGTTTTCTCCCTCTGTTCTCAAGGTGGATTATGATGTTTGCAGCAATTATGGCAACTGGTTATACAGTGCTGGCATTGGCAACGACCCACGGGAGAACAGGAAGTTTAACATGATCAAACAAGGCCTGGATTACGATGGGAATGTAAGTCTTGTGTGGCTGTTCTACAGGGGTGAGTGCAGGCAAGGACAGGTGGTGTTTTAGGGAGCAGAGGAGATCAATGTGCTGTGTGGATACAAAACCAGTTCTTGTGTCTCCTGGCCAGCAGTCAGGCAGGTTCCTTGGTGTGCACAGGACAATATAATTTAAAAACCTGCTGCTGTCCCCATGGATGTCCCCACACCCGCCCTGGTCAGTGTGTTAAGTGTTTCATCACCATTTCTTCCAAGTCACAGCCATATCCCATCAGAACATCTCACAGATGCTTCCCTGAGCACAGAGCAGCTTCTTGGAGAACTCAGGAATTACCTGAAAGACAGAAGTGTTCCTTGAGAGGTGCTGAAGAGTAGACTAAATCTGTGACTCCTCTGACTGTCCTCTCTGAAATTGCAGATAAATTGCCCTTTCCTGTGGTACTTACATGTCCTCTGAACAGAGAGAGATTTAGCTTTCTTGGGATTTTCCTGAGAGAAGCAGAGAAAAGAATGATCAAAATAATTCTTATCTCATTTGCTGTTCCTGTGTTTGTGCCCATGTGGAATGTGTTCTGGAGATTGTTTACCCGAGGTGATTGCTTGATTGGATTCTGGTGATGGTGTTTTGGATTTGTTGACCAGTTGGATCCACGTGTGTGTGTCAGTCCTCTTGGGCAGAGTCACAGGTTTTCTAGTTAGTTAGTGATAGTTCTTGTTAGTGTAATACAGTTT
The DNA here is from genome assembly GCA_039654755.1 of Calcarius lapponicus. Classification (NCBI taxonomy): domain Eukaryota; kingdom Metazoa; phylum Chordata; class Aves; order Passeriformes; family Fringillidae; genus Calcarius; species Calcarius lapponicus. The sequence continues at coordinate 10,000,610 of CM077464.1, read as the reverse complement.
TAGTATAATAAAGTAATTAATTAGCCTTCTAATATCATGAAGTTCTGCACATCATTCTTCCTGCCCATTGGGCATTGTAGCACTGATATTTTCCTTGTGCTTAGCCAGTATTCACATTCTGCATTCCCTGTTTCCACACTGTTCCTTAGCTTCACGTCAGGCTGTGCTGTTGCCTTTTGACACTGTAGCTGGCAGAATTTAACAAGAAATCAGAAATTGGTCCTAGTAGAGGATGCAGCAGTAGAGTTAATAGGAGAGATTAGGAACACAAGAGTGTGCAGCTGAGCTAGCCATTCTATTTTCCTTCAGTCACAGGAAACTTCTTGGGGGTGACTTTATTTCAGGATGTCCTAAACAGGACAGATGAACAGTGCTGAAAGTGCACCTCTGCCTCCCTCCTGTGCCTGCAGTGTGAGCATGGGAGAAGAGCTCCAGCATCCAGGTGTCTCTTTAGGCAGTAATTCTGGGTGGGGGATTTAGCAAATGGGGCTAAGCCTGGAAATCTGGCTCCTCTCTCTCCCATTGAGAAAGAGCCTTGCTGGGAAGCACTTAGAGATTGTCACTGAATAGATCCTGTCCTGTTGGTTCTGTTTGCAGGGGGATTATGTCAGGCTGTGGGTGCCAGAACTGCAGGGCATAAAGGGAGCAGACATCCACACCCCCTGGGCACTGAGCAGTGCTGCTCTCTCCCAGGCAGGAGTAACTCTGGGTGAGACCTACCCACAGCCAGTGGTGACAGCCCCAGAGTGGAGCCGGCACATCCACCAGAAGCCTGTGAGTACTGGGAGAGCTGGGATGGGGTGGGAGTCTCCAGGGGCTGCTCTGCATCAGTCTCTGTGAGTTCTGGTCTTCTTTCTCAGGTGTAAGGGGAAAAAAGTTCTTTTAATGCAAGCTCACATTACATCACAGCAGGGACCGTGCAGCCAGGATTATTTAGCTGTCTGTCCTACCCACTGTGGTGAAGTTTTTCCTAATATCCAACCTATACCTTCCCAGTCTCAAGCTACATCAGGGAAGGTATAGGTTGGATATTAGGAAGAAATTTTTCACCAAAAGAATAATAAAGTACTGGAATGCTCTTCCCAGGGAGGTGGTGGAATCACCATCTCTGGATGTGTTTAAAAAAAGACTGGACATGGTGCTTGGTGCTATAGTCCAGTTGAGGTGTTAGGGCATAGATTGGACTCAGTGATCTTAGAGGTCTCTTCCAACCTCATTATTCTGTGATTCTGTGATGTAAATTTTTGCTGCTTCTCTGTCCCTTGTATAGTCAGAGGGGTTAGCCACAGCATGTCCTTCTGAGCATCCTCCCATACCCTGGCAGCCCCACCAGAGGGATGGGGTTTCTCCAGGACCTCCACTGGTGTGACCACCTCCAATACAGGTGGACAGAAGAAAAACAACCCAGCTTCTCTGGGTTGTTCTGTCCTTTCTGTTCTCTGTCCTTTCTGTTCAGGAGGTGGAAGTAAAAACAACCAACTTCCTGCTTGAGGGCATCCAAACTGGAGTCAGCAAGACCTGTAAATATAGGGACTGCTCCTTGCACTTTGATTTTTGAGTGTATCTTCCCTTTAAAATGGGAGAAGAATGAGTTGTTGATCCTGCAACATTTCAAGGCTTTTATCTGCTGCCTGCTGCTGGAATGCTGTTCTTGGAGGAGGTGGGCATGGAAGGAAATGGGTACAACCAAGGGTTGTGGATCATAAGGGTTGAGCATTTTGCCTTTCCCCCATGCATCTACCCTGCCTCCTCCTGAGTGAGGATACTTTGTGGAGGCTCAAATTTAGGGATTGCACCAAGTCAGAGAAGAATGAAGCATGTCCCCATTTCAGGTTTTAGTCCCAAGGGGCATTACCAAATTTTTAGGCCAGATTCCTTTGCCATGAGTGGAAAGTTTTGTGGAAGCAAAGCCTTCTGCTTCACCCAGGCTGTTGGAGGGCCTGGATTAGTAACCTCCTGGGATGAGAGAAAGGACTCTGCAGGAGCACTTAGTGAGACACCAGTTTGAGGCAGTGATGAAACTTGAAGCCAAAAAGCTTCTCCATCAGGCAGAAGTTCAATTTTAATCAACTTTTCCAGCCCACCTTAACAGAAACCGCAGTTTCATAAATCCCAGCCTAGAGCAGTGCCTGTCAGGCCTTCCTGCCTTTTTGAGTGAACTTGGGAGGCAGAAGTTCCACGTGCACGTTCTCCTGGATGTCAGCACTGCTTTGGGACCAAATCCACTCTGCAGAATCAGTAAATCTCTCGCTGCTCCTTGTCATTTGCCACAGGGAGGAAGTCCCCATCCCAGGGGCAGCAAGAGGGGACCAGCACAGCACAAGGACAGAGGGATAGATTTTTACTTCTCTCGCAAGAAGGATGCTTGCTGAAGGCTGAAGGAGTGCTCAGCAGGAGGTTTTGCTGCTGAGGGTGCCTGGATAATGGCTGATCACCTTGAACAAGCCAAAGATACAGGTTTGGCATGGTAAAATAACACAGGATCTGCCTGTCTGGTGTTCCCAGGGACGCTTGGTGGATGTGGCTGTTTAAAGGTTGTGTATTACCACGTCTCCTTACTATCTGGAGCCAGTGGTTTGTGTGGCAGGTATTTTCAGTCAGAACTGAAACTTCTTATGCTTATTTTTAATTTCTTAAAGTTTTAAACCCACCAATCGTTGTGCAATTAAAAGTTTGGCTACTGGAATATTTTATCTTCCTCGTTTCCACAGAGCTCCACAGATGGAGACTGCAGGGGATGTTCTTTTACTGTGCCTCTTGCAGTATTTTGGAGAAGCAGTGTGTCCCTCCTGAAAACTTCCTTGCCTGTTGGTTTGGTACTGTCGTGGAGTGACAGCAGCCTTTATCCCAATATCATGTGTTGTGTCTGGCAGCTGCGTCTCTCCCCCCCCCCCCCCCCCCCCACCAGGCTGTCCTGCCGCGGGGTGGGGAGGGAGGGGTGAAGGGTGACCGGGCACCTTTGGCTTTTGGCTGCTTGCTGGCTTGCTGGCTTGCTTGCTTGCTTGCTTGGCTTGCTTGGCTTTCTGCTTTCTGCGCTGTTTTTTTTCTGTTTTTCTTTCGTTCCCTCTTTCTTACCCTCCCCTGAAGATACTGGACCGGCTCCGGACCTGACCTGGGACGTCCAGGACCCCCGGAGTCTGCGAGAGAAGCTCAGCGCCCTCCACGACACTGCCTGGTTTCTTTTCTTGTGTTGGGGAGTGTTCTTTTGTTATTTATCAATAAATAGGTTTTGTTTTCCACTTTGCTCCTCCGAGAAATTCCTTCCCGAACCCGGTATTGGGGGAGGGGTGGTTGGAGGTTTTTTTTTAGGGGGCTCCCTTTTGGAGATTTCCCCTAATTTGTCCTAAACCAGGACAGTAAATTCATTTGGTGCGTTGGCCGGGAAACGGAGGCCAAAGACAGTGGAAAAAAAACCTATAACAGTAATATTTTGGTTTGGTTGTTTTGTGGGCATATTAGTAATTCATAATGTTATTTGGGGTGAAAGCCTGCCGGTATTTCTGGTCCCTAGGGGTTTTTGAAGTTTTAATACCTTTGTGGTCCCTAGGGTTATTTCCTTACCCAAAAATAGCTCTGGTGTTATTCCTAATAAGTAGCTTTCGTAAGCAGGGGGTACTAACCAGAATAGTCATTGGGCTGGTCTTATGTGTGATAATTTGGTTTATAAAAATGCTGGATTTTGTTTCAGGAATGTATGGATTGCTGTTATGGCTGTGTACTCAGTTTGTTTGGGGAGAAGAAGGGGAAGGGGCTTTTCAGCCTTTGTCTTCCTTCCTCTCCTCCGAATTGTTGACATCACTATTAGAAAATATTGAATTTCCCCTGAGTTTAAAAGAAACCATCTTTCTGGCATTTAATTTATTAAGCCTTTTCTATACTGTCAGGAGTGTATATAAAATGAAAGCTGAGATTTCTAGAGGGGTTAGAGAGACTCCTGATTCAGGAGTAAAACAAAGCAGGAAAAATCTTGACTGGAGTGGGAAATGGGAGGATATGGGCCAGACTTTAAAGGAATTTTCTGATCCTATAGACTGGGACTTCCCATCCGATCAAATTCAGAACCCAGTCGAGGTGGCAAAGTATTTGAGGGAGAAGTGCCATGGTAATACTAAGGAGGAAAGGATTACTGCAGTGAGCTGGGCCTTGGCATTTGTTTACCGTACTCTGCTAGATACTGTGGAGCAGCAGATAGCAGAAAGGGAACAGGGAGATAAGTTAGTTACTATCCCAGTGACCCAGGCTGCAGCTAACATCCCAGGCTCCAGCCTAGCAGCTGAATCAGACAACAAGCCTCAACCCATGGCTGTTGCAGCTAATACAAGAGGTGGAAAGTGTAAAGGGAAGACCGATCGAAAGGTGGAGGATGATGATGATGATGCAGGAGAAGGACCCTCACCAAAATCAGAGGCCACATCAAGGGGCACAGATTCTGGAGCCAATGTTGACTCCTTTTCTCTGAAGGACCTCAGAGGCCTAAGAAAGGATTACAGACGACAACCTGATGCATCTATAATTAGTTGGTTAGTCCGCCTTTGGGATGCTGCAGGGGAGGTTACGATTTTGGATGGTACTGAAGTGAGGCATTTGGGATCCCTGTCGCATGATCCTGCCATCGATCAAGGTATGATGAGCAGGGCTAGCCCTCACAGCCTCTGGGAACGGGTCCTGGAGAGTGTGGCACAAAGATATTTATGTGCAGATGATCTCTATATGCAGCAGACACGGTGGAAGACCATAGAACAGGGGATCCAACGCCTGAGAGAGATGGCGGTGGCAGAGCTCATTTTCTCAGATGACATAACAACTAGGAATCCGGACCTGGTACCATGCACACCTGTAATGTGGAGAAAACTTGTACGACTTGGGCCACCTGAATACGCTTCTGCCCTAGCAATAATGAAGCGGGATGATACATATGAGACTGTGCTCGATATGGCGAAGAAGCTTCGAGCGTATGCAGATGCTGTGCATGGCCCAACTCATGCCAGAATTGCAGCAGTGGAAACCCGACTGCAGAAACTTGAGGACAAAATAGAGGAGAATCATAAGAAACTCCGGGAAGAGATTAAGGAGGACGTTATTCAAATCTCGGCTGTACAAATTAGAAGCCCTGGTATCCAACGCTGGCGCTCCTTTGATGGGGAGAGAAGGTACACCCCACGGGCTGAGTTATGGGTTTTTCTGCGTGAGTCTGGAGAAGACATGAGGAGATGGGATGGAAAACCCACCTCTGCTTTGGCACGACGGGTGCGTGATTTGAAAGAAAGAGAAAGTATCACCAAAAAGAGAGCAGCTCCGGTTGCTCGTAGCCGAGATGTTAAGTATGATGATGACGATGACCTGTCCGATCCCCTTGAAGGAACTTCTAAGGCATACGCCCAAGGAAAGAAGGACAATCTGGCTTAGAGGGGCCCTGCCTCTAGCCAGGAAGAGGCACGGGAAAACCGGGTTTTTTGGAAGGTGTGGGTCAGATGGCCTGGCACATCAGAGCCACGAGACTATGAAGCATTGGTTGACACTGGATCACAGTGTACCTTAATGCCATCGGAACACGTGGGGACAGAACCTGTTTCCATTGCTGGAGTGACGGGAGGATCACAACAGCTGACGTTGTTGGAAGCTGAGGTGAGCTTGACTGGGAAGGAGTGGCAGGAACATCCGATTGTGACTGGTCCAGAGGCTCCATGTATTTTGGGCATAGACTTCCTCCGGAATGGCTATTACAAAGATCCTAAGGGATTCAGGTGGGCTTTTGGAATAGCTGCAGTGGAGATAGAGGGTATTAAACAATTGAATACCTTATCTGGACTATCAGAGAACCCATCTGCAGTAGGACTCTTGAAGGTAGAGGAGCAACGAGTGCCAATTGCCACCTCAACAGTGCACCGCCGGCAGTACCGGACGAATCAAGATGCCGTGATCCCCATCCATAAGATGATCTGAGAGCTGGAGAGCCAAGGGGTGGTCAGTAAAACCCACTCACCTTTTAACAGCCCCATTTGGCCTGTGCGAAAATCTGACGGAGAATGGAGATTGACTGTGGACTATCGTGCCTTGAATGAAGTGACTCCACCACTGAGTGCGGCTGTACCGGACATACTGGAACTGCAGTACGAGCTGGAGTCCAAGGCAGCAAAGTGGTACGCAACCATCGATATTGCTAACGCGTTTTTCTCCATTCCTCTGGCAGCAGAATGCAGGCCTCAGTTTGCTTTTACATGGAGAGGAGTGCAGTACACCTGGAACCGACTGCCCCAGGGGTGGAAACACAGTCCTACCATTTGTCATGGACTGATCCAGGCTGCATTAGAAGAGGGTGAGGCTCCAGAACATTTACAATATATTGATGATATCATTGTTTGGGGGAACACGGCAATAGAAGTGTTCAAGAAAGGAGAGAAGATCATTCATATTCTCCTGAAAGCCGGATTTGCCATTAAGAAGAGCAAAGTCAAGGGACCTGCCCGAGAAATCCAGTTCTTGGGGGTGAAGTGGCAAGACGGACGGCGTCAGATTCCTGCGGATGTTATTAACAAAATCACTGCTATGTCCCCACCAACTGATAAGAAAGAAACACAAGCTTTCTTAGATGCTATAGGTTTCTGGAGGATGCATATCCCTGAGTATAGTCAGATTGTGAGACCCCTTTATCTGGTTACCCGCAAGAAGAACGACTTCCACTGGGGCCCTGAGCAGCAGCAAGCTTTCGTCCAGATCAAGCAGGAGATCGCTCATGCTGTAGCCCTTGGTCCAGTCAGGACGGGACCAGATGTGAAGAACGTACTCTACTCTGCAGCCGGGAGCCATGGTCTATCCTGGAGCCTTTGGCAAAAGCTGCCTGGCGAGACCCGAGGCCGACCATTGGGATTTTGGAGTCGGAGCTACAGGGGGTCTGAAGATAACTATACTCCAACAGAAAAGGAAATCTTGGCTGCCTATGAAGGAGTCCAAGCCGCTTCGGAGGTGATTGGTACAGAGGCACAACTCCTTCTGGCACCCCGACTACCGGTGCTGGGATGGATGTTCAGAGGAAAGGTTCCCTCTACCCACCATGCCACCAGTGCTACTTGGAGTAAGTGGATTGCCCTCATCACGCAGCGCGCTCGAATTGGGAAGTTAAATCGGCCTGGGATTCTGGAAATAATTACAAATTGGCCCGAAGGTGAAAGCTTTAGCGTCGCGGATGAGGAACAAGAGCCATTGACCCGGGTTGAGGAAGCTCCGCCATACAATCAGTTGCCAGCAGAGGAAACACGTTATGCTCTATTCACCGATGGTTCTTGTCGCGTCATAGGGATGAAACGGAGGTGGAAAGCAGCTGTATGGAGCCCCACTCGACGGGTTGCAGAGGCTACTGAAGGAGAGGGTGAATCCAGTCAGTTTGCCGAAATCAAAGCTATTCAACTGGCCCTAGGTATTGCAGAGAGAGAGAAGTGGCCAAGGCTCTATTTGTATACCGATTCTTGGATGGTAGCCAACGCTCTATGGGGATGGCTGAAGAGATGGAAAGAGGCGAACTGGCAGCGTAGAGGAAAACCAATTTGGGCTGCGGAAGAGTGGAAAGATATCGCTACTCGGTTAGAGAAGTTACCTGTGAAGGTTCGCCATGTAGATGCCCATGTCCCCAGAAGTAGAGCTAATGAAGAACAGCAAAACAACCAGCAAGTACATCAGGCTGCAAAGATAGGGGAGTTGAAGATAGATCTCGACTGGGAGCATAAGGGAGAGTTATTCTTAGCACGATGGGCCCATGATGCCTCAGGCCACCAGGGTAGAGATGCCACCTATAAGTGGGCACGAGACCGAGGGGTGGATCTAACCATGGACAGTGTCTCTCAGGTTATTCGTGACTGTGAGACATGCGCTGCCATTAAGCAGGCCAAGCGGGTGAAGCCCCTCTGGTATGGGGGGCGGTGGTCTAAGTACAAGTATGGGGAGGCCTGGCAGATTGACTACATCACACTGCCTCAAACCCGCCAGGGCAAGCGCTATGTATTAACCATGGTAGAAGCCACCACGGGATGGTTGGAAACCTACCCTGTGTCTCATGCTACAGCCCGTAACACTATCTTGGGCCTTGAAAAGCAGGTCCTTTGGAGGCACGGTACTCCCGAGAGAATTGAGTCGGATAACGGAACTCATTTTAAAAACAATCTTATTAATACTTGGGCTAGGGAACATGGCATCGAGTGGGTGTACCATATCCCCTATCATGCACCAGCTGCAGGGAAAGTGGAAAGGTACAATGGATTGTTAAAAACCACCTTAAAAGCATTGGGTGGGGGGTCTTTAAAAAACTGGGAGCAGCATTTGGCAAAGGCTACCTGGTTAGTTAACACTCGAGGTTCCACCAACCGAGCGGGTCCTGCTCAGTCTGAGCTCCTTAATATAGTAGATGGGGATAAAGCCCCAGTGGCCCATGTCAGAGGTTTGTTGGGAAAGACAGTATGGATCAACCCTGCCTCGAGTACAGACAAACCCATCCGTGGGATTGTCTTTGCTCAAGGACCAGGTTATACGTGGTGGATAATGCAGAAAGATGGAACAACACGGTGTGTGCCTCAGGGAGACCTGATTGTGGGATGAGACTCACATATGAATGTCATTGTTTGTTGAATGTGGGACAGAAGGAAACTGTAAGTGTCAAAGGTCTGAGCAGGTAAGATGAGAGGAATGCATAAGTGTCAAAGGTGTGAGTAAGTGAAATGAAAGTTTTTTATTGTATGTTCACGATATGGGATAAGGGGTGGAGTGTCGTGGAGTGACAGCAGCCTTTATCCCAATATCGTGTGTTGTGTCTGGCAGCTGCGTCTCTCCCCCCCCCCCCCCCCCCCCCCCCCACCAGGCTGTCCTGCCGCGGGGTGGGGAGGGAGGGGTGAAGGGTGACCGGGCACCTTTGGCTTTTGGCTGCTTGCTGGCTTGCTTGCTTGCTTGCTTGGCTTGCTTGGCTTGCTGCTTTCTGCTTTCTGCGCTGTTTTTTTTCTGTTTTTCTTTCGTTCCCTCTTTCTTACCCTCCCCTGAAGATACTGGACCGGCTCCGGACCTGACCTGGGACGTCCAGGACCCCCGGAGTCTGCGAGAGAAGCTCAGCGCCCTCCACGGCACTGCCTGGTTTCTTTTCTTTTCTTGTGTTGGGGAGTGTTCTTTTGTTATTTATCAATAAATAGGTTTTGTTTTCCACTTTGCTCCTCCGAGAAATTCCTTCCCGAACCCGGTATTGGGGGAGGGGTGGTTGGAGGTTTTTTTTTAGGGGGCTCCCTTTTGGAGATTTCCCCTAATTTGTCCTAAACCAGGACAGGTACCATCCTGGAAGCTGAAAAATGTTCAGTTCATAGCCAAGAATTGTGTTTTGTAGTCAGCATCAAAACCAGTTTTAAATGGATCCCTAACCAGTTTTAGGATTTTATTTTTATGCAGAATTTATGCCATGTTGTGCTTGCTGGAAGAATTTGGGAATTTGGAGATGGCCATATTTGTGCTGTCATGGAGCATTGTCATCTGAGGGGAGCCCAGATCTGAGCACTTTGACCACCAAAGATGGGACATGGTTCTGGATTTATTGCTGCTAGAGGTCCACTGGGCCTGTTCTGTAAAGAATAACTGCAATACTGTAAAATCTCTGAATGTTCTGGGTTGATGGGTTCAGGCCTGGGTGAGAAATAAACAGACATTGAATACATGAGCAAGTTGTTGTGCCAAAAGCAGAAAAACCAAGTGATTTTGAACATAAGCCCTGTCAGGGCCACATTAACAATTCTACCATTTGTTGTGTTAGGGGCCTGGGCAGGAATGTAGCCATCAGAGGGTGCTTGGGAAGGAATAGTGTGAAACAGCTTTAGTGACAACACAGTTCTCTCTGGCATAAGGGTCTCACACAGCACAGATCCCTGTCCAGGCCACTCCAGAGGGCAGGGCAGTACGTTTGGACAAAGCCCAGCAGGAGAACCACATAATCAGTTTTTTGGAAAAGTCCTCCGAGATCATCAAGTCCAACCTGTGACCTTGCATCACAGTCTCCACTGAGTGCCACATCCAGTCTTTCCTTTAACAGCTCCAGGGATGGTGATTCCACCACCTCTGTGGGGAGGCCCATTCCAATGTAATCATCCTTTCTGTGAAAAAATTCTTAATGATGTCTGACCTGAACTTAGCCAGCACGGTTTAAGACTTGTCATCCTGCCCTGTCATTTATTGCCTGGGAGAAGCCTGCCTACAACCTCCTGTCAGGAGGAAGTTTTGGTGAGGAATAATGTATCCCCAATGGCTTCCTTTTCTCCAAATTAAACACCCCCAGCTCCTTCATCCACTCCTCACAGGACGTGTGCTTCAGACCATTCCCCAGCTCCATTCCCTTCTCTGGACCCTCTCCACTCCTTGAATGCCCCTCCTGACTTGAGCCCAGAGCCGGACACAGCACTCAAGGTGCGGAGTGCAGGGGAACCATCACTGCCCTGCTTCCTGCTCCTAATGGCGACCTGTGCGGCCCCGCACCGTGAGGGAGAGAGGGAGGGAGGGTGGGCGGAGAGAGAGCCCCGCACCGTGAGAGAGGGAGGGGCAGAGAGAGAGAGAGGCCCCGCACCGTGAGGGCGGGCGGAGAGAGAGCCCCGCACCGTGAGGGAGGGCGGGGCAGAGAGAGAGAGCCCCGCACCGTGAGGGCGGGCGGAGAGAGAGCCCCGCACCGTGAGGGAGGGCGGGCAGAGAGAGAGAGCCCCGCACCGTGAGGGGCGGGCGGGCGGGCAGAGAGAGCGCCCCGCACCGTGAGGGCGGGCGGGCGGGCAGAGAGAGCGCCCCGCACCGTGAGGGAGGGCGGGGCAGAGAGAGAGAGAGCCCCGCACCGTGAGGGAGGGCGGGCAGAGAGAGAGAGCCCCGCACCGTGAGGGAGGGCGGGCAGAGAGAGAGAGCCCCGCACCGTGAGGGAGGGAGGGCAGAGAGAGAGCCCCGTACCGTGAGGGAGGGCGGGCGGGCAGAGAGAGAGCCCCGTACCGTGAGGGAGGGCGGGCAGAGAGAGAGAGCCCCGCACCGTGAGGGAGGGCGGGCAGAGAGAGAGAGCCCCGCACCGTGAGGCAGGGAGGGCGGGCGGGCAGAGAGCCCCGCACCGTGAGGAGGGGCGGGCAGAGAGAGAGCCCCGCACCGTGAGGGAGGAAGGGCGGAGAGAGAGCCCCGCACCGTGAGGGAGGGAGGGAGGGCGGAGAGAGAGCCCCGCGGGGGCGGTGGAGAGGCGGAGCGAGCCGGGAAGCGAAAGTGCGGGGAAGGGGAAGTTGGGAGCGCGGCACGGCCATGGCCACGGCCCCGTCGAACCCCGTTGCCAGCCCCAGCCCCGGTGCCAGCCCCGTCCCGCCGCTGGACCCGCACGCCGTTGCCCATGGTAGCGCTGAACTACGGCGTGCGCCGCCGCCTCGGCCTCTATCTCAACCCGCGGGCAGCCGCGGCCGCGGACTGGACGGCGCTGGCGGAGGCGCTGGGCTGCAGCTTCCTGGAGATCCGGCGGCTCGAGGGGCTGCCCGACCCCACGGCCACGCTGCTGGAGGAATGGCCGGGACGCTGCCCCGGCGGAGCCACCGTGGGGCGGCTCCTCGATGTGCTGCGCCGCTTGGGTCGCGACGATGTCCTGACGGACCTGGCCGGCAGCGTGGGTGAGGCGCTGGGAACGGGGGGATAGCCCGGGGAGTCCCGGAGAGCGCGGGGAATCCAGAGCCTGCCCTCCTTGATGCCTCGGGAGGGGATGCTGTTCGTGTTGGTCTTTCTGTTCGTATTGGTCCCTTCTGTTCGTATTGGTCCTTGCTCTTTGCGTCGGTCTTTCCTGTTTGTGTCGCTCTTTGCTGCTCTGGCCGCGGAGGTGAGGTTAAGACAAGAGAAGAAAAGCCTTTTCCAGACTATGGAGTGATATCCTGTTTGTTGTGGGATGCTCTGGAGGCTGGAGCACCTGTGCCATGGAGACAGGCTGAGAGAGATGGGGGTGTTGAGCCTGAGCCAGAGGAGGCTCCAGGGGGACTTTAGAGCCCATTCCAGCACCTAAAGAGGGTTATAAAAGGAGACAGGGACTTGTTGCATGGATGATGATAGGATAAGGGAGAATGGTTTTAAACTAAATGAAGGAGAGATTTAGATTAGATGTTAGAAGATTAGATATTAGATTAGCTATTGGAAAGAAATTCTTCCCTGTGAGGGTGGTGAGGCCCTGGCACAGGTTGCCCAGAGAAGCTGTGGCTGCCCCTGGATCCCTGGAAATGTCCAAGGCCATGCTGGATTGGGGCTTGGAGCAACCTGGGATAGTGGAAGGTGGTCCCTGCCCCATGGCAGGGGTTGGAATGGGATGTCCTGTAAGGTCCTGTGCAACCCAACCCATTCTGTGATTCACAGAAGTCTCACCTGCCTTCCAGGAGAGATGTGTGCCGTGTTTCTGCTAACCATGAGCCCTGCAAAGTAACTTGGAGCCCTGGCTTATCCCAAACCTTCAATTCAAAAGTTTCTGTGTGCCAAAAGATGCTCTTAGCTGGCTTAGCCAGGAGACAGCGTGAAAATTATGATGTGTGGATGTAGTGTGATAGGAAGATGTTTGTTGGGGGAGATGAGGGATGTGTGGAACTGGATAATGTCAGGGAAAAAAATTCCATGCAAACTGAAAAAATTGAGGGGGGTCAATGAGAAGAATGAAGGCCCTTGTGCTGTTCTGATAACTTCTTCTTTTTTGAGCTCTTTGTATTCTTTGTGGTCAGAGAAATTCAGAGGGAACCCAGCTGTCATCAGAAGGGGAAATTTTTTGCCAAAGGATTTCCAAAGCTGGAGAATTCCCTGAAGGCCTGTGTTGTATAATAGGGCTTACTGAGTTAGCAAGGAGGAAGTAATAAATCTCACTTCCTGTTACTCATGGAGGTAAAGGAAGATGTAGAAATCCATCTCTGTTGACATCCTGACCAAGAAGTGATGGAGGACTTCCCTTTGGTCCTGTTGTTCTTCCTACTTTAGATCACAGTCTGAAGGCCAGGTTTTGGGAAAGACAAAAGCATCAGTGTAATTTGTGATCTGCTTATCAGAGATTCCTAACAAATCTGGGGGAGCTTCACAAAAACCTTGGGATCACCCAGGCTGGTTCTGGCCCTGAGCTCAGGGCCTCTCTGTCCCACTGGAAGGGAATGTGGTGGATGGGTTTGTCAGAGCTGGAATAGATTCCAGCAGAAAGAGTGGGAAGAGCCTGGGCTGCAGGAAAATCACAAGTTTTACCCACAGCTGGATCATGCTGATAAGAGGAGACAGGTAAATTCTTGGAAGAGAGCTGTTCAACAAAAATACTCTCTGTGGCTCAGGAAATTCCTTAACTGTGAATAGTCCAAAAGATAAATTATAAAAACAGATTTGTAGATTATACCTGAAATATAGATTTTAGGGAAAAATCTCTGTGAGCTTATTTTATTCTTATGTCCCCCCCCGAACACCTGGTTTAGTGCAGTGCTTGGGACAGGATGATGCTTGGAACTGGTGGACCTTCAGCCTGACCAGTGTGACTGTTCCTTTTTTATGATTTTTGGCTGAGAACTGCACTGACAGCCTGTGACCTGTTGCTGGTGCTGAGAGCTCTTGCAGAAGTTGGAAATGGAAAGTAAAGGAATTCCCTGAAGGCCTGGCAGAAAGAGGAGAGGGAGAGGAGAGGAAGTTTCTTGTACTCTTGTGCACGGTATTTCCCGATGCCAGGGATATCTTTGTGGACCACCAGAACTTCTTCAGTGGGATCCAGCTCAGAATCAGAAAATATCACTATTGATGTCCCAGCAGCTCTGCCCTAACTGTGATCTTTCTCAGCAGTTTATTTCTCTGTAGAATCATCTTCAGGGAGGTGAAGCTTTTTGCTTTGATACATTTTTGCTCTTTCCTGCTGAAACTCAATGATTTTGTTTCATCCCTAACCTGTTACAAAAGTGCTACTTTCCTGCCTGAAAGTTACTGGGTCTGTTTTTTCTGTGTTCTCATAATGCTACTGATTTTGTGCTTTAGATTTCTTGTTTCTATTCTGTTTTTTTTTTTTTTTTCCCAATTCCTGAGGAATTTGTTTGACTGCCAGAGGAATGCAAAGCCTGGTTAGGTGCTTGGTGGAGGAGGACAGCTTGGAGGAGTTTCACTTTATGGTCCCAAAGTCATCCCTGATCCTTGTTCACTCTCATTAACCTGTGCAATCAGGTGCTGTTTCCAGCTGGGGACTGATCCACCCCAAATCAGAGGCCAGGAGAGAAGACTTGGAGCAAATCCACTGAAAATGAACGTGTCTGTATTGAGCACTGTGCAATGCTGTTAAATAATTGCCTCTTCTTGCCTATTCAGCAGTATTTTGGATTGTGAAACTGCCTCCCAAGGGAATCAAGGCACACTTAAGGTGGTGGCTGTGTGCCAGTCCTTCCTCTGAGACTGCTGAACCTGTTGGCAACTTCAAAGTGACTTTAATCATGATTTCAAAGATACTGATTTAGCTGACACACCTCACCAACAGGCAGCTGGCAGAGAGGTGGGACCTGAGTTATGGCTTTAGTGAGGAAAGATGTGAAATCTGAACCTTGTGGCTGATTCTCCCCTCTGCAGGACTGGGGAGGCTGAGGGGAAGAGAAAGGCAGATTGGGAATGCCTCAGCCTCAGGAAAAGCTTTGATCAGATCTGAGCCTTATTAGATTGGAGATAATCCAGTAACAAGATGCAAAGCTGAGACAGAAGCAGGGGATGGGGGCTCAGGCTGGGGCTCCTGCAGAGCTGCTTGTGCCAGGTTGTGTTACAGTAGGACTCACTGGGCTCCCAGCAGCATCCTGCACTTCCAAGGGATCCTTTACTCTGCACCTGCATCAGTCACCTGTGCCAGCTGATCAGTACTGATTAACACTTTTTGGGAGTTTTTTTAAATCTTAAGTAAAGGCAGAGTCTCTAGGGAGCTTCAGCCTTTTCATAATTCCTTTTTTCAAATCTCCTTTTACTTTCAGTTCTTCTGTAATTACAGAGTAGCAGAGGCTGCAGAGTTTCTTGTTGGTTCTCCAAAGGCTTCACATTTAGATTTATGATTTATTTTTAAACCAAGTCTGTTTATAATAGATCTGTGCCCACCACTGACCTGACAGCAGTGACTGTGACAGGTCTTTGCCCTTCAGTTATCTCAGGGTGGGTTTCTTGTCTACTCTGCTTGGGATAAGAGGATCCCTGTTGCTGTTTCACAACATAAAAGCTGCTTCAGGGGCTCCTTAAAATTTTACCTGGTCCTGCTGTATGTGGTGAGTGTGGATATTCATTGTCACCTGCAGATGTCCTGGCTGGCAAAGGCTGGGAATCAGCTCTTGTGTGTCTGCAGAGAATTGCTAAGGTCACAAAAGACCTACAGGATCATGAACCCAGCACTGCCAAGGCCACCTCTAAGCCCTGTCCCCAAGGGCCTCATCTACACATCTTTTAGATCCCTCCAGGGATGCTGACTCCACCATTGCCCTGGGCAGCCTGTTCCAGTGCCTGACCAACCTTCTGTAAAAAATTGTTCCCTAATATCCTATCTAAACCTCCCCTGGTGCAACTGGGGGCCATTTTGTCTTGTCTTATGGCTTTTTACATGGGCAGAAAGACTGACACCATGAAAACCTCCCCAACTATTTTGTGATTTCAAATACTCCAAAGTGCAGAGCAGTGAGAGCAGATAGCAGAGTTGGGACCTGCTCTGCACCTTGTTCCTGGTATTAAAGGTGTACTGGGACATAGTAGAGCTAAGGGGAGGAGGAAGAATAAAACAAATAAAAGAAAGTACTTCTTAAAATATCAAGAGTGATTTTCAGGAATGAATTGCTAGAGGAGGTGGTGGAGGCAGCATCAAGACATTCAGAAAGAGGTGAGAGGAATTCTACCTACTGAAAAAAACAGACAGGGGGTTTCCCTCTAGCATCCCTGATCCATGAAATAGCTATTCCTGTTTTAATGAACTCCAGCAGTGTAAACCCAGGTCACAGGAGCTTCTTGCCCTGGCTGTTTTTGCAGAGGAGGACTGTAAGAAGTACTTGCAGAGGAAGCAGGAAGAGGCCAACCAGCCCCTCCAAGTGCCAGCAGTGGACAGCAGCGTGCCAAAGACATCAGAACTGATGGGCATCACCACCAGGGATGATCCATATGGTAAGAGCCCCTGCCTCCACTGCTGCCTCATACCTCCTGTTGGAATTGCCTTCCCCATGGAAGTGCAGAAAACCTGTTTGCTTTCATAGTTCCCACAAGTTTTCATACCCCAGGCCAGAATGCTTTCTTCATTTATCCTGTTTCTTAGAGCAGAGAGGGAAGCAACCCTGGGAAATACTTCACACAGGAGCAGGCTGGCACAGAGCCACTGGGCACACATGGGAGGGGACTTCACAGAAATGTGTCCCTTAGCCCAGCCTGGCCCAGAGCAGCAGCTGCTGAAAGCTCAAGGGGTTGGAGCCCAGGGGGAAGGGTGTCAGAGGTAATTTCCCTGCCCTGTCTTTGGCAGGTGGAACCACCTTGAATGAAAAGGAAGTGGGTTTGAAGTAGGTGTGCCGTGGGTGGAGAGAGGAAATGGGTTCTGTGTGTGTGCATTGCTGTGTGTGCAGCCCTGCACATGCAGCCAGGTGTGTGCTGGCCACCTTTGCTGCATGTGTGGACATCACTAACCATCCCCAAATGTCCACAGACCAATATTCTGGTGTTTGTACATGGCAGCTTTGCCTGATGTGACCCCCAAGTTAGTGCTGTGCCCCTGCAGCAGTACCCTCAGTTTGCCTGACCTGGCAGACATTCCTCTTCTGCTTCACTGGTTGCTTCTTGGGCTGAATCTGTCTGCTGGGTTGATACTTTCCTCAGCAGCTTTTAGAGCCTGACCTATTTTTTCACTGTGGTAGGCTTTAACTGGCATAAAAATAGAATGTATCTGTAGTGACATTGATATGGAAAAAAAAATAGCACAGTTGGAAACTATCCAGCAGTATTAAGGCACTTAATTATGAGAAACATTGCCCTTAAAATGCAGCACTTTAATATTTGGATAACTGCTAAATAAACAAGAGCTGCCAGCCATTAATGTAATTGAAAAACAGGCCCATTAGGATATGACTGCAGGTGCCCAGGTTTGACATCTTAGCCATAAAAATGACAGGTTCCAAATTTCAAGGCTCACCCCGCAGCTCCATCGACAGCAGATGGCAGGAGATTGCTGAATGCTGTTTTGCTTGGGAAGTTTGAATCTTTGTGACCTGAACTAGGGAAAAAGAACCCAGAGCCACAAGGATATTATAGATGTGGAACTCTCAGTGAAATCCCAGAGTGTCAGAGTGAAGTCCCAGAGTGTCAGGGCTCTGAGTTGCATCCCCTGGGGTACTCTGCTCCTGCCAGCTCCACCCAGATTCCCTGTAGCTCCACCCAGATTCCCTGGATGTTACTGCCTCTTCAGATTTTGCCTGTCTGCACCTCAGCTCCTTTCCCTGACCCCTGCCAGGCAGCCTGGGTGTGTGTGAACAGCCTGGCCAGTGAAAGCAGCCAGGGCACTGATGAGTGTTACCTCCTGCCAGCCCTGTTAAGGGCAGGAGTCTGGGCTGAAGGGCAGCTCATCTAATAAAAGGCTAAATTACCTTTGCAAGTGTGGCCAGAGCTTTTCTGTCAGACTCCTGATTCTCTGAGTTAAAGTCTGTGGGAGCTTTTGAAAGTTCACTACAGGAGTGAACTTCATTTATAGTAGAAGATGACAGCTACATTTTTTAATGGTTTCAGGGAGTGGAACAGAGATATTTGATGCCTTCATCTGCTACTGTCAGAAAGACCTCCAGTTTGTCCAGGAGATGATCAAGGAGCTGGAGCAAACAGAGTACAAACTGAAGCTCTGTGTATTTGATCGGGATGTCTTGCCAGGAGCCTGTGTGTGGTCCATCAGTGGAGAACTTATAGAGAGGAGGTAAGTGAACCGTGGCTCTTGGGGCCAGCTGTGAGTGTAGTGGAACATCACATTCATTTTACAGTGATGTCTGCAGCGTGGTGCCAGTGAAACAGCAGAAATCCACAAGAATGTCTTAATGGGCTTTGCTTTATGCTCTTGGCTCAAGAAGGACGACTCAGGCTTTCTCCAGTGTGTCCCTTCATTGTGTTCATGAGGGAGGTGCCACTGTGGTGATGCTACTTATGTTCAATTGCTTTTCTTTGCCTTGTGTGTCATATATAGACACAGGATCACATAAAGGTTGCACAGACAGTCTGGACTTCACTGTTTCCTCATTTTTTGGTACGTGAGTGTGTATCTGTAATCAAGTTTTTCTGTCTAACATCACTGTGTCTGTCAGTCATTCCTGCTCTGCAGTTAATTCCTTCTGGAACACAGCCAGGTCCTTCTCTACTGGAGCAATTCAGAGCAGTGGTTTCTGCTCTGTTTGTGGGAATGCTTCTGTTTGTGGGAATGAAAACCATCTCATTTGACATTTTATTTGTCTTCTCCCCTGCTTAATCTGCAGGTGTCGGAGGATGGTGGTTGTAGTTTCAGACGATTACCTAGAAAGCGACGAATGTGATTTCCAGACCAAATTTGCTCTTAGTCTTTCCCCAGGTAAGATCACAGAAATATCCCATTTACAATTGTGTATTATCCTTTTTATTACAGTGACATCTAAGCCTTCAGCTGAGGTCAGTGGGCACTGTACCACTGGAACTAACAGGGGCTTCATAATTTGGTTGTGCAGACAGGGGCTTGGGCTGGGTCCCTTGCCCTGCTCTTGACCTTTCTCATGTGGCTGCAAGCGAGAAGCTGCCTGTGCTGCACTGCTCCAGCTGTCAGTGGGATAATGCTGCTTGCTCCAGAAATGTCAGGCTTGTGAAGGGCTTCCAGATCCACAGGAAAATCTGCTGCTCAGGAGACAAGTAGTATAATAAATCCAGGATGTGAGTAAAGCTGGGAATTAGGTGACAGGTAATGAACATGCAGATTTCAAGGCCAGGCTGGGTGGGGCTCTGAGTAACCAGGTCTAGAAAATGTCCCTGCCCATAGCAGGGGGGTTGCAACTGGATGGTCCTCAGGGCCTCTTCTAACCCAACTCATTCCATTTTCTGATTCTTGCAGGGATCCTTGAGTATTATGGATAGGTAGACAAAATATGGAACGGATGTTCAACTTAGGTTGGGAAATTTTTTACATATTTTATTCTGAATTGAAAAGCCACCAATTTACTTCTGCCAGGTCTGTTGTGATTGCTCTTTTCTAGCCAGTAGTTCTACAGTTGTCTGTGTTGTTGGGGAGTAAGTGCAGCCCAGCCTAATAGTATGGAGGATATATAGAAAATATCCTAATAGTATGGAGGATATGTGGAAGAGTATCTGGATATAAAGTCTCTTTTTTAGGTGAGGCATCTGACATGATATTATAAAGGACATGCCAGAGGTTAGACTGGAAGCTGGTGGCAGAGACAGGAATTCACTTCATCTTCCTCGACACACTAATTTCATATGATATCAGTTAATCCATCGTACACTCCCAGGACTTTGTATCAGCCCCCTGTCATCAAGATATGTAGAAAAGTCCTTTTAGTTCTTCACCAATTTTTTGTGGGTGTCACATCTTCCATTAGAGCAGGAAAAAAAGTTCCATCTGTATGGAATGCCCTGAGCTCTGCCAGTGGGAACATGGGTGGAAAGTACAGGCTTAGAGAAGTCACAGCATTACCTGTTTGTGTGGGGTATTAGTGATGCACAGAAGGGTTTGGTGACAGGCTCTGAGAGCTCCATGGATTATTCCAGCATCTGCTGCAGTTATGAAATGTTGGTTATTTGCCTCATTCCTGTCTCAGTGTCATCACTTGTGCTGGGCAGGTGGTAGCAGGGGTCCCTGTGGAGAGCTACAAGGGGAGAAACTCCTCTGTAGAAGAGCTGCTCCTTCAAGCAGCAGCAGTCACAGGGAGGGTGCTCTCACCTCATGGTGTCTCAAAACCAGCAGTCCATGTTAGCAGGGGGATTCCTTGGGGAACATCTGCAGCCTAAGCAAATCAGGGCTCAGAGACTTGCTCTCCAGAGTGAGAGCTGGTTGCAGTATAATCAGATGATGCCCAGTCAGGTAAAAATGCAGGTGGTAAAATGGTAGGTGCTGCTGCCTATTTCTTGTCCCCAAGAAACCTCTCCTGGTGAAAAGCAAGTTGAGTTAACATTCAGGCAACGCAGTCAAAGCTCCACTCAACACTCACCACAACTGGCTCAGCAATAGAGGCAAGAAAGGCTCTTTTGCAAGGTTTTATTTCAGCAGTCTCATGCAGCTGAAGGGGAACCCAGCAAGAAAGAGGAAGAACCAGGTGGAGCAGGCAGCTTAAGAAGGGGAAAGGGTGGGAGGCAGAGCTAGGGGCTGAGCAGAGGGGACTGGCCTCCAGGGGAAGGGAGGTGGCCACCAGGGCTGCTAAGCCAGTGAGGGGACAGGGAAGGGAGAAACTAGGGGAAGTTGTGACATAGAAGTCCATGGGGGGTCTGTTTTCCCCCCAGCAGGGATAACTCTATGGTGAGTAGTTACTGCTGTTTCCAGGGCCAGGGACTCGGGGATTGACCAAGAGCAGAGAGTTCATGAGATACCACGGTCAGGAGCAAATCTGGATTTTGTAATGTACGTGCTGTGGTGGGGAGGGAATGGATGTGGGCTCTGCCTGTGGCTCTGTGTGACCCTCTCTGTGTGGCCTCTCTTTCAGGTGCTCGTCACAAACGGCTGATTCCAGTCAAGTACAAATCCATGAAGAACGAGTTTCCGAGTATCTTACGGTTCATTACGATTTGTGACTACACCAATCCTTGCACCAAAAAATGGTTCTGGAAAAGACTGGCAAAATCCCTCATGCTGCCTTGATGCAAAGTCCTGAGAGCTGGGTGCTCTTGTAAGCTGTCCTGGCTGTGCCTTCAGACCAAGGGTGTCCTTGACATGGGGTCTTCCACCACTTCAGAACCTGGATCCTTGCTTGGAGCCTGTGATTGGGAACAAAGAACTCTCTCTGGCACTTCTTCACAACTCTGAGGGGAAATAAAACAACTGTGTTGGTGTCCCAGGTTAAGTCAGTGGGCAGCAGCATCCAGCGTTTGTGGAGTAAGCACTTTCACTAAAAATACTGAAAATACACATCTAGTCTGATACAGGAAGACTCTGTTGTAAGAATTAGCAAGACCTCAGAGCCTCAGACTGTAGGTTTTGTCAATCTTTTAAAACTGCAGTAACATCGAGGCTTAGGGGAGTTTTACCATATTGCACAGGTCTGTCTCTATTCAGGTCACACTTGATTCAGTGACCTTATACCAACATTTCATATTCCCAGATATTACTAAGTTTTAATTTTCTCCTTCAGGAGAAATTCAGTCTTAAAATACATTTTTTTCAATGACAGTCTTACCACACAAAGCAGGGGCTGCTGTTGCTCATTGACTTGACCAAGGTCTGCACTTCAGTGGGTCCAGATCTCAAATTCTTTCACCTTTAAAGGCCTTCAAAAACACAGCAGCTTTTGGGATGCCTCAAAGGCACAGGGCTAAACACTGAATAAGGAGCATATTAAATTGACATTTGGGCTGTTTGAAATATGGAAGTGAATGTTACATTACTAGGAAAGAGCCTAATTTAATTAACTGCCACAATAATTACTGTATTTCTGTGACTAAGGCTCGGAGCAATGTCGAGACTGCTCTGCTTGTTCGACTTGGCCTTGAATCCTGCCCGTGGCTAGTGGATTTCATCAGTGCTCCAGGGTGGAGGTCAGGAGTTCTACCCAAAGGAGTGTTTAAAGCAATCCATTGGTGTATTAAACAGATTTACAGTAAATATTGACTTTTTAAATTGGGGAAGAGAGGAATCTTGCTTATGTGTCTGCAGTTGCTTGAACTCTGCCCCTTTGTTCTTTACTTCAGCCACTGACTAATGTTGATTTTACAGCTTAATGTTTTACTAGTTTACATTTTTAAGGTTGCATCTGGATGTGATTTTATTTTTTCAATTTTAGCTTTGTTTTAAAGCATTACCAGGGCTGAGACAGAAATGGGCTCCTGCCCCCTCCCTCACACTCCCTGTCAGTAAGTGATCCCTTAGCAGGGATGCTGCCAAATCCTGCCCAGGTGTTGCTGCTGGTTCCTCCCAGCTGACAGCAGCAGCCCTTGACCTGAGCATGGTGAAGCTCATTCATGCACATCATGTTGGCAGCAGGAGCCATTTTTGGATAGACCCAGAAACTGGGTGTTTCTTCTACAAAAGTAACTCTGCCATCGTGCCAAGGTGACATTTGCACCTTCCTGTCTTGCTAGAACAAGTGGGAAGTCTGTGGGCACGGGAGGAGGAAAGTTAAGCTGATGAGGGGTTTCTGACTCTTGAGTCCTATTGCCCTGGGGCCTCTCCTGCAGAAGTGGAGACAGCTGCTTGCCTCAGGGTTTCTGCATAATCGTTAAATGTTAATTACAGAAGAGGTTCAGGAGGCTGCTTGATCCCCGGGGGCTCAGTGAATTCCCATACACTGGAGAGCCTATAAACATCAATTATGGGTCATTACTCGCAGGACCGAACCAGATTCCCCCTGCCTGGAGAGCTGGAAGGGCCCGGGTGGCTCGTTCAGGGGGAGCTGGGGCAGAGGAGCCCGTGCTGGACGCTAGAGGGAGGCCATGGCCCACGCTGCACCCTGCGAGGGAATGCGGGTGTGTGAGGTCCCAAGGACCAGGGGAGAGATGAGGAATCTGACTCCATGTTCTCAAAAAGCTGATTTATTATTTTATGATATTATATTATATTAAAGAATGCTATGCTAAAACTTTACAAAAGAAAGAGAAAGGATCAGAAGGCTTAACAAGAATGATAATAAAAACTCGTGACTGACTCCTCAGAGTCTGACACAGCTGATGGTGATTTGTCAGTAAGTTAAAACAGTTCACATGGAACCAATCAAACATTCACCTCTTGGTAAACGATTTCCAGACCATATTCCAAAGCAATCAGATAATTATTGTTTTCATTCTTTTCTGAGGCTTCTCAGCTTCTCAAGAGGAAAGCCTGGGAAAAGAGGATTTTTCACAAAATATGATGGTGACATGGCTGGTGATGGGCCAGCAGGGCACTGACATGGAAAAAAACACAAGTGGGTTCTCCTCCTCTTCCCTTTGCTCCTCCTTCTGAGCAAGGTGTACCAAAACCCAAGGAGAATTT
The DNA here is from genome assembly GCA_039654755.1 of Calcarius lapponicus. NCBI lineage: Eukaryota > Metazoa > Chordata > Aves > Passeriformes > Fringillidae > Calcarius > Calcarius lapponicus. The sequence continues at coordinate 9,977,470 of CM077464.1, read as the reverse complement.
TGGCACCTTGAACCTCCTGCGGTGTCTTCAGTGTCCTGATGGTTTGGGACTTGGTGTGTTGCAAATGAGGGGAAAAAACAGCAGGAAAAGTGATGATGCTTGTAATAAATGGTTTGGTGATCACCCAGCAGGGAAAGTGCTGGTTCTGGAAGGAAAAGCAAACAGAGGAGCTGAATTTCTAAATTTTTTGAGTTCAAACAGGTAAATGTCATATTCCAGTTAGTGGTGAAAGATGTTGAGATCTTCTTAGCACCCTGCTTGTGGTGCCCTGGCTTTTCTCTCTGCTTGGCTTGGATCCTGGGAAGGTCTTACTGTTATGGTGCTGTTGCTTTATTACAAGTTACTATTTATGTTATAGGCTAAAATAATTATTTGGGGGTAAAATGAGGTAACAGCCCTAAAACATAAAATATGCTTTAAATATGTATCCTCTTCCATGTAAACCTAGAGTTTATGCACTCCTGACACTTTCATATCTGCCTTGTCACAATAACTTGAAGTGTGACATTGTGAATGATACAAAATGTATTTGTTGTGAACCATTGCCCATTTCAGTGGCGTTTGGGGCGCTCTTCCCCTCTTTCATGTTGAGTGGAAGGTCAAAATTTTTGAACACCTTTAAAAAAGGGGTTTTAAAAATTGTGATGTTACAGGTTTCTTTTATTTTGTCTCTGTCCCTCACTGAAATTGTCTTAGTCGAATCTTTTAGCGCCAAATCATTTATTTTTATAGACAGACATATATATATATATTTATAATCATTTTGTGTCCTGATACAAAGGGGGAAAGCATCTGTCTTTAAAGGCATTCTGAAAATAGACAATGTTTCTGTTTTTCTCCTGAAAAATCCTAACTTTTGCTACTTGTGAAAACATTTTAAAATAAAAAATGAAAACCCAGCAGGCTGAATCTGCTTTATGGGCAACAAAGAACAAAACTGTGTCTCAAAATTAAGTTTAAGTGAGGAATATATGGGATAGTTCTTTATTTTCTTTTCATGTTTTGGCTAAGTAACTTCATCAGGGAGTGATGGGGAGAGAGAAGCAGAATTATGTCATGCCAGGAGAAAAATGTACCAAGGAATTGTACTTCAGACATGTGGTTCCTCTCCAGGTCTCCTTTTTGTTTTGTGATCTGTGTTGCCATCCTGGATTTCTTCAGCCCTGGTGCCCATCAGGCTGGAGGGGATGGAGCCAGGGCTCTGGTGGGATGCTGCTCCTGCTCCACACCCTTCCTGGAGGCCCCAGCAGGGCTTATGGCAGCGCAGTGATCTGGGGGATTCTGCCAGTTTTGTTTCCTTTGGCTTGCAGTCAGTCCAAGGCAGGGAAGTAACCCAGAACCCCAGCAGCTGTCAGGCCAAGGCCCTGCCACAGGAAAAGATGAAGGATCATGCAGCATGGAAGTGTTGGTTGGAAGGAATTCCTGGAGGTGAGGCCGAGCTGCTTTTCCCCATGGGAGGGGCCACACCCTAAGCCACTTGCAGGGCCGTGTTCCCTATAGAACACGTGAAGCTGCTATGAACATATGGACAGCAGTATGGAAACCATTCCTGGATGGATTATTCTAGATGGAAGCTGCTGGCAAGAGCAGCCTGCCAGGATGGTCCCATTCCCTGGAAATGCTGGTATCCCTTCACTCCCAGTGCAGCTTTACACACTGCCCTGCTCTGTGCTTTGGAGCAGTTAAAGATTCTTGCCTGTATTTGAGCCTGAGCTCTGATTCAGGGGGGATTGAGGGGTCCAGCAGCAGCAGCTCTTTCCCAGCTGTCATTCCCCTTGTGCTGAAGAACTATTCCCAGTCCTCTGTTTTACTTTGGTGCAAGAATGTTGGTGGCATTTCCTCATTTTCTGGAGGACACCATTTACCTGGTGAAACTGCTGAATGTTCTCAGCTTCAGGAAGAAAGGCTGAGAGGTCAAGTATTGACCTCGATGGATCAAATTCCATCCTTCATTTTCACCAATGTGACAAGAGTTGTGTTACCACAGGGGAGGCACTGCTTGGTCCACATTGAGGGCACATTTACAGGAATAAAATTAGCATAGGGAAGAAAGAGTAATTATGCATAAAAAATAGCTGGAAAATGTAGCTTGAGCATCCTGGAAACAGATTTTAATAAGGCAATAAAAACCAAACCCCACAAGGTTCACACTGCTGGGAAATATTCTCATAGAATTTATTAAAAAGAGCACCTCTGTCACACCATTTGGGGCTTTACAACATGTGCTGTGTACAAATATTTCGCTAAAGGTAATTTTCTCTAGGCGTTACAACAATTTTCGTGTCCCCACTAGGACTTTGAGATGACTTTGAACCCAACCCAACCTCTTGATCAGCACTATCAAGCCCAGCCCTGGAAAAACTTGTTTATTTTGCAACAAAATCTGCAGTCAGGGGACTGAATAGTGTTGTATTCACTCTGGGGCTGTGCTGTGCTGTGAAAGGTTAATTAATTGAAGCTGTGTTTAAATCTTAAGCAGTTCCAAAGTCTGATTTACTAACAATGCATTTTCTGTTCTGCAGCAGAACCCAGCTTAGCAGCGCCTTTTCCTCACCCTGTTCCCACTGATAAAGCTGCTCATGCCATGGCAGAGGTTGGGGCTGTCCTTGCCCATCCTGATCCTTCTATCTCAGCTGGGTAGATGGTTTCCACAAAGGCAGGGGATGCATCCCTGCAGTTCAGAGCATGAAGGCTCTATCAGCTGCTCATGGAGTTTCTCCTGCCTCACAGCCAGTGGAGGAGTTTTTATTCCTATTTCCCCAAATCCAAGTCTTGCTTAGGGTGGGTTTTGGTGGGGCTGGACTGGAAGGACAGAATGAATGTATCTGTACTGTCCATGAAACACTTAACTATGGCTCCCTATGAAAGGTTGCTTGGAACTTTTTCCTTCTCCTGTTTCCACACACTTTCCCGGTGCCTTGGAGAGCAGGACAACGTGCAGTGTGTCCAGCTGAGCCCAGGGACAGCACAGCTGTTCCACCCTGTGCTTCCAAGCCTCCCCTTCCCAGCAAACACAGAGAACCCCCAGTGAGGAGGCAGGTGGCAGATGGCTGGGAGCACAGAGGCACTGGGAGGAACATGCCAGCATTTCCTCAACAGTCCAGCATGCAAACCATCCCTGAGCAGACAGATTTTGCACAGCTCTCAGTCCTTCCATGCATTCCCACAAGGAAAAGAGTAAATTGGTGCCTGGCTGGGTGCCAGCCTCCAAGGAAAGATGCACTGGGTCCTGCTGGCTCCTCAGGGGAGTGGCTGCTTGTTCACCTGTGCCAGGAGAGCAGCAGGGCCCTGCAGGGGAGGCAGTGGGTGACAAGATGCAGGACCACGAGGAGAACCCTTGCTTCAAGCCCAGTGAGAACATGGAGGCTCAATGCTTCCAGTCTTCTGTGGTCTCTTAATGAAATCAAAGTCATGAGGTGATAAAATAGGTCTTTATCCACTGTTTAGGATGCTAGTCAGGAATTCATGGGGAATATGTTCAGGCAAATGTGGGGTTACCGTGAAGTGAACTTTCACAAAGTTTTTGCAGCATTTTTCTGGCTCTGATCTTCAGCTGTGTCAGCAGAATGAGATGTATGAGCTGCAAGACCTGAGGTGTTTAACTGTTCATGTGCCATTTCTGAGGCTGTTGCCTCAGGAACAAATACCACTCTGAGGGGAAAAACTGGGAAAGCAAACCTGGAGTTCCACATGCTCTTCCCTGTGCCACTGGGGCCATGGCAGACTTCCAGTCAGCTTTTACAGCAACACTTTCAAAAGTATTTAGAAATCTGGGTGACGGATTTAAAACTACTGAATCATGGAGGATTTAGTGTTTGATTTTTAGTAGCACTTAACAGAGACCCACCCAGTGAAATATACAGGGAAATGAGATTTCAAGTGCTTTGAGCCAAGGAATAAACTGGACCTTGGCCTTAGAATATCAGTCTCAGTATCTCTAAAACCTTGCACAGGTATGTAAAGACCATAATTTTTCAATATCAGTAAAGGCCTTTTGAGATCTTTAGAAAGGCAAAGAAGAGAAGCATCACATTTTTTACTTTAAATCTATTTAGTCTTAAAATTAATATTCCCTGCTTTTCCTAACAGTTATTCTCTAGACTCCCTGGTGCCTTCACCTCTGCTAGCACTGCACCTGGCATCTGCTCAGCTGTGTTGTGTTTTTGAGCATCAGGAGTGGAAGCTTTTCAGCTTCCCTCTCAGAATCTCGCCTCATCAGCATGCTGCTCTTGGCAGACGGGCTTCTCTTCAGCTCCAAGACATGCATATTGATCAGTCATTTCCTTTTGTTACCTTGCATCCTGCCATCGATTTTAATTGTTCCCTACTGAAGAGGAAGCATTCAGTACGCGTACAATTACCAACGACAACATTTTTGCTTTCCACACCTTTTGCCAGGCGTTGCCTGCGCTCAGCTCTCCAGAGCTGTGGATCTCTCTCCCTCAGCAAGCAGCAATCTGCACAAATCATGCAGCAGTCAATTTGTGTCTATTAAATAAATTTCTGATTCTCTGTGACAGCTTTCCCTGCTGCATGATTTCACACTTCAGCAGTTTGTTTCTGAGGTGCCACGTGGGTTTTTTTCTTTTTCGAAGGGGTGGTGGTGATAATCCATTTTGTTTGCAGATACCTTCCTCATGTCTTCCCAGATCCTCTTTCCTGCTGCTGTCCTTAAGGGACTTGTACAACTTCAAATGACTCTTCTTGTGGCTCCTCATCAGCCCACAGGGCTGTTCCTGGGCTGTTCCCTGGAGTTTCCTGCTGCTGAAGTGGAACAGCTTCTCCAAGACAAAGCTGCAGCTTGGTCCTGTACCTCCCACCCCTGTGGTGCAAAATACCAAAGCTGGGAACTGCTGTGATTCATTAATTCCTCTCCTTCTTCTTTCTAAGATGCCTTCTTAGATTGTTCCCATCTTTTAAAAACATTCCTGCACTCCCAGAGGACTTTCAGTACAAATATTTTCTGAAGACCCTGTGTGGAAGGACCTTGGTGTCCTCCCACTGTCTCTCTGATTCTAGGTTTTCCTTTAGATACACAAAAAGGATCCTATTTTTAGCAGCTAGCAGTCAATGGCACAGGAATTCATGAGTAGGGAGGAAAGGATGTGAACTATCCAAATATATTTTTTTTTCAAATGAGATCTCTTTACATTCCTATCACCACAGTAATAAGCCATGAGTCACTGTTACACTGAACTATTAGACCATTATTGTAAACTCATGTCACTAGAATCTGCTAATGTGAACCATAAACCTTGCCTGCCCTCTGCTTTGCTGGGTTCCAGAAGATATTGGCCATTTATAAGGATAAGAACAGTATTCCCTTACAAATTTTATTCCCAGATGGCAAGAAATGAATGAAATCTTATTTAATCCTATCTTTCTATTCCTAATGTTTCTCTTATTGCCTTTTAAGAGAACTCCTCTTACTGTAACATTACAAAAGAAGTTTTATTTGATTTCTTCAAAGTTTGCCAGCTGTAAATTGGCTCCAAGCACTCCCAGCTGAGAGAATATCCATGCTGTACCACCTGGGAGCACCTCCAAAAGCTGCTTTCTGTGCTCAGCCCTGCCATGGCCAGCCCTCCCTGCCACTTGCTGTTGCAGCAGACAAGTCCCATGTGTCCCTTCAATCTCCTTCTGAGGGTCTGTCAGGGGTTATGAGCAGACTGAGTTTTTTCTAGAAGAGTTTTGTTGAATAACAAAATGTCAAAATGGTCTTAAACACACACAGTGTATTTAAGTCCTTGGCCACCTTTCATCAGCTAGCTGCAGAAGAGTCAGGCCAGATGTATCCACTTGTCCATCAGGGTCTGGCTGCTTCCACCAGGCTTATTTTGCACTCTCAAGAACCAGGGAAAAAGCTCTGAAACACATTCTCATCCCTGTCCTGGTCAGCTGCTTAGAAAATGCTTTATGATGGAGATTTACCCTCCACAGAAGAGGCTGGTGGGAAAACCTTTCTGTCCTCAGAAGCTGTGACTTTCCCAGGGTGAAAAGAGGTACAGGCATGTGGAGTGTCTTTCATTGGCTCCTGTAAAGACAAAGAGGTATTAAGACAGCATTATTGTAAACCAGAGCAGAGCAAGGGCTGATTATTAAATGGTAGTTCAGGTATGTGCTAATCAAGATCTTGTTATAATTATTTCTCAAGCCCAGCATTGATTTTGTATTAGATTGGAAGGAGGTAGCAAAGCTTTAATTTGTTACAGAGAGGGTTAAATGGCTTTCAATTTATATACTAAAAAAAAAAAATCATAAACTTAGAAGAAACGTGTAAGAAGAAAAAAACTTGTCTTGGAGATAAACTCTTTTCTTGTTTCCTGAAGCTTAAAATCTGGGGGCTATTTTCAGTGAAGGAAGTTAGAGAGCAGCACAGAGTTTCTGTTGAGAGGCAGGCTGCTGGGATGAGAAGCGTGTTTGCAGAGCGAAAGCTGGTTTCAGTAAACACCCTGTGAGAACCAGAATTCACCTGTTAAAACTGGGCCTTCAGCTACTTGACTTCAAAGTGACCTCAGAGCTGAATTTAAAATGGCTCAGCAACGGGGTGGAGATACAGTAGCACATGGGATCACTTAGGAAAACCTGCTGGTGTGGTTTAGACTGGAATTTAGCTTGTGGTTTGAAAACAACTATTATTAAAAGCTTGCTCCAGTTGGAGGGTTTGAAATCACTGCTCCTTCCTCCACTGCAGGGTCTTCACATCATTTCTCCAAAGCAAAGCTGCCAGGAGAAACCCCTGGAGATCAAGTGCAGCGCCTGCCTTTGTTTGTTGGAGAGGAAACTGCTTTGTATTTAGTTAAGTAATCAGCTGCAGTTTGATAGAGTGAGGTCCCTTCAATAAACCTGGAAGTGTTTCTATGAAGAGAGAACAGCAGGCAAATTCTGCAGGGGAACAAGGTCAGGCATTCTGCTCGAGGACATGGGCTTGCCCAGCTCTGAAGGCAATAAAACAGGCATTGATGGGCTTCCCTCAGCCCAGGCCTGTACCAGGCAGCTCCACAGGCACATTTAGTGCCATTGTTTGCACCAGCCCTGGGAGCCACTGCACTGACACACAGAGGCTTATGGTGCCTTAAAGAGCCTTAAACCACAAACACGGCAACAAATGCCACAGCCCTGAACACAGCTAAGCTGTGACAGCAAATGTCTCTGCATGGCTGTGCTGAAAGAGCAACTCTGGCTTCAACTCTAACAAGAAGGAAATTATATATCTGAGAGGCTACATGACCAGACAGATGAAATCTGCAGGGCATCAATACACAAACTTGAGTTTAAATTTGTTTTCTGTGACCCAACTGTAAATGAAGTTAGTTTGTGTTCACAGTTGTGATGATGATCACAGAATCATAAAATAGTTTGGGTTGGAAGGGACCTTTAAAGGCCATCCAGCCCCAGCCCTCTGCAATGAGCAGGGACAGCTTCAACCAGACCAGGCTGCTCAGAGCCCCATCCAACCTGGCCTTTAATATTTGCAGGAATGGGACATCACCACCTCTCTGGGCAACCTGTGCCTCACCACCCTTATGATAAAAAACTCCTTTCTGATATCTCATCTAAACTGACAGTCCTTCAGTTTAAAGTCATTGCTCCTTGTCCTACTGCAACAGGCCCAGCTAAAAAGTTTGTTCCTTTTTTTCTTACAGCAGAGGTGCTCCAGCACCTTTGTGGTCTCTTCTGGATTTGCTCCAACAGCTCTACATCCTTCCTGTGCTGGGACCCTGGAGCTGGGTGCAGCTCTGCAGGTGGGGTCCCACCAGACTGGAGTAGAATCACCTCCCTTGACCTGCTGAGAAAACCCATTGAGGACCCCTTCCAGGTACTAAAAGTAGCAATGTCTGTGTGCTGAGCATCAAAAACCAACCTGGGCATTAAACATCATTTTTACAATATTACATGGATGGAAAAACCAAGCTAGGAGCTGGACAGTACCAGTAAGCTTCTCTGAAACAATAAGTAATTGGCCCAGAAAGGCAGGAAACCATGTGCCTGATGAGAAGGGGAGCATTTGGTGTGAGCATGCATTGTGTGCCTGGCGTGCCAAGGCTTTGGCAGTGCAACACCAGCCCCAGGATATCAGTGAAATGCAGGAGCCAGGAGAAAGCCTCCATTCTGCTGCAGAACCGATGGAGGAGGAGCACCCTGCCTGCCCTGATCCGTGGTGTTTTACTGGAAGTCAAAAAATGCAGGAAACTCAGCCCTGGAATTTTTTTTTTTTTTTTTCCTCAGGGAATTTTTTTCTTCTCAGGCTGCAGCCTTCCCACCTGAAAGGCATCAGAAGTTTTTCCACTTCTCAGTCTCCCCTAAAGCCTGGTCCGGAGAGGAGGTGGATACATCAGGAAGCTGCTTTTCCACTTCATATTTCCACTAAAATTTCTTGTTATTACAAAAGAGCACTTGATTCAGCAGCACCACTTCACAGCTCTTTTATAAATAAAGGCATTGCCTCTGCCCTGAGGAGCTCACAGCCTACACGAGACAGGCAAAATTCAGAAAATCAGGAAAAAGAGGATGAGCAGAAGTGATGAAAGAGGAGAAGGTGCTGCTTGGAAGTCTGAAGCTGGCTAAGGAATAAAAGCTTTGTGGAATCCAGCTCCGTGTTTTCATCCCTCAGCAGACTCAGCTTGGAACAACCCACTAAATGAATGAGTGCAACAGCAACCCCTGACTTTTGAGAGACTCAAAATGCTGAGTTCATGAAAAAAAAAAAATTGCAAAATTTATGAGACCTGGAGTCTATGACTGAATGAGAGATCTGGGTTTAAAAATATGGAAATGCATTTTTCCTGGCAGAGCTGGAAAACTAAAATGTAGCACTCATCTCTCTATGCTCACGTGGCCACTAGTGGTCCTGCCAGTGAACATTTTAAATTTTAATTTTGATCAAAGCCTGTGGTTATTCTTAAAGAACAAGGCACATTGTGGACCCAATCCTACCCCAGTGGTCTAAAGCAGTAAGAGTTTTAGCATTGCCTTCAGGGAGAGGATTTTCAGCCCAGAATAAGAGAATCCAAAAGATGGTTCTGAATTTAAAAGCATGTGGTAAAATTAAGTGTATAAGCCTCTTTTTGTAGTTGGTGCCTGGCTCAGATCCATTTTTAACATGCTGTTAGCTATCAGAAATACGACACTGGCTACCCGGGTGCCTGCTCTGGGGTAAAACCTGTTTTTAATTGCTATATAAACTCCTTTTATAACATGGTTAAAAGATCACAGAGACGGTTCCGAGCAGTAATTAAGGCATATTTAGCAAATATTAAAAATGGCTCAGCAGGGGAATGTTTAACACAGACAAGCAGGAAAACAAACAGCTTTTCAGTTGGAGGTTCTGAAATACGACAGAGCTGTGGAGTGCCTGAAGAGCAGCGAGCGAGATGGGGCTGTGGGGCTTTTGCAGAACACAAAAAAGAGTAAAGGAATGAGCTGGTGTCCTGCATTAGAGCACGAGTGAAAGCACTGTGGTCAGACCATGCCTTTGGCAGTGGCCCTTCACAAAGCCTGGTTCACCAGAGGCATCTCAGGAATTTGCTCTAATAAACTAAAAATACATGTAACTGATGTTCTTTGACCCACAGAAGGGCCTGACATCCCGCTACAAGAACAGTGACCAGCAAAGGATGAAACCTGATACTCAGATTCCGAGCTGGTTCTCCGGATGGTTACAGTCCTGCATTGCAATAGTGAGATGCTGTTTTATCTTTTATGATGTGAGAAAATAAAAATAATCCACAATCTACAAACAATTAAAAAATATATATATTAGAGAGCGACATCAGCCTTCATGAGTGCATGGTGCCACTCAGCCTTGTATTCCTCACTCTTTAAAATTTCAATTTCTTTTCCTCGATGACCACCAGATGTACTCCTGAGTGCATCCAGATAAAAAAAGCTCCGGGTGTGGAGCCTAAAACCGTAAGATGAGCGTGCAGGACACCTCCATGAGGATGTTGGACATATCCACGAACGCTGGAACTGCGGCGTGGAGCAGAGAATTGCCCATCCTCGGGGGCTGCGAGCATACCAGGCCTCCTGATCCCTCACACCCACACACTATTTTTAAACACGGAATGTGCATCCCTGCAGCGCCCGGGCCGGGCCCCGCTCCTGCCGTGAGGGGATCCGGAGCCTGCGGGCAGGAGCGGGGCCCGGCCCTCGGGCACAGGGACCCGGGAAACGCCAGCACATGATTGACAGCCCTCCGACCAATAGGAGCAGCGGATCCGGCAGCGGCCAGCCAATCGTGACCCTCATTGCTCTTAAACCGGCACCCGCTCCCGCCCTATGCCTGAGGGCGGGGACGATGCTCGCCGCCGCCATCTTGTGTGTGGCATCCCCGCCCTTTCCTTAGGGGCTCCTCCTCCGTCCTTCGCCTTGGAGTCCTCCCCTACCGGCCCGTCCCCTGAGGCCGGTGGGGATAACCGAGAAAACCGTGGCGTAGTCGCTTTCTGGCGGCGGGCGGGGTGTAGCCACGCCACGCTCAAGATGGCGTCGGGCGGCGCCCCGCCGTGGCGGGCGGGGCGCACGCGGGTGACGTTAGCGCTCCGGGCATGGGCAGGTGCAGGAGGTGGCGGTGGCCGGAGTTGGGCCGGCGGTAGCGGCGGGAGAGGAGGAGGAGGCGGAGGAGGAGGGGGCGGCTCGGACTCGGCCGTGCTTCGGGGACAGCCGGGACACCGCAGCGCCTCCTCTCCGCTCCCTCGCCCCTCGGGGACGCTCCCCCTCGCGGCGCGGAGGGCGGCGGGCGCGGCGCGGCCATGGCCGAGGAGCCCAGCGCGCTGCCCTGGTCCATCAACAAGGATGACTACGAGCTGCAGGAGGTCATCGGTGAGCGGTCATTGGGGTGCGGGGGGGTGCAGGGTGCCCCTCGGATGCGGGGGTGTGAGTCCGCTGAGGGAAGGGGGGGTCCGATCCCTTTCAGCTGAGAGGGATCCTGTCACACACCCCGCAAAGGAGTGGGACTGTGCGGCTTCCCCCTCCCTCCCTCAGCCATGCGAGGCTGGGAGAGGGTCCGTTCCCCCACACTGAGCTGTGTGAAGGTCTGGGGGGCCCCTCAGCTGAGGGGGGTGTCTGTCCCCCCGCTCTGAGGGGTGTGAGGGTCTGGGGTGCCCCTCAGCTGGAGGGGTCCCGTCGCACACACCCCGGCACGGCCTGGGACGGTGTGACCGCCCCCCCTCCAGCCACGTATGGAGGGAGGATGTGAGAGGCTCCGTCCCCCCGCCTTGCCAGGGACTCTGAGGGGCTTGGGGGGTCTGTGGGACCCCTCTGCTGAGGTTGCTTCCCTTCCTCATCTGTGTGTGCGGCCCACGGCAGGGAATGTGGGTCTGCCCCATCCCAGGAGGGGATTGTGGTGGCGGCAGGGACGCGCCCCTGGCCGGGGGCTCCTCCCTGGTTTCTGCCCGCTCCTCTGGGCAGGCTCTGGGTCCCCTCGGATCCTCGGACAGGCTCCGCTCTGGGGGGCTTCGCTTCCCACCACGGTGTGGTCTGGGATGTGCTGGGGGTGAGGTGCTCAGCGGGAGTGAACTCCAGAGCTTGCGGGGACTGTCTCCTCCTGGGGCACCCCGGTTCATTTTGGGGCGCTCGCAGCTCTCAGCAGTTTTGGAGCCCCGCGCTGCTCTGGTCCCTGCGCGGAGGGTTTGGTAGAGCCGCCGAACGAGCCTTTTACCCTGGGATTTTGCTGCTGCCGTGCGTTTTCATTCATTGTCCTCAGCTCGAGGCCCCAGTCCTTGCTCTCTCCATTAAATGATTTTTTTTTTCCTTCTTCACTCTCTCTTGGCGTTTAACTACCCGCTTACCAAAGGCCTCCCGCTGTACTGATTTATTGGCTGTCTCGACCATTTTGTTGGGGTGTGTTTGAGGGATATATTGCTCTAGGGCGAGTGTGTGACACATCGGAGGTGGTGCCACAGGTGACTCTAAGGTCGGTGCCTCCCGTCTCGCCCTCCGGAGACTCGGAATGAAGCAGGAGAGTGGCAGGGCAGGCTCCCGGCCAAAGGGTTTTAGGAAGGAGGTTAATTCTTTTGAGTAATCTTTGTGGAGTGCTTTTATTTGAAGTTTCTGGATGACGTAGCACTGTCATGCCCAGGCTTTCCATCTCTGCCTCGTGGGGAGGCTTGTTTTCTGTTGAGGGTTGGAGAGTTTGTGAAAATGCTGTTTTAAGAGATTAAATTCTTAGCATTGTTTAAAAGTAGGAAGGAAACTAAAGCTGTGGAGTGGGGGAAATCCTTCTGGAAATCCCTGTTGCTCTGTGGGATCAGGCTTTGTCCTCTCTCTCTGCTCAGAGGGAGCAGCAGCGCTTTAGGAATGAGACCAACTGCCTGTAAAGACAGGGAAGATGTAATCCTACAGACCAACCCTTTAAATCTCCTCTGGAAAATGTGCCCTGGGGGGGAGGATGTTCAGCTTCCCTGAGGAGCAGGAGATACAGGTGTGGGGAGGAAGGGGGAGAACATGCCACCGGTTTCTGGGGAAAGAGAACTGAATTTCTCATAGGAAATGCTTCCTTTTCTTTTGAGAGCTTACAAAAGGGTGTTTAGTGGTGGCAAAAAGCAAGGATTTGGACCTGATTAATCAAGGGTAGGAGTAAATGCCTCTTTGTAGCTGGGGAGTGGGGTGGGATGGAACAAAAGGGAATGTAAATACACTCCTGCTCTTGGGAGAACTTGCTGCTGGAGGTGCACATCCCACAGCCTCAGAGTACCAGGAGACACACAGAGATGTGTTGTCTCATGTTAACTGACAGAACTCGGGGAGGAATCTGGAAAAAAGTGTTGAATTTCTTCTCTATCTTCCCTGTCCCTCTGCAAACGGAGTTTCTGGGTGTCGCCTGCTCACTGCAAGGTTGTGTTGGCATTTTGGCATGTGATGGAGCTTACACTGAGATGTGTATATTGCAAACATATGGTTTCTCTTTTTAACTTTCCTGTCCCCTGCCCCCCCCTTTGCTCCTTTCAAACACTGGTGTGTCTGCCAGCGGCCTGGATGGAGATGTGACGCAAGTTTCCTAGCATGTATATGATTTGTGGGACAAAATGTCACTGTGTTAACTGAGCTGGACTGCCTTGCCTCCTGCTTCATGTCTCCTGTAAACCCCAAGGGGTTTTTGGTTGGTTTTTTTTTTCTTTTTGAGCTCTTTTTATAACTGAAGAGCTGTAAAGGTTCTTCAGCACGGAACAAAGAGACGTTCTGGTGTGGAAAGAGATGAACCTTGTACTGGTGCTTTTAAAGGATTTAACTTGTTTCCTGATGAAAAAAACCAACATTAGTCTTAAAATTTAGAGTAAATTTTGAGATTACCAGCTCAGCTGTTTTTTTCACATGGAATAATGGAAACTCATTTGTAGTCCAGTTCTTTAATTTGTACTATTTTTGCCTGCAAATAGCCATATGTGGCTTTTATTGGATGTGGATGGTTCCATAGCACTCAAGTGCAGGAATAGAAAAAGCAAGTTTCCTACCTGCAAAGAGACCCTCTGCTGTAAAACTGCTCCCCTGATTCTGGCTAATACTATATATAAATAAAAAAGGATTACTCAGCACTGGAGATGACTCATGCCATTATAAAGGTGTGGATTAATATCCGTGTTGATTATGCTTGGTTAGTGTTAATAACTGCTGAGTAGCCTCCTTAGGCTTAAATAACTTCTGGTATATACTGAATCAAGGAACTTTGATCAGAGGAGAATCTGATTTCATTTTCAAAAAGGATAAAATGCAGGTGGGGTAGAGGAAGCAATTTAAAAAGCATTTCAGTGAAATGTACCCCCAGAGTAGGGAGAGTTCTGCAGGTGAATAGGGCCTCTGGAGATGCTGCAATTTTTATCTAAAAAGCAGAATATAGTCTGTGCTGTGGTTGTGAAGGTGGTTGGTCTTCCGAGCGTGGATTGCATATAAATTACTGCAGCCTTCTTTTTGAAGCCTGAAAAAATTCGACCTCATGCTGCTTGTGCTGATCAGATACTCACACATTCAGGTTCCCCTGGATCTCACAATTCCTCTTGGAAATGCTGCTAGCAGGAGTGAAGTTGCTTGGAACTGGGTCATTCTCATTTTGCTACTTTTCTGGAAAGATTAGAGCCGTGCTGACTGTGGCTGTTTGATTTAGGAGCATCCCCTCTGCTGAGAACAGCCCATGCCAGAAACAGGAGATAAATTAGTGGTGGGAGTGCTCCCAGGCTCTGTTCCTGTGCCCTCTCTCCCCTGACAGATTCCTTTGCAGCGATGAGGACAGTGCAGGCTGCATGAACAGATGTGGTGGGAGTTTCTTATCCCATCAGAAATCAAGGCTAAATTGAAAATTGAAGTCACCATTTTAGGAATGATTAGTTTTTTAATGACTGTGGTTCAAGTAGCTTTGGAGTTGGGTTTTGCATGTGATCACGTTGATCTTTTGGGGCTGAAAATTAGATTTCTATCTGTGTTTATCCCAGCCCTGTGTGGGAGAACTTTCTTTTGTGGGTAGAGAGGAACTTCTTAGAATTAAGGTGTCTGCTCTCCCAAATTTTATCAAGGTATCCATGCTCATCTGGTGCTTGTGTAGGAGTTTGAGCTGAGAAATCACGGCTGTTGAAAAAGAGCAGCCTGGAGGTGCTGGCCAGGAGCAATCAGGGTCTTTGGATGTAAAAATCAGGCTGGAATGGGAGATAGGAGGCTCTTGTCCAATGATAACTTCAGGGGTTGGGTTTTTTTTTTTGGAGTGTGGTGTTCATTGCGAGCTGTGGTGCCTGTGTGCTGGCTGCAGCCAGTTTCACACGCCTGATATTTAAAACCCATTCAAGAAAAATGTTACACTGTACAAAATAGAACTGCCTCAGTTCTAAATGGAGTGTTTAGGATTCAGTCTTGGTGCCATATGTTTTGTTTTAGCATTTCCTCATGGATTCCCACTCCTCCCCCCCAGCTTTGCTGAGCAAAATTGAATCCTATACTGTATTCCCAGTACTCAGGCTGGTTAATTCATTTGAAGACTTTCTTTGTGTGCTCATTTTTTCCACATGAAGTTGGTGGAAAAGCCTTAGTTGCTTTATGTTATGTTAAAAGTTACATTAAATTAACTTTGGACAATTGTAGAGAAGTTAAAAAATGAGTGGTCATTCACAGTACTCGATCTGCTTGGGAATTAAAGCAGGAGATGCTCAGTACCAGTTTCTCTGCTGCTTGGATGTAGACAAATATATCTTGTGTGATCCTGAGTGCAACAGAATAGCCAAGCTACTCCTGCATCCAGGCTACCTTTCCTCTGGATACTTGACACATCCCATCTCTGAAAGACCTTTGATACCATTGCCCTGCTAGAATTAGAGCTGAACTAAGTCACTTTGCACCTCTAGGGAAGTGAAAGCAAAAGGTGTTTGGTTGTGCACGTGCCTTTTTTTAGTGCCTCTGTTGTCTGTGTCCTGATAGGAAGGAGGATAAAATGCACAAGGCAGCAAAATGAGGGCTTACAAAGCCAAGCAGTGATGAAGGAGGCTGGCTGGGAGGAATATGTGGTTGTTAGCCTTGCCTGCTGCTTGGAGGGGAGAGCAGAGACAGATCCTGCTGCTTTCAGCTATTCCAGGGTATTAAGGAAGAAAACAACACTCAGAGTGTTTCGTGTGGAAGAGTTCACACTTCCCTGGGCTTGGTTTCTATGTAGCAGTTGCTTCCAATACTGTTAGGTACCTGGACCCATTAATGTTTAACACTTCCATTTCTCAAGAATTCATGCAAATAGTTCCAGTTTAATGCAAATATCTTGGCTGGCGCTGGGGACTGTGGCTGTGCTGTGCTCCTGAGCACACCTGAAGGAGGGATGGACGTGCTGCCTGACAAATGCATCCCTAGGAGGCTTCTTGCTTCTGCAGCTGATGAAATCTTGAAGAGAATCAACTCTTCTCCAGAACATTTGTCTATTTAAACTTGGCAGCATCTCTTTTCTTTCTGAGTGTTAGCAGCTTGCCCACTAAGCCAGAGTCTGGAGATGTAATCTTTTAATAAAAGATGGAGCTCTTTAAAATGATGGCAATAACACTTATTGCTAATTGTATTAGTGCGTTGCAACAAACTGTGTCTTCGTCAAATTTTCTTGGAAGATTTCCCCAAAAATGGACAATATCCATCATAAATCTCTGCAGCAATAAATTTAGCTGTGGACATGCTAATGGAGTGCTTGTAAACTTGGTGTTATTAAACTTTCTTAATAGGGAGAGACAGACTTGAGGGCTTTGTGGGTGTAGAAGAATAGCTGTCGGAGCAGTGGAATTCGGCATTGCAAAATCTTTGAAATATCAGGATGCTGGGGCTTTCCAGACAAGCTCAGCCTATTATCCTGCCTTCCCTTTAGAATCAAACAACCGAGATGCAAATATGAAGGACTTGGCTCTCCAAGTTGCTGCAGTTTCCTGTGACTTCACCTAAGGGAGTTGAGCCTTGACGTTTCTAAAAACCACGTGGAACTCCGTCTCTTCCTGGCAGCCACACGGGAAAGCCTTGGAGCCAGGGTTGGTCCCTGGCTGACAGGCAGTCCAGGCTCTTCATCAGAAGGTCATGGCTCCTGGTGTGTGAGAAGAGATGGGGTACCTCTGGTAGGGAAACAATGCATATTCTAATGAAGGGAGCCAGACTAAGAACAAAATCCAACTTGTCTGGCTTGAGTAAGACAAGATCACTTTAGCAACAGCTAAGTGAGGCAGGGATACAGGTGCCTGACTGGTACTGAGTGAGAATTTCTCCTGTGCATGAACATAAATGAAGGGACTGACCTCAGTGTGGGGTTCTGTCAGCCCTAAGTTTGATCCCTTAACCTGTCTGAGCATGTTGTTTGCCTTGAAACACTGCTCATGAGTGGGGTTTTCATGTTAATCACCACAGCCTGCATATTTCTTGGTTTTAACTATATTAGGTGGTCCTGTCACACTGTAAAAGCAGGTAGAGATTTGTGGTGATACAAATGCACAAATGAAAAATCCAGTACTTCTTTTCACTACTGCTCAACAGCTGCAACAACCTGCAAAGTTTTTTTTCCAAGTCCTTTTACCACTCCCTGAGATGCTTAAAGATTATTATTTCCTGGTGTGCACCACTGCACACAGAATTCTTGTTTAATGTGAATTTTCTTGTAATTAAGAGAAATTCCATCCTGGAAAAAACATTTGGTTATGTATCAACTGGAGTCTAATGTGCCTTGCCAGGATTTCTGAGACCACTTTGGTTCTACACACTGGTAAGTCTGCAGGGGAGGATTCTCTTCCACTCTTAAAGGCTTCAAGATCCCATCTGTGAATGAAGTGCAGAATAAATTCAGAGCCCTGATTCACTTTCTCACCAAATTACCATATTAGGCAAATCTTCCTTTCACCTCCCATCCCTTGCAGTTTTATACAGCTTGTGCTGCATGCTTGTGAAACGACACCTTCAAAGTCTGATAACTCAGTCAAATTAAAATGCATTTGTGAGGGAATACAAAAAAGTTTTTCTGAATGAGGTTTTCATTTTTTGCCAGATTTCAATTTTCTGCTCCAACTGCCTTGTCTTGAGAGTTTGGGGCGAGGGAGAGAAACAAAATTAGTGTTTTCTTTCATTTCACTGTTCCATGCTAGACTGACTTTATAGCATTCTCCCAATGGATATTTCCTTTGGGCAGGAAATGAGCCTATGTAAATTCATTCTGGAAAGAAAAGGTACAAGCAGCTGTTAAGGAATAGTGTGAATTGAAATACTTCAGTGATCATCTCTTACTGTAGTAAACTCTCCTTGGGTTTTGCCAGAGTTTTACTGTTTTATAGTCACCAATGGTAATTTAAGGACAAACTTTTACTCTTATTGCTAGCACCTTGCTATTAATAAAGCTGTGTGGGAGGATGCTGTTCCCATTTCATCCATCCACAGAGTTGAATTAAGTTAAAACTGCAGAGTGAAGATTTGACCTTGAGTACCCACCTCACTTCTGGTGAGATCTGAGTGAGCACGTGGCTTGTCCAGTGGTATCCTCTGCTGGCTTGTTGTGTGGAAGAATTGAAGTTGGCTTTTGCCTTAGAGCAGAGCTAATTGACAAATTTTACAGTTCATTACAGGGGAGGTGTTGTCAGGTAGGAAAATGTCTAAAAAAACTCTTTGTAAATGTAGAATTGTGTTGAGGTACTTGTGGCAGGGTGTGAGATTATTGCATCTTGGGGCAGTTCAACATATGTTTTGTAAAACTGATGGTTTACTAAATATTGGATGAAAGCTCCATAGTTACTGTTGGACAGGTTGTGCATTTTGAATTTTGATTCTCTCTGAGCTAGGCTCTTGTTCATTTTCAGTCTTCAGGGGATTTTAAGTCCATTTCCTTAAGTTCTGGGGTTCATTCCAGCTTTTCTGAAAAGGAAGCCTTGAAAACAGTGCAGAGGCTATTGGAAAATGATGGTATTTGAAAAGTGAGAGAGCCCAATAATGGCTGTGGGATGAGAGCACTTACAGAATATTTTTCTTAGCAAAATGATCGGCTCGGCTGTGCTCTGAGCTGATACCTGTTGAGGTAAGTGGGGCACTGAAACTGCAGCTGGGAATTTCAGGCTGTCTCCAGCTTCAGGCAGGCAACACAGTATTAGGTTATCCTGATGTCTTGAAAATTCGTCAATTAAAGACCATGTTCTTGTTGTGGAGTAAACACCTTTCCTGCAAAATCCATGGAGATGGATTTAATGATGTCAGTTTTCAGAACAAAACCAGAAAGCTCCTGTCACTTTGAGACACAGCTAGTGAGGACTCCCAGGGTGGTGGAGTTCAGTCCCCTGCTCTGGCTGATGCCAAACTCTATAATCCCTATAGGGAATTAATGAATGCTTGTGCTGGAAATGGCACATGGGGGAATTACTGACACACGTTCTATTAAACACTCAAACCTCCCTGTGACCCTGTCACTGCTGGATGAAACAGCTGCTTAATGGATTCCCCACAACAGTGGGAACTGACAGTGCCTTGTCTTGCACTGCACGTGGCTGAGGCTTGGTGCTTTCCTTACGCTACTTGCTTTATGTTCAGGCTGTGTCTGCAAGGACATTTCCCTCTGAAGGTGCAGGAAAGCTGAACCTTGAAGTTTGTGCTGTCTCCAAACCTTAAAGGTGTTGATACAAATGTCTCCAGTTTGGGATTCCTCAAGATCTACCAATGGAAATGGAGTTCTTTGCAAACTTGATGTGTTTTGTCTTTAGTTCCTAGGACACTTCTTTGTGACCCTTTCTGTCTCTCCCCATGCAAAGTGGTCATAAAATCGTAGAGTCCTGGGATCATTCAGATTGGAGAAAACTTTTTAGATCATCAAGTCCAGTCAATGACCCTGCACCACTGTGGTCACCACTAAACCCTGCCCCCAAGTACCACATCCAGTGTTTCTTGAACACTTCCAGGCATGGTGACTCCACCACTTTCCTGGGCAGCCTGTTCAATGCCTGACTGCCCTTTCAGTGAAGGTGGTTTTCCTAATATCTGACATAAACCTCCTGTGGTGCAACTGGGAGCCATTTCCTCTCATCCTGTCTCTTCTCCCAGGTAACAAGTGGCTGACTCCCACCTTGCTACAGCCTCCCTTCAGGGAGTTGTAGAGGACAATAAGGTCCCCTCAGGAGCAGCAAGCAAGTTGAAAGGTGAAGCCATAAGTTCCATCTTTCACTAAAGTAAAAATAGTCATTGAGGATGCCAATTGCTGTCTAATAAATAGCTTGGTATTAACAGCTAATAAATACCTTGGTATTGACTTGCAGCAAACTATACTTCACTGGAAAAAGCATCTTGAGCATGAACAGGTTTCCTGTTGAACAACTCACCAATGCAAATCTTATTTGAACAGCTGAGAGGCCTGATGAACTGGCAACCTCAGCTCAGTTCTTTGGCCAGATCCTAAGGCTCAGGATGGTTGTTGTTACTCTTGGTTAAAGAATGCAATTTTTAACTAGTGGGCTAATCTTTTGTGCTGAACAGACTAATAGATGCAGAAAATCTTTACTAGATCAAGATACTTGCTGAAAAGAAAGGATAATAGCCTTTGAGAGAGGATATATCTGATACTTAAAAGCTTATTTACCTAAAATAACCACGGTACTATCAAACATCTGCACTGTAAGCAGACAGATTGTTCTGTTAAGTGGAAACGTGGCCAAATAAAATATCCTCTACAGCTGACAATTACATTTGAGACAGAGTTCAGAGATAAAAATTGGGAGGGAAGAAAGGAGAACACTGGCTTGGCTACTGTACCAGTGCTGTGTTTTGAGCCTTGGTAATACCTGATGACAGCCAGCATGATATTTACATTGCTGCATATACCATAAAGGCAACTGACAGTGATTAAAAGGGAAGGATGAACTTTCTCCACTAAAGTTGCTGTGTTTGGAAATGAGATGTTTGAGCCTGCTTTCCATCGTGTAGAATTAGCACTGCATAGCTGCAGTGCCCTTTAAATTAGCCAGAGATGTTGGCACAAAATCAAATAAATATAATTGGTTTCAAACTAAAAATCTAATTTAGGCATGCTAATAGCATCTTAAGTAAATGTGGCAGGTCACGCAGGACTTGTGTAACTGGCCCTTGGAGCTTACTGTAGTTACTGCCATGGGGAAAATGGTCTCTGAGGTCTTCCCCAGATCACCTGGGTACCTTGGACAGCTGGAGGGTGTTTTATTGAAGGCACGATGGGAATGTCTGCTAGCCTGGGCTTATTTGGGATATCCTGAGGGCTGCGGGGGGTCAGGCATACAGCCGAGAGCAGCACCCTCTGCCACCCTCTCTTCCGTGCTTTGGTGTTTGCAGTGGGAATTTTGGAGCAATGTCAGATGGGCTGATGCTCCTCCCTGGCAATCCTTCTCTCTGCTGATATCTTCTGTGGCCAGTGGCTTTTCCCCTGGGCTTTGTTTTCCTTGCTTGTCCTGCTCTGGTTGGGGTCTGATGCTGGGGGGCTGCAGCTCCCTCATAGGGAGGCAGTGGAAAGCTCACCTTGGCTGTGTGTGTGTGGGCTGGTGGCTGCACAGGAGCTCAAACAGCAAAGGGACCCGGTGACAACTTTGTCACATATCTTGCTGACATGCTTTGCATGGCCAACACTGTTCCTCTCCCTGTGTTCCAGTCCTGGCCTGTTTTATATTGACAGGCTGACCATTTTCTCTCCAAGCCTGTCACTTGCCTGCTTAGTCTGTGAGGATTCTCAACCTGAATGTTTGCCGAAGGTGGAAAACAGACGACGTTTTTCTGTGTTCAGGGCCTAAGAGATACTGAAAGATTTGCGAGAGAACAATGCAGTGTGGGGTGGGGTGAAGATTTCCATAAGACTCCCCTTCCTTTCTGCAGAAACCTTGGCATTGAGTCATTTAGATTACAGTAGCTTAGAAATCAATGGCATTTATTTATTTATAGTTTAGAGTTCAGTAGGGCCATAGGGTGAGGTACCTAGCTTGGGGTATTGCCCATCAGTTGCTGATGGCTCTGAAAATAGTACTGGACTTCTTACAAGTGATTGGATTTGGGTTTATATTCCTTCCTCTGAGCCTGAGACCTGAATTAAAGACTTGGGCAATAGGTCTGCAGCATTGAGTGTTTCTGTATTGATGGACCACTGGAGGGGAAGCATGTTTTCACAAGTGCTGGCAGCACTGTGTGATCTCTGCTGGCTTATCATCCTTCTCCACTGTACATGGAGCACTAGGAATCTTGAGAAATACATTGTCTTACATGGGCAGAAACCTCTGAGCTCTGGACATGGTGTGTGGTTTTCAGTGGTATTCTCAGCTGTGAGAGCTCTTGTCAAGATGGTGAATAACTCACTGTCAGCAAGTTTACGTGCTGTTCAAATGTTTTGGCTCTATTTCTAATTGGACAGCAGACTTTCAGAATATGCTTCTCCTTATTTGAAATTCTTTGAGCATGCTCAATTAATGCTGGAATATCAGTTGTCTGTTGGACACTGCAGATGCTGACATAAATTGAGCAAAGACTCTCAATATTTGAGAAAGACACATAATGGTGTCTTAATAACAGAAATCCCTTGTATTGTGAGTAGTATTTGAAATCTTTGGCCCCACAGCTTGCCCAGAATCTCAAACTACTTGAGCTCTGGATGTACTGGAATAAATGATCAGAGAGCATTGCAAAGCGATACACCTGCAATTTAAATGAAACAAACAGGAATTCAGGAGTGAAAACTGCTTTTTCCTATTCCTCCTTCAATTCTTCAGTAAAAGGTCTAGACTGTAGTCATCAGATGTGCTGGTGTGAAATGGAAGTCACTTGTGTTTAAGTCTTAATTCTCTGGCTGGACTTGTTACCCCCCATCCTTGCCTTTCTCAGGGTGCTGTCCAGCACATGCCCTGTGCCTTACTGTACCTGCAGCCACCTTTGGCTTGAACCCAGCTGAGTGTTCCCAGCACTGGGCTGTGCTCAAGGTGAGCCTGAACCACAAATGAACCTGCTGCATGCAGGGATGTGAGGCTGGGCTGAAGGGCAAGGTGACATTTTGACATTGACCACACGGAAGTGCAAAGTTTTAAAATGATTTATTTAAATCAGGGTTGAGCTGTTGTTCCTAAAGCCTTTTCATCAGA
Source organism: Calcarius lapponicus (assembly GCA_039654755.1). NCBI lineage: Eukaryota > Metazoa > Chordata > Aves > Passeriformes > Fringillidae > Calcarius > Calcarius lapponicus. The sequence continues at coordinate 9,954,926 of CM077464.1, read as the reverse complement.
AATAGGAGGGGAGCCACTGCTTTGTAAATGTGAGTTCAGCTCTTAAGCTGCCTGCAGGATTGTAGCATGCACCTAGTGCAGGTCTTCATATGTAGTGTGTGCTTATGCTGTGATAGGTCCCTGGGGATGGCTGGTTTTCCTCCATCCCCCATATAGGCTTTAAATTTGGCTCCCTCACAACTTTCCAGTTAAATCTGCTTTCACTTTCTGCCTTTGCTTATGTTTCTCTGATTTATTTCTTCCCTGCACTGTATTAGCAAGTGTTTCTCTCCCTCTTCTCTACACAGTATCTTTCCATCTCTGCTGTTGGTCAAACACTGCGTGACTCAGTTGAGAGAAGGTGCACCAAGTTAAACCTGGCCTCTTACTACCTCTGTCTAGGTGCTTGTGCTGTGGATATGTCATCCTTCAGCTGGTAAAGAAATGTAAAGCCCTGCTTCTTCACTCAATAGGCAATACTATTCACAGTGAATTTGTATTGGGAATGAATTGTGGAAAGGTGTCTGGGAGTGAGGGTGGCTGTGTTGGTGCAGCTCTGGGAGCTTCCTGGGGGTAGGTGCATGTCTGCACTCCCGTGTTGCTGTGGGAGGGGAGCTGTGCTCACTCCTTTGCTTTTGTAACTTTTTTGTGCCTTTGCCGTGGATTATTGCTCTGCTGCTGCTTCAGTTTGCCACAGGCCTCCCAGCCAGAGAGCAAACCCAGCTGAATTCTCCCTTCCTGGTTTTGCTGCTGTTCCCAGTGTCACTAACAGCAGTACTCAGAGGCAGCTTGCTGTTTGAGCTCACTCTGAGCAGTGCTAGGAGCACCCAAGTGATCCTCCTGCTGATTTAACTCCACTTCTCCACTTCTAGAATTGTTAACACTCTTCCTGCAGTCCCATGCTCAGTAGATGATACTTTGCTGTGAAAGCATTTACCTCTCCACAGGTAAGCAGACTTTTTGCCCCCTCTGTGGCAATACTAGGAGTATGTCCAAGTCCTGTTATGAATTCCCTTTGGTTTTATTAAAGCTATTTGGAGCTGTTATTGTAGATGGTACCTTCCATTTTGTAGTAGGAATGTGGTGTGTAGTGGGGAGATGGCTTGAAAAACATATTCAAGGACCATTAACATTGCATTACTTCACTCTTCCTGAATTGTGGGGTTTGTGCCAGCAAGACTTTGACATCCAATGGACTCTTGTTACCAAGTCCTGCTTGGGGAAAGGAGTATTCCCACCCCCTGCTGAGTTGGCTGGAAATTTGAGAGTAGGCTTTTTTTTTTTTGCTAGCTTGTTTTTAGAAGCAGTTCATTCTTTGCAAGAGGACTCTTCTCACCAGAAGCCTCAAATGAGGGGCATAAAATAGAGGCATCGCTTTGCCTTCGTAGCAAATGGACCAAACAATGCAAGATTGGTCTGAATTTGCAATCCAGTATTTAATTTCTGGTTTAATTAGATGTATGTTTGCCTTGTGCTCTGTAAGAATGCATAAGAAGTTCTATTCCCAGTCTTGTAGCTTCTTGTTTTATTGCTGTATTGTCCTTGGAATGAGTAATCAGAGCAGGGCTCCCACAGCTCTTTGGCATGAGGCTGTTCAAAGAGTTGAAGCATCCAGAGATGGAGTGAGCCTGCAGAGACACAAATACCCAGCTTGGGTTGTAAAGCATGGAAGGTTTCCTGGGCTTTGGGGTACCTGGAACCTGAAAGTCACTGCTTGGTCCAGAGCAGCCTTGCAGGGAAGTGTTTTGTGTGCATTGTTCATAAGAGGAAAACCCGGGGGCACAATTATAAACAGAGCCTGCGTCACGAGCGGCTTTCTGGCACCGCACTCCAGATAGTGGAGGATGGATTCCAGATCTCGCTTAAAAATAGAGAGGTCGTGTGTGTGCAGGGGAGGGTGGAAGCTCTGGGCAGGGTTGTGTGGAGGTGTTTGGCTGAGCATTGCCCCATGCTGAAGGAGACTTGGGAATGTGACTTATGGGGCAGGTGAGGAGCAGCATTTCCCCAGCCTTTAGAAGAGTTGTTGCTGTCCTCAGCTGTCTAGTGGGAAGTTCTAGAGGAGATGAAGCTGAATTGTGCAGAGGTGATGGTAGAAGGCCAAGGTTGGGAGAAAAACTGGGAGATCTGATTAGTTAGCAAGGGGAAAAAAAGCTTACCATGTGGGTGGTCAAACACAGAAACAGCCAAAGAGATTGTAGAAATATCTCTTGTTTAAGAAAATCCAAACTAGACTGAATTAACTGCTGAGGAATCTGATCAAAGCAGGATTTGATCCTGCTTTCAGCAGGAGGGTGGACCAGAGGTTCCTTCAAACCTAAATGGTTTGTAAAGTTCATTTAACCCTGGGAAAGTATGTTTCCTCTACAGAGGGGATTTGGTACTGCAGTAGGGTAAGGACTGATGCTACAAGACTGTTATGGAACACGTCCCCTGTTGATTGTAACAGCTTTGTGAGCAACTGAGTTGCAATGAAGGGAAACTTTCACATCTCTGAGGGTGCCTGAAGTAAATTTAAAGCTGGGGCAACACTGTGTTGTGAGTCCTCCTACCATGTAACTACTTCAAAGTGCTATTGCACGTGGTAGCAGAATACTATCCTGGAGCCAGGATTTGATGCTTGTCTTGTGACTGTTTGGCATGACTGTTCATTGCTTAAGCAGATCTCTCTGCCAAGAGGATCTCTGGCTTCAGTTGCATTTGCCTGGGAATAGGCATCGGAGCAATTCATCCCAGTCTTACTGGGAGAGCTGCAATGTCCTTATGTGGCTGCAGAGATTCAGTTAAATTGGAGACAAAGTGTGTAGGGACATGCTGTGTCCTCTGGTCAGTCCCCTGTGTTTCCACTCCTCCAATTAGCCTTGAAATAATTGATTTCCATTAACTTCAGCTGAGATCTCAGCAGGTTTGTCTTTATTTTCAAAAATGGAAGCTTTATGTAAGTTGTGGAACTGTAGAAGAGATGGTATCCAGCCTCCTTTGAAAGCTGATGCTGGGCTTTCATGGGGAGTTTGTCTCAACTGAAGGAGTTCAGGCTGGAGCTGTGGATGCTGAAGGCACAGGGACCATGGGTCCAGGGATCCAGAGGAGATAACCTGGAAAATCAGGCTTCAGTAACTGAATGCTTGGGGACTTTTTTATTTGGGTTATTTTAATCCTTTCAGAGGTTGGTTTTATTTCAGAAAGAGCCATTTAATCGTAGAAACTTGAAAGAAGCAGGGGTTAGAAAGGGTATGTTTTCCTCTTAAGGCGGTGTTTTCTAAAGTAGGTCGTGACCCTCTTATGCAGGAATTTTGCAGCTGCTATCCTAAGGGCTGGAACTATATCTGAGAGCCTTACAGAGGCAAAAGCAGGGGGTATTAAGCAGATTTTAATACCCATTTGGGGTCTCCTTCCTCCCCATCATCCTTCTACCAAATGATCTCCTGCTTTTCAGGAATAAAGCAGCAAGCATTTGGCCGTGCCCGGTTTTCATTGTTTTGCTAAGCCCTTATATTGGGAGAGATTAACCAGGGAGCAAATTTTCTCCGAAAGAGGCTGAGAGAGGAGGAGGGAAGAGCCTCAGCACTGACCTTGATCAGGGTGTCTGAGGTGGGGAGTGAGTGGGAACCCAGCACAGGAACATCAATTAACCCTGTGCTGCCCACAGCATCGCAACTGCAGCTGGCTCTGATTGCAGCAGATCTGTGACTGCTGGGAGGGTTGGTTTGTCCAAGTTTGTGCTACCCTGGCACAAACTGCCCTTGGGGATTTTCCTGTCTGTAGCAGCCCAGGAAATCTCTTCCTGCTGTTGCCCACATATTTGTTACCTGCTCCTAAACTTTACATAACTTCCTCAATGAGCTTTTTCTTTTTCTCTCGGTTGGTGGCATCTCTCCCTATGCTTGTTTTCTCTTAGCAGTGTATTCAGCATCCTTGCTGCAGCTTCTCTCCTTTCTTTCTCTTGCCACCCTGGCATTTAATAAACAAACTGTATGGCTGCAAAGCCTGAAGTGCCCACGTTTCCATGTTTCCTGAAGTCTCCAAAGAAGCATGGAAACCCGTCTTTGTTTGGTCCCAGAAGCTGCTGCTGCCACCAAAGAGCAGCTTGCTTGTGGCACATCGTGCTGCAGCTTGGCTTAATCCTCGCTTGATACGCTTTTGAGATTTCATTGTTTCTCTATAATTAGTGCTACAGAGGAGCTGAAAGAAATGACGAATTAGCGGGAGAGGGGGGAGTGGGGAGAGCAGGTGGTGATCGAACTAAAGAGAGCTGCCAGAAAAGTAGGAGCAGCAGGGAATTAAATGGGAGGAGTCTCGAGTTCAGATGATTCCCTGCCATGTGCCCAGAAGGATTTAGTTTGGGATTTCATTACTGTTCAAATAATGCCATACACTCATAACAGATCGGGTCCCTGTAGGCTGGGGCATTGTCCAGCACTTAGTGAAAAGCAGTTTTTGCCCTGAAGTCCTAGTGAGCATTGATCCTCTGGACTCGAGGACTGGAAAGGAGCTGTAGCTTGAGTGGTCCTGCTTTTAATTAGGCTGCATCTATTGTCTCTGGTAGTAACATCCTAAAAGAATAAAACACAAAGCTGTTCTTTGTGTGGTGACTTCTTTAAAGCCCTGGACTTCATCTTGTGAAGGACTTGGTTCACAGTAATGATGTTGCATCTGGATTGTAAGAAGCACCTCTGCCAGTTGTGCTTACACAAACTGGGTTTAACTGGCACAGAAATCCTGGGATGCCATGCTGTGGGGGAAGCAGGAGCATGCTGACACTATTGAGTGTCTGAGATATCCAGAAAGAGTCTTTGAACACAGATACCTGTGCTTATGGGGACAGGTAGCTTTAGAGGTATAAATACATACTGAGAATCCAGCTGGGGAGTGAAGGGTTGTGTGACAAGACAGTCCTCTGAGGTGCACAGTCATGTATTCCTCCAGCATCTGGCTTGTGTTTTCAGCCTCTATTACTATGCACTAAGACATCCAAAGAAAGAAATCATAATACTGGCATTTTGAATGTGTCAGCAGCAACATTTCTTCTGGGATCTAACTCTTTCCAAAGAACTGATATAGTGTTTGTTTTTTGTTCTGGCTTCCAAAAGGCTATTGCTGTAGGGAGACCAGCAATGCTAGGAAGTGCAAACTCACTTCTGCCTTATGTCACTGCTTCTCTGTGTGTTGCTCTCTTTGTCTTGTGCCCTCGTGTTTTTACTTTTTTTCCCCCATCGAAGAAGCAGCAGAAACAAACCCAGAGAAGCAGCTACTGGGTGGAGAGGAGTAGGTCAGGGCCACCCAGGATTCCCAGTGAGTGGGAATTCATTTATGCTGGGACTGCTGCTTTCATGCTGGGTTCCTGCACCTGCTGGGCAGTACTACAGGGAGTGCATTTGGAGGTTTGTTTTTGGGATGTTTGTCCTGTGCTTAGTGTTGTGTATTTCAGCCCTGCTCCTGGCAGTCTAACCAAACTCTGCTGTCAAAACCTCCCCTCCTTGCTCTTTCTGAGCACTTTCTGTTAAATATCTGCATAGACATCTCCATCATCTGTTATTTGCTCTAGAACTTGCTTACAGCACTCAAACTTTATTTTCAAAGTCCTTTGTAAATATTCTGGCTGTTATTGCTGTCCTTTTCCTAATAACTTTGTTTTGCCTTGTGCTGTGAATAGTCTCTGAAAAACAATATGTGTGCAAGTAATAAATGGCCTCAGTCTTGAACTTCTTAAAAAGCCATTTGCTTTGGGAAATAATAAAGCTTTAGCAACATTAGCATTCTGTGTTCTGCACACTTCTGCCATTAAAATGTAAACTCCTGAGTACAGGGAGTCCTGGCAAGCTGATGCTGATGTCCAGGGTGCACTGGCCATGCCATATAAAGTGAAGTCAAAGTCCTGTAGCTCCCACTGGAGCAGGTGCTGGTTGAAGATTAGAGGAGCAGAGTCCCACAGTTCAGGGCTTTTCAATTAATTTCAGTGTGACTCAGAATGGAGTAGTTTTCCTCTGTCTTTCAGGACTGAGTTTCAAGCTCTTTCCCTCACCTGGAACTTGGTGTGAGAAGACTCTTGATTGTGATTGTAGGGGTCTTCAGTAGCCTTTGTTTGAAAATGAAAATTTTTGCTCCCAGTTTATGTGAATGTACTAGAAAAAATCACAAAGCTTGCAAAAAATGCTTTCCCTGAATTGCAGAATCTGGAAGTAGTTTTTATAGTGTTAAAAATAGGAGAATCTGCTAGAATAGGTGTGTTACACCAAAATGCAGAATACTTGTTTTAATTTTTCTTTATTTTTATTAACATTTTTTAGGTATTTGCAATAGGAACATTTGAGCTATTTTCCACACATCCTACCCCCATTTTATTGCAGTGGATTTACTCCTTTCCAGTGAAGTGTGTAAATGTGAGGAACCATGAAGAAGGTAGAAAGTAAAACAACAAGGTGTCCTATTGATGAGAGGTGAATGTTGCAACAGCTTCTGGAAGCCAACAAAAATGAATTTAACATCAAATAGATTTTAAGTCTCACTATTGCAAACTCCCTTGCATGCCAAAGGGTATGGTGCTGCTGGGTACTTTAAATCCAGAACTCCCTACTTGTAGCAGTTTGAAGGGCTGGATGTTAAAATGTGGTATTTTTTCCCTATTGGAATTTAAATGTTCTGGGGCTGCAGTTTTCAACCCAGAAACTGAGGCAGTGTGAGATCTGGAGTTGAACCTGCTTGAATGAAACCCACCTCGTGTCTTTGCATAAAATGAGGAGAGATGAGAACAGCAGTCAGTGCATAAAAATATTTGAAAAATCTCATTAGTGTTGGTAGCAAAGAGTGGCTTGTTTTGACACTTTGGGTGAACACATCAGGTTAAAAGTCTGTGTGACCTCAGTGACTTACCTTTTAAAAGTACATGAGTAGAATCACTCTTTTATAAGGAAGCTGGAGTCTGGGGAGGGTTTTTGGTCTGCAGAGCTGTAATGATCCCTGGAAGGGATCATAAAGATCCACTTGTTTTCCTTCAGTTTGCCCAGCACTTGGATGTGGTGGCTGAGCCAGCCCAGGGAGTTGCACAGTGGGGAGTGCCTGGAGTGCTTTCACTGGATTTCTACCTGGCTCTGCTGTCTTTGCTATACTCAGAATTTTGTTGCCTTGCCTCCCTCCCTTCTTGCTGAAGTGCATCAAGTGTTGGTTTCACAACAGTGATCTCTGTTTTCCCCCCAGGGAGTGGAGCCACTGCCGTGGTCCAGGCAGCTTTCTGCGCTCCGAAGAAGGAGAAGGTGGCGATTAAACGGATCAATCTTGAGAAGTGTCAGACAAGCATGGATGAACTCCTGGTATGCAATCAGAATTGTCTGGGGGGGGTTGTGTTTCAGTTATTTCTGAGATATCTCTTTGCCAAGTGTCTTAAAACCTTTCTTGAAGTGGGGTGAAGGTGAGGGAACTTGACTGACTTCATTAGAGGCAGCTCAGTTGTCCTGGTTGTGGGACATGGTACTTAAAATGTTAAAAAGATCAACTGTTGCAAAACTTCAGACTGTTTGTTTAGAGCTCAGCACTTTGTATAATCCCTTTATTTTGAACTGAGTTAATGTGCAAGTGTGAAGCTCTGCTGTACCCACGAGAGCTCTGAAGTTTGAGGGGGATCCAGAGCTACATGCTTTCAGAACATTTAAAATTGGCTTTGCTTTCTTTTCCTTTCCTGCAGTTCTTTACATTTTTTTCCCATTCACCTGTAAAGAGAAAAACTGAATGAATTAGCTGTTGTTCCTAATCTCTTTCTGGTACTGATGCCAGCTAAAGGGATCACTGACATATTGCAGGCTGCCATATGGAAATCCCCATAATTCTGAGTTCAGGAAAGAAGACAGAGTCCTTTGGAGCTGCAGCGCTGTAATTTTCTGCTGCTCTGGGTCTCTTTTCTCAAGGTTGTCTCAATGAAAAACTGAATTTTGCAGTAGCTGTGGTAACTGAAATTTCCCTTTTCTCATTCTCATCTGGCTCCTGTTTTGATGGGTTTGGTTTTCTTCTCTGTGTGTGTGTGTGAGCTGGTGCCTCTGTAGTGCAGTGGTTCTCTCATTCACCTCACATCTGGAAGGTCCCTGAATTTGAGCAAGGCAGACACAGACATTCCTGTGAACTTTGAGGTGTCTCCACTAGAATGAGAGAGATCTCTGGGGCAAAATTTTCCACAGTAAATACTGGCATTATGGAAATGAGGCCTGGTCCCATCTTTTCTTCTGAAACACCTCTTTAGGATTTTTATAATCCTGCCTTGTCTTTCTGTCCCCCCTCAACAGCTGCTGTAGTTTACCTCAGGCACTTGTTTGGGTGCTTACAATTAAAAGGTAGAACAGAAAACAGAATTTGGGAGTCCTGCTACCTCTGCATTTGTACAATCTTCAGCAAATCACTGTTCCAATTTTCATCTACTATCTAATGGTATTTTTGTTGTTATGGGTATGTGCAAATCTGCCCTGGTTAAGAGGAAAGGCCCCATTCAGGCTGCCAGTGCTCCTGAGGAGGGTTGCGTGTGGGCCTGTGTTCAAATCCTCTTATGGCTCATGCTAGTGTAGGAGTTCAAGATCTCTTCTCACAGTTGGTGTTTTTGTCCTTATACCAACCCTTGGTATCCTTTTCAAGCCTTTTGTGTGGCTTGCCCATACTACCCTGCTTCAGTGGTATTCCTGGCTGCATTGTCAGGGTGTAGTAATTGAGACTGGGATTCTTTGAGTAATTGCCAATTCTGACTAAAAACATTAGGTTCAGAAAGAGACACTGCTGAGACTTGATGTGTAATTTTAGATAAGTACTTCTAATTGCACATTTTAAGTCTCTGGCTGACCCATTCCTCACAATGATTTTTCCTATTATGGGTGGATCTGCAATGTATTGCTGTTGTCAGCTCTCCAGAGCTTCCACTTTTGTGACTGGATCTGGTGTGGGTTCTTCTCTGGCTTAAGTATGCAGCTGTAACTGTTCTTGAATTTAAAAGTCATGGAGGGGTGGAGGGGCACAAAGATGTTCTGAGCAGCTTCCTGGGGCAGGGGTTGCTGAAAACCCCTGTGTTATGTGAAAAGGTGTTTTCCCTGGGTTTGTTCTGAATTTGTCAGTCTATTGGATCACCAGTGTTGTTTCTCAGTGCAAGAGCCAAAAGAATGGAAGTTCCTGATTTCCCAGTTCTGTGTGCTTCACTTGTTTTTATCTTGTTTCCCTATCTGCTTCTACCCTAAAATAAATATTCTCAAGACTTGCAGTCTTGTAGTCTCCCTTCATGGCAGTTTTCCCAATTAGTTTAATTAACTTTTCTGAGCAATGACTTCGCATTGCAGGATTGTGCCTTCCCCACAAAAAACCCCAAAGTTACCTGCAGGTGGTTGCAGGTTACAGTTGTTTTAAGAAGCAAATACAAAGACAAATATGATGAGTTCACACTGGGGTATGTTATACCCCTGCCTTGCTTTCTCCTCTCCCCTGTGCAGTTAAAATCACAAACTGGGGCTTTCATGGGGCTTCTGTTGCTCTGAAGGCATTTGGGCACAGCAGTCAGCTTATGGTGAACTCTGCTTTCCTGCCTGGGGTCAGGTGAGGCCTCTTGGGTTACAGCACTGCCCACTCATTGGGCAGTCTGGTAGCAATGGGAAAATTGTGCTTAAATTATTTTATAATTATTTTTCTGCAGTGCCTCACATTTCTCTGTTGAAGCAAGCTTCCTTATTCCCAGAAGCTGCATAGCCAAGAGGGTAGGGAGACCAGCAAACCATACTGCCATCCTTCAAAAGATGATTTGGTTCTTGTACACCTCTTTCAATGTCTGTGCTGTTTAGTGGTTTGCACTTGTAGTTCTTGGGATGGAGGAGAAGAGAAAGGTTAATTTGGAATGGAAAATGCAGAGTAAGTGGCTCTATCACCAGCTGGAGGGATGAGGGGCCTTGAGCTTCCTTTAAGCCTAGCAGGTGTCCCAAGGCCAGGAAATCTGGGATCACATCCTTGCTTTGGAGATGCTGTGCTTAGACTAAGTGCTATGACTTGGCTCATTAAAGGTATTGATCTTGATCCTTTTATCTCAATATACATTTGAGCTGTGTGGGTGGTCAGGAATAAACTGCACACTTTGCATATGCTGTATGACATTCCAGGTTAATGCACTAAATTTATTTATTGCTGCTCTTGGGTATGGAAAATGCAGGAAGGGCCAGCTTTGTTGAATCATGAGCAGACCAAGTCAAGGGCATTGAGCTCTTCAGCTGAAGTGCTAATTGCTGTAAAGAATGTAGACAGCAGGAGTAATGCTATGCAGAGATGTGTCTCCTTCTAACCCAGCTACTGAATTAGGTGATGTTTGTCAGGAATTTATTTCTGTGCTTCATTTTCATCTTTTTCCTGTACATTTCTGAATGCTCACAGATCTTTCCAAGCCTGCCTGAGGGATTCAGCTGACAGAGAAGTACAATGTAGCTTATAGGGATTCTTGCTCAGGGGTGTGACTGGGAGTGGAGTGCTGGGAGGGGTGGTCAAATACAGTGTTGTCTACAAATGGTCTTGGATTTTTTAATTTATTGCTGAAGTTCCACTTTTTATTTGTCTTGCAACCCACTGTAGTTAACAACCACACTGGTGTGGGTTTGCAAACAGTCTGCTTGCTCATGTGTTGTATTTCACAGCTGCACACCATTCAGAGCTGTGTTTTGCTCTCTTTTCCATTGTGGGATGCTGGTTGCCAATCCTTGAAACAGTGGTGTAACGTCTGCCTCAAAATAACCATGCTTCCAACCTTTTTTCTTGTATTAGTGTTTTCTTGTTTTAAAGAATTACTGATCTGAAAGGCCTTAAATCCCCCCTCTGTCCTACAAACTCTACTTCATTTTCATGTAATTAAAGCTGAGTTTTCTTTCATCCAGATGGAGACTTTTTTCTCCATGAGTAGCAGATGACGTGGGTTGTCAGCTTAGCAGTTACCAGGAATGTTGAACAGCAGAGAGGGAAACAGAAGCTATGGGATATTTCACATTGGGCTTTCCCAGCTAGGGGGAAATGCTGCCTGTTTATTCCCTAAGATGATTCAACAGCAGACAGGCTCAGGAAAGAGCATGGGAGATGTGGTGTTGCTGTTCCTAGAAATATTGCAAATTCTTCCTGCTCCAGAGACTGATTGCCCTGGTCCTGACAGGCTGCACACAAGAAGTGAAGGTGCTGCTCTTTCAGTGCTATGGCCAGAGGGCAGGTAAGGAGGCTGAGGGAACAAAGTGAACTGCAGTTAAACAGAAATGTCCTTTAGAATTTCATGGAAACAACCCAGGGACCTTGCTGCCAATAGCATGGAGATCAAACATTGCATGAGATTAAATAAATCAACCTATAGTTGAGAAGGTTAAATTAGATAGGATTTAAAAAGGGGATTATGAACTCCCCTGGTTTAAATCATAAGCCAACTGTTAACTGCCCAGGCTTAGTCAGAAGTCTACCCTCTGGGCAGATAATTGTGTAACTACTTTTTATAGGGTTTTTACACCTTCTTTTGAAGACTTGGACAGGATATTGAACTGCCTTTGATCTGATGGAGCACTTCCTACAAGTGGTTTAACCAGACTATAAGATTGTTGGGGACAAAGCCGCAGATTGCTGTGGAAGTAGTACAGATGTTTCATCCATGCCTGTCATCTGATGGGAATTGCCATTATAATTCCATTTCCAGGCCTGAGACCTTCACGCTTGCTCCAGGGAAAAGAAGTCCCCAAGTGTCAGTGCCAGGGAATCTGATAAATGCCATGTGGTTTCTGCAGGGGTATTTGATCTGCTGAGTTACACGTTCCTTGCGTGTTGGGATTGCAGCTTAAGACTTAAGCCTATGCTGGGTACAGCTTGGTTGTATTGTTTATCAAAGCAGCAACAACAGAAGTCTTAATTACTGGACTGGTTTAGGTTTTGTTTTGGTTTTTTTTTTGTGTAAAGTTCATGATGAATATCAGAATTAATGGTGGGTGAAATCCTGAACATCCAGCGTCTTCCTTTCTTGGACTGGATGAGCATGAGATGGTGCATGTAAAGAATTTCAGAGAGTTTGCAGCTGTCTGTGGGCACTAATCACACTGAAAGCAGTGCTGAGCTGTAAGCACTGGGTATTGATCTGAACAGCTGTAAGGATCAGTGATAAGTTAGCTGGGGATGTGGGTAAAGCTGGCTTGCTTGTATCTGTGAGAGGAGGCAGTCACTCACCCAGCTGCTTTTTGGCTGAAACCAATTAAAAATGGCCATGTAGGAATTGCTGCACCACAACAGTTCAGAAACACCTGCTTCCTTCAGAACATTTTCACTAATGCTGAAGATTTTGAAAGAGGGAATGGCCACGGAATGAGGCTGAAGAGTAGCCATTAAAGTGGACAACTGCTGAATTACTTGCCATGGGACTGTTTTGTTCCCATCACTGAAGATTACTTAATGGATGAACTGTGTTTATCCCTTTCAGAATTGTTTGTTTTCCACTGTTGTTCTAGAGCTAATCTACCCTCTCTTCACTCATGCCAGTTTAGCTCCTGTAGCCACTTAAGGCAAGGAGTTGAACTGGATAATCCAAGGAGTGGGAGTTGAATCAGAATCTCTGATTTTGTGCTTTTCCCCACCTTCTTAAAAAATGTCTCTCGAGTTAATTTTAATAGAAGAACATGTTTGGGTTTGTTTTTATTTTTAGTTATGTTGCCACCTCAAAAGGCAAGTGAATTATTATTGTCAATTTTTCAACCTTTTAGCTAAACTGTTAAAATTTTAGTTAGAGCAGAATGTGGATGGTTATGGCTGCCTATAGGACTGCAGCTCTAAATCCTGCTTTAAAAGGATGAAGAGCAGCTTTAATGCCTTATCTCCCAGCTGAAATCTCATGGTATAAGATCTTTACCCCCCATAGTTGAAGCATTGGTGTTTTCAAGGGGTGATCACATCTGACCTGCTTTGATTTCTGCTCCAGCCATGCTTTCCCTCCCCACTTCTCCTATGGTTGTGATTCCCTTCAAACAGAGCAGCCACTCTGGCAGCTCTCTGGACTCCTCTGAAGTTGCAGGTAGCCACATGAAAGCACTCTGCTGCTGTGCTGTCTCTCTGGAGTTCATGTCAACATGTAGGAAGTAAAACTAAATAAAGCATAATTTTTATCCTGGTATTTGAGAGCAAGTGCCTCTGAAGCAAGCCTCAGGGGCAGATAAACACAGAGTAAAAGGTGGTGATGTGAAAAGAAAATACCATTAGGAAACTTGAGCTGGTAGCTAAAACACAGCCTTACCTGCTCCTATTAATTCAAACTTCAATTGTGTGTCACTGGGCAAATAAACCCTCATCCAAAATAGCTGATCTCCAGAAGTATGTCTGACTTACAGGAGACAAATAGGTTGCTTATGATTCTAGATTATACTTCAGTGCACTTTTATGACTGTTTTGCAGGCCTTGAAATGTTTCTTTTATTGCCTGTAGAAGTACTGAAAACATTTGTCAGAACCCTTAATGGAAGCCATGGAGGCATTCAGAGCTAATCCCAGTCTATTTGCTTTTGGTATTTGACAATACAGATATTTTTAATATCTCGCCCTGGGTGAGCATGTAACCATTTCCAAACCATTGCCTGTGTCTAGACTTGTTTTTGTCGGGAATTCATTCTCCACAGCTGAGCAGAAAGCAGAGGAATTTATGGGAATTGGCAGGAAGGCTGCCTCTCATCACTGAGGCCATGGAGGGTGTTGGGTGGAAGAGCTGCTTATCACCCACTGCATCTGTGGGTGGCTTGGGGGTCTCTATCAAGTGACCCATGGCTGCTGGCAGAGAGGGAATAGAGCAGCCCAAATAAATTATCACAGAGGTGTGGAAATCACTGAGATTTTTTATTAGCAGTCTTCCAATATAGTTTTGATGCTGGGGAAAATATGGGAAGCACAGCTGTAACTCTGTTATCTGGGGCTAGCAATCTTATTAGGGAGGTGGGAAGAGGAAACCTTTACCTGCTGTGACTTTGTTGTGTTTGAAAAGCAGCAAACTCTCCCAAAAGCTTTGGAAATACTCTTAAAGCTGAGCTTACTACACACAAAAATGGCTGTTTTGCTGCATTTTATCCCTTCCTACTCTGCTTTTGAGCAGAGCTGCCCAGTGATGCTTGAGTGGGATCCCTGCTTTAGCTCCAGCCCTTCAGCCCCTGCATTGGTACTGCTGCAGCAGGCTGTGGATGGATGATAGAATTGGCTTGGGTTCAGTTATGGCAGGAAGCATTTTAACCACAAAGCCCCTGTGATTTGCCACTATCACTTTAAACAGTTGTATGGGTTGAGCTTTCAGGATGTTGGTACCCTCTTTGGGGGAGAGCAGGAACCAAGCTTTGATGTAGCCAGTGTGAGATTAGCCTGGAAAAGTGCTGAAAATGAAATGGGGGTTTGGGGTGGGAGGGAAAGTCTGCCTGGCTGCTGCTCCTTCTGATTGGTAATAATGTAAAAACACTGAAAATCGTGGGCTTTGATGCAATTAATTATTCAGAGCTGTGCTACACTGTGTGAGAAATGGATTAATCTGCCTGTATTATACATCCACGGGCTGACAGAGGTGTTTAATTGCACAGATCAGGTTTGTGATTATTTATTTTCCCTCTTTATGCTTTGGTGCACATGACAGACTTCAGCTATTTTTTTTAAGCTGTGTTTCCCAGCCCAGGGAGCAGATTGTGGTAGTGAATGAGAGAGGAAGTTCTTAGAAAATAATAATAAAATGTTAACTGTCACCAAATGCCTGAAAATTTCTGTAGTATGGGGCTGCTTAAATGGCAAAAATCTGATCTAGGTCTAGGATCTTAAGTAAACTTGGTCCAGACTTTGTCTCATTGCCTCCTGTACTGCAGTAGCATACACAAATATATATTAAATATGCAATGTTTGTATACATTTCTCATATTACTCTCTTGATCTCCCAGGGAACTGCTTCAAAATATTTTGAAGTCTAGCTGAGAAAATATAAAGCCTGCTCCTCTAGATACTTCCTGAGAGTGGTGGATTTGGGGCAGGTCTGGCTGATGGGATGGATTACCAGTCCTTGCTTGCTGCTTTCCACCTTGGTTTCCTCTGGTGCCAGTTGATCTTGTGTAGTATATTTTAATTGTCAGAGAGAGAACTACAGAGAACCACAGAAAACTCCAAAGTTGCTGATTTATTTCCTTTGTGAAAAATGACTTGACACAAATGAAAGTTTGCAAGGAAGGGAGCTGGAGCTGTCAGAGTAAGCAAAATATATTGTTTTAGGCTGTATTTATTTTCACAGAGTGTTTTTTAGTCAGAGTATGCTACATGGAGATGAATAGCTTATTCCTCTTCAAATATCCTTTCCTGTTTAGAAGGATTCTTCTTTAATCTGCTTGTTAAGTTTCCTGGAAAGTTGGTGCCTCTCCTGGGGAAGCAGAAAGAGGAACCAATTGCTTTGGATTCCTCAAAGGCACCTACTCCCTGAAAAGCAGTGCTAAGTGGATAAATCAACATGAGCCTGTTCCTTTGGAGCTGTGATTGCCAGCTCAGGCCTTGCCAAGGGGAAGCAGTGGCTTTACTCTGAACTCAGTCACAAGCACAGCTTTGTAAAGGAGCAGGAGGAAAATGTGCTGCATTTGTGGGGTGTCCTGGGCACGAGTGAGTTCTTCTCAGAGCTCTTTCTTGTACTTCAATCCCAGGGAAGTCTTGTGCTGAGAGGGAGGGAAGGATCAGGGGTGAAGGGCCTTGCTCTCGTCCTCCTGTGTGTCCTGTGGAGGAATGCTGCAGCTGAGAGCAGAAGTTCAGGGGATGGGAGGATGAGCGTCTGGGGTGGGTATGATTTGTCAGGTTGGGGGACTTGGCTGAAGCACAAAGGCTCGGCTGGGTGCAGTGCAGGGTGCCAGGCTTGGCTCAGGGGATGGCTTTTCTCTATGGACAGCCAAGAAACTGGGAGTCTTTCTGTCCAAAGTGGTAATTTGTGCTTGCATAATGAAATCAGTCAATGTCTTCTGTGGCGTTGTTCCCTCCATAACCTGGAAAACCTCAACTCTGAAGCCATAACCAAAACTAAGACTAAGCACAGTCAAAACTCAAAACAATTTAACATCTGAACATATTTCATATTGTCCTGGACTGGAAGTAGCTACTGACTTTCTAATCTCAAAGTGATCTCTCTCTTCTTCCAGTGTGACAAAGGATACAGCTGTCCTTTGTGCCTTCACCCTAATTGAGCTAAGCCATCTGCTTTCCTGCTGGGAAGAAACTTTAGGAATAAGAGGCCTTTTTTCCCCAGAGGCCAATATTTCTCTTTCTCATCCAAATGATAGTCTTCAACAGATTAAGCATCTGTTGCATAGTGTTTTACTGAAAGGAGAAGTCAGCATGAACTTCCTAGGTCACAAACCAGAGTGAATTTTTGGGAATATTCCATTGTAGCTGTGTGCAGGTATTTTCATTGCCACCATTTTGATGTCCTTGCCATGGGTTTTTTGGTTAACTTTTTCTTCCTCTAGACAGACAAGAAGAACACCCTAAAATACCTTTTGGCTCTAGTATGTTGGAGCTTGAATGTTTAGAGTATTTCTGGATTTTCTACATTTACCTTCTAGGTATCATTTTCTTTTTCTTGCTGTGTCTTGAGGAAGATAACTTCTGTGCCTGAGGAGTAATTATCACTGTGTCCAACTGCTAATGTTTTATTTTTCTCTACAGAAAGAAATTCAAGCCATGAGTCAGTGCCATCACCCCAACATTGTATCTTACTACACATCGTTTGTGGTGAAAGATGAGCTTTGGCTGGTGATGAAGTTACTTAGTGGAGGTGAGTGGTCCAATTTCTTTACTCTAAAGGCAGCATAAAAACCTGTCCTCCCTCCTTCCTCTCTCCCTTCTTTACCTCTTAAGGTTCCCACCCATGAATTAAGAATTGTAGAGTTGTTTAGGTTGGAAAAGATCTCTAGGATCAGAAAGTCCAATGATTACCCCAGCACTGCCAAGTTTACCACTAAAACCCTGTCCCCAAGTGTCACATCCACATGTCTTTTAAACACCTCTGGGGATGGTGACTCCACCACCTCCCAGACTGCCTGTTCCAATGCTGAGCAGCCCTTTCCATGAAGGAATGTTTCCTAATATCCAATCCAAACCTCCCCTAGTGCAACTCAAGGCAGCTTCCTTTTGTCCTACAGCTTGTTCCTGGGAGTAGAGCTTGACCTCCACCTGGCTGTCCCCTCCTGTCAGGAGTTGTGCAGAGCCTAAAGGCCTCCCAGAGCCTCCTTTTCTCCAGGCTGAGCCCCTTTCCAGCTCCCTCAGCCCCTCCTGGTGCTCCAGACCCTTCCCCAGCTCTGTTCCCTTCTCTGGACTCACTCCAGCCCCTCAAAGTCTTTCTTGTCATGAGGGGCTCAAAAGGGACTCCAGGATTTGAGGTGTGGCCTCAGCAGTGCTGAGTGCAGGGGACAATCCCTGCCCTGGCCCTGCTGCCACACTATGGCTGCCCCAGGCCAGGTGCCATCGGCCTTCTTGGCCACCTGGGCACACTCTGGCTCATGTTCAGCCACTGTCACCAGCACCCCCAGGTCCCTTCCCACCAGGCATCTTTCCAGCCATTCTGTAGGAATAATATTTGATTGCAACCCATTCAGCTCACAAATAGCTTCTCATGTTATGTCCATCAGTAGTAACACCTAACTGGCTTTTGAAAATCACTGCGTGCTTAACACAGAGCCAGGGAAACTTTTCTGGTTTTATTATCTCAGACACTGGAGAAGCAACTTTTTTGAGAGAGTGAGTTTGAAAATTTTGTATCAGTAATGTTTAATTTGAAGTCATAATATTTTCCAGGATCTCTGTTTAATTTATAGTTGAGACAAGAAATGGACTCAAGTTCTGGATGTTAACACAAAGTGCTGTTGCTAAATCCTGGGCCTGTCTTTAGGAAGACTTCATTTTCCTGGCACTGCAGCAAACAGGAATTGAAAACTGAAAAAAAAAAAAAATCCCTATTTTCTTACTTTTGAAAAAAACCCAACCTGGCTTCTCTGTTCTTGGCTTAATTTTGTGGACTGTAAAATGCCAGGAGATGATGTGGAAAAATCTGGCTAAACCTGTTTGCATTTTGTACAAGAGCTCAACAATGACCATAAAGCATGTCTCTTTGAAGGTGTTCTTTAGAGAATTTTAGCAGTTCTCTTGGAAGAAATCAAATTCCATGCCAGCCTTAAGTCTGTCTTAAAGGGTTTTTAATGTCTCATGTGCTCATGTGTCATTAAGCAATACTCTGTTTTCTTAGAGGGACATGTAACAAATCATTAAAGATGTGATGACTGTTTATGTGTGGAAAAGAATCCCCTGCCAGCTTAGAGCAAGCAGTGTTGCTGTGTGTATAGAAAGTGTATCTATGGGAAAGTTTCCACAACACGAGGAAATGGCATTTCAGGGGTGCTGGAGAGGAGCAGCAATGGGTTTGGCCTTTTCCAGGAGTACACAACCTCTTTGAAGAAAATGCACAGCTGCCTCCATCACTTCACAGCAGTTTTCTGTCACAATGAGGCTCATCCTTGAACCTCCAAATGTTGTCTCTGTTTGTTCTCAATTTTTTGTGGAAGTGGGCTTTTTTTTTTTTTTTTTTTTTTTTTTTTTGTAAAGCTGGGGAAAAGTCAGACCATCATTATCAAGGCAACACAGATGTAACGACTACACTGGAAAATTTCTGGAAAAATAATTATTGCTTCAAAACCAGCCTCTTGCTGGTGTGAATGATGACCTGCTTCTCATTTAATATTCCCTTTGAATGGGCTTTTATGTTCTTCAGCCTGATAATTGACCCTTGTGCAGCTCTGGCATTTAGTGGGGGACTTGCAGTAAAGCAGTGCTAGGAAATTTCCCTGC
Organism: Calcarius lapponicus; assembly: GCA_039654755.1. Classification (NCBI taxonomy): domain Eukaryota; kingdom Metazoa; phylum Chordata; class Aves; order Passeriformes; family Fringillidae; genus Calcarius; species Calcarius lapponicus. Next base: position 9,936,111 of record CM077464.1, on the reverse strand, counting down.
TTCTTATTCTGTTGCATATGTTGAAGAGTAGGGTCATTCAGTAGAAGGCAGACCAGTAAGAGTGTAATTCTTCCCTGTCCCCAACATTTCTGTGAGGCAGTGTTACATTTTCTCGCCTAAGAGGAATCATTTGAAGGCTGGAGGAATTGCTAAAATAAATAGAAAGACTTTGAGAATGACCTTTCACTTTCTAAGCAGGAGGATACCTTGTGAGGTATTTTTCAGCTGTTTTCTTCTATGTACTTCATACTTTTTTATATCTGTGCTTCAGGAATCTCAGCTCTCATAGGCAGATTCTACAGCACAGTCTTAAGGATGGGGGAAGAAACTTGTGATTGGAGCTTTCTGACTGAAGAGCTTTTTCATTCACTTTTAATGAGCCTATTTTCAGTTGGTCTTAGGCTGAGTGATTTATGTAACAAGAGACACTTCTGAAACTGCCTCTCATTCCTTCGAGCTTAGTTCTTATCAGTAATAAAGTGGCTCGTTTTGCAGTCATCTGTCATCAGTGGGGAAAAATAATGATCTAGGTTTCTCAACAGGAAAAACCTTAGAGCTGGTTTAAAACCAGAAAACAAAAGCAAAGAAAAAGCCCCCCAAAACAAAACCAAAAACAAACAAGCAAACAAAAAACTGCACTAAAACAGACCCAAAACAGAGTACAGCCTAACACTTTCATTTTGTTTAGCTGTTTAAAAAGATTTGTACATCCCAATAAGTACATACGAAATACATTCTGATGCCCATTCTGTATTTTGATCATGGCTTTTGTTCATGATAATTTATTCTGGGTAAAGTTCAGAATTTTACTGCCTCTTTTCTGTCAGTGTATGCTGCTGTGTGATTTCAGGCTGAAACTAGTTTTAATTTCAGCCTCCAAACACTGACCTTATTAATTTGACAAACAGCCCACAAGACACCCAATGTGTAATGCAAGCCTTTTTTGTTGTTGTTGTAAATGCAATTTAGTTTATTTTCTGGCTGCAGTCTTTTGTTAGTATCCCAACCTGGTCATAGATGCAAGTGTTTTAGAAATGTCTCTAAGGGAAAATACTCTAAATCCACAAATTGCTGTTGTCTAACAGTGCCTTGCTCCTCTGACAACCAGAGCATGCACTCAAAGGTCCTTAATAACCTGACTGAGGCTGTCACTGAAACAGAACTATTTGTCTCCCCAAGTACTCTGTTGAAGGGAGATTTCTATATTTGAAGGTTGTCAGCAGCCAGGATGTAGCACTGGGGAGCTGATGAGCATCAGAGCCCAGCCAGGCTGGTGGGAGCCACTGCTCAGAGCCCTCTGAGCCCAAAGCAGGTGTGGAGTTGCTGATGGCAGAAACGTGGCTGTGATGAGATGCAGCTGGTAGAGACAAGGGTTGCTGCTGTGTGCAGTTACTGACAGCCTCTTTCAGGTCTGGTGATGTGTGTCTGTGTCAGGTTTGTCGAGTGCCTGCTCTTTCTGTTCCCTTCATTAGAAGTTGCAGACCCTTTTCTCTAATGCTGGAAGTTCTGTAGGGTTCTAAGCTTAGCAGCATGAACTCGACACCCCAGCCTTTGAGTCCAGTGTTACTCCAAACTAAAATCCAATGGCTATTTCTAGACAGCTGCTGACCTGCTCTTTGCCTCCCTGGCATTCTCCTGTCATGAATTTTACTCGTGCCTTTTTAAAGCCTGCTGAAGCCCAGTCCTGCTCTCAAACTCCTCCTGTGGCTTTTTAGTAGGAAGAGGAGCAGCTGTGCTTTTGTTCTTGTGCCTTTACTGATTGTGACCTGCTTGCTCTTCTAAATTCTCCCTGCTTTTAACAAGAGCTCTCATTTCACAGGTGACCCATGGCTGTAGACAACTCTGTAAAACAGTTGCTCCTGTGAAACAGCTGGCCCTGGTGACTTGCTACATCACACAACAATTTTTCCTGTCCTAGGCTGCAGCAGATAAAACCTCCAAAATATTTTTAAACTGTGCAAATCCTTTAAACACGGAAACATTTCCAGATAGGACTCTTGGGTATTCTGCCCTCTCCTCTAAGATGAAATCTGCTCAGGAGATTGCTGTATTGAAATAGTTAAACCTTTTATTTTCCAAAAGTTTTTAAGATTAGCTAATCAGCTTTTTACTTCAAGCTTTGATCTGAAGTTCAGAATGCCAGACCAAAAGAGGTAGGCAAATCTTAGTTCTCTACCAGGGAGTTAGGACATCTTGTTCTGCTTCTGCTGTGTTAATCTCTGATCTGGCTCCTCCTAATTCCAATGGAGAGTTATGATCAAAGCATAAACCACAGGTCCTTAGAAATCTTTGTGTTTATGTTGAATTATTTTCTTAAGGGAGAGAGATGCTATTTTTAATTCATCTGGAGGGATTTTGATTTTATTTGTAGAAACACAACTTAATTTCAAACAATTAAGGATGGGATAAGTCAGAAGCAGGGCATGGCAGGGATTGTACATGATTGCAGAATGCAATGTGTGTAGGTACATTGCCACTCCTAACTGTAATAACAAAAACATGAAAAATTAGTTTGTCTTCAGATTTTCTCCTATAAATGTCTTGATCACAACAGCAATAGGCTGTTTTGCTCCCTTTATTGTATTATCTTGTTTTCTGCCTTAATCTTTCCATATTTCTTCTGCATCCATGCACATGCCCTGGGGGGAAGGAGGCAAGTAGTGGATATTTCCTTAGCTTTCCCCCTGAGGAGTTTTAACCAGGGTTAATGTCTTTTCCTTTGTCTTGTATAACTTGTTTCCTTTACTTTGCTACTCTCTGGCTCTATCTGTATTCCTCAGTCCCAGAAGAACTGAATCCAAACAGTTCTTCCTTCTTATGCCTTTTCTTCATCTGTTTGCTAGAGACTGACAAGGTGCAGATTCAGTTCTTGGCTCTAATGATAACCAGGCTCACTGAAGCCCCTGGCTAATGCTGGGATGTCTTGAAAGAAGCAGCGGTGAATCTGCCAACTCTCCCTTCTCAAAGGTTCAGCCTGTTCAGCATCAGTGTTTGTCAGGTTTGGGGCAGATTTTGGTTCTCACAAAGCTGTGTGGTGATTCCCCAGTACTGTTCCCAAGCCTATTTGTGCCAGGCCTCTAAATGGCCAATCAATGCAGGTACTGTCACCTGCTCTTTTTGTTGTTGTTGTTTTTTCCAGGTTGGAAGTTAGAGAATTAAATTTTCCCCGTTCGGCTTCTCAGACAAAGTTAAATGAGGAGTTTTCTTTGCGTTTAACTTCAAGTGTATCTTGGTTCTGTCACTTAAGTTATAATATAACATGCAAGATATGGTTCCCATAGCAACCACCTCTGCTGTACATTTTTTTGTTCCTCTGGGGGCATGTAAAATTCCAGCTGGAATATTCCTGCATTTATCTATAATCTTGTTCCAAATGAGCTTTCCTTTCTGCTCAGGTTTTCATGCCCTTCTCTGCTTCAGGCTCAGTGTGCTGAAGCCCTAAGCAGTCACTGATGAGTGTGGATGTTTTCTTCCTCTGCTGAGGAGAAGCGTCAGAAACAGGCTTCCTAAATGCCATTCCACAGGCTTGCTGGTGTAGGTGAGGTCAAGGAATCATGCTCTGGATTTGGAACAGGAAGCCTCAGTGTTTGTGGTGGTTTGCTGTTGAAAGTGAATCAGTGGAACAATTAGGACTTCTTGCCCCGAGGGTGTGATTACACAGAAGTTTTCTTCAGCAGCAAAGCTGGTTTAAGGAGTTCCGGGCTCTTTGGTCTCCACCCTGCCCGGGAAACTGGATTTCCAGTTACTGCAGTGATCCCATTTTATAGTATGGCTTTGGAAGTGATGCAGGGGCACAACAGTGAGGTGGTGAACCCTGGAACTTTAATCTCTTTTTGTCACCATAGGTAACCTGGTATCTTTGTTAATTCACACAATTCATGGTGTTGAAAGAATCAGTTTTACTGGATATGTGTAGGGTGCAAGTCAGGACTGCTTTTGCTGGGATCCAGGACTGTCCATTGCAATTGGTCTGCCTGGTGCCAATATCCAAAACCTGAATATCCTTCTCTTACAAGTAGTTACAGGCTGGGCTCTCTCAGCTGAGGGTAAGTCTGTGTACAGATTCCTCTGACTTGTGCCGTCCTTAGGAGCTACAGCATTAGCAGCCTTTGGAGCAAACTGGGAACTTGTGAGTTTGAGCAGAAAACCACTTCCCTCTCAACTGCTGTACAGTGTGCACTGAGAGCTTGCTCTTTACTGAGGAGGTGCATTTCCATGAGCATTGGTGTCAGAGTACACTGAGACACTGGGATGATGAATGACAAGTCATGCTAAATGCTTTATCAGATTGCACAGTATCTCTGTAGGCTTCCTGTTGATGTGCTGCACAGTGTATATTTGATGGGCAGGAATTTGTTTTAGCTGCATTTTTTCCATATCAATCACTAAATGTTGTCTGCTTTCCTTTGTCTTCTGCTGGGCTTTGAGATCAGTTGCTCATCACCAGCTTTCTTTAAACATCCTTGTTAATGACAGCATTATTTATATTTATGGTTAGACTCCAGTTCTGACCCTTTTTTCTGTGTCTTGTTTTGTCTTTTCTTGGTATGTGGCCCTTCTGGGCTTGGAAGAGCTTTCCAGTCAGCCTCAGCCAAACTTAATTTCTTTTTTATATCTTTCTCTGACTTATGATTCAGCTTCCTGTACTTTGGGTCTGTAGTTGCTACTTGTGAATTTTTAATGAGAAAAATAATGAGAGAATTGTTGTAATCAAACCTAATGTCATGTACAATACACACTAGAGTGCTTCATAGCATTATCTAAAATAGAGGTTTTATTTTAGGAGGAGTCAAAGATATTTTTTTCTTTTCTGGAGACATTATAGTGGATTTGTTTTCTCCTTGAAAATCTTGTAACTGTTAATACAGAGCAAGGTGCCTTATTTCCAGTGTGAACCTCATCCTTTGGCCACTAGCTTCTGTCTTACAGTGAGATTGAGGAGATTGCACATGGAGCACAAATCCATAGTGAAATTGCATTTAAGCAGAGATCCAGCTGTGTTTGGATGTGCTCTCTCTTCCCCAGTTACTCCTGAACTGATTTGAAGCTGGCTCAGAAGCTGGCAGTCTCTGCAGTCATGCTGGTGTTTCCCAGCAGTATGGTCAGTTTCTTAAGCACATCCTCTGGTGTGGTTTAGGCCCTGATTCCAGTTCAGCTGGATTAGTTTCCAGTTAATTTTAGCAGTTATTGTATTGCTGGATTGGGAACAGGCCACTGTGCAGAACAGTCATTTCCCCCTTTAGATTCTGATTCCCTCATCTCTTGGTCCAGTATAATGGAGTTGGTGTGGGATTTTGTATCCTGAGGCAGTGGAGGCCTTACCCTGGTGAGTGTGTCACACACTAACTGAGACCTCTGGCATCAGCTTTGCATGGGATTGCTCAGCAATCAATTAATCAGCTTTGCATGGGATTGATCAGCAATCAGTTCATCAGCTTTGCATGGGATTGGTCAGCAATCAATTCATCAGCTTTGCATGGGATTGATCAGCAATCAATTCATCAGCTTTGCATGGGATTGATCAGCAATCAATTCATCAGCTTTGCATGGGATTGCTCAGCCTCCTGCTGCAGTCCAATCCTGCCCTTCTAGCAGGAGGTGTTTTCCTGGACAGTGAAATTCCCATGACTTCTCCTTTCAAAGCAGCTCCTACCTTAGCTGTGGTTTTCTCTTTGGGGATTTGGTTATTCTGTTGCTCCATGCCAGGCTTCCTGAGCCAGAATGCTGGAACATTCCATGGAGCAGTGCTGGGAAATGCAGCTTGGCTTTGTTCTGTGTATTCCCTGGTGCTGTGCTTAATGAAGTTGCTGTTGAGTTGTGAGTCAGAACCAACTCCCAAACTCATTGATTTGTGAGTTGGAAAAAATCACAGTTTCATGGTGCTGTGGTGCCAGTGGCCAAACCCTGAGCAGACAAAGGGGGATGATCCTAAGAACACTTTTTCTAGCAGAAGGGTGGCTCTTGGGTTGCTTCTCTGCTGTTCCCTGCAGTGGGCATTTTGCTGACCCCTTTTTGCTGTTCTTCTTTCTGCAGAGGACTGGCAAATTCCTCCACTTCTATGAACATCTCAATGTGAAATTGGTTTTAAAATAAATGTGCTTAAAAAGTGTCAGGCAGGACTGGGAGCAGATATAGCCTGGGTGTGAATCAGCCTTTTCACAACCAGGGCTGGCTCTGTGCATGCCCTCTTGTCTGTCTACCCTCCACCCCCTTTCAGGGTTAAATACAACCTCTAACTTGGCTAAATAGAGGATTTTTTGACCAAATGAATTTGAGCACCATATGATCTGCCTCCTCATGTTCCCTGAGCCCTTTGCAGGAGAAGGGAAATGTTTGTGAACCAAGCCTGCTTAACGGAGTCGTGGGTGGAAAGAGGACAAAACGAGTACGTGAAGAACCACATATTTTCACTGGACTTCTAAAACAAGTGACAGTTTGTTCTCCAGATTAAGGCACATTTAGGAGGAAAAACCTGAACAGTGAATGTGGAGGGACTTCTTTGGTGGGATATTTTCATGTCACAGAAATTCTTGTCCAGAATAAGAAGCCTCAAAGTTCATAAGCATGTACTCTTTAAATGTGAAAACATGATAGGCTGAAGGCCAGGTGAGTCCTTATGACACACAACAGAAGATGCTTTTCTCAGAACATAAAGGTGAGATTTCAGTGAAGGGGTCCATCTCCAACATCTGAAATCTTAGCTTTCTTCAGTAAAGATATTCTTGCTCAGATGCAGGAAGTCCAACATATGTCAAATCAACCTGAGTTATGTCTGGGTGGAACCAATGTCAAAATTCACTAAACATGAGTGTGTTTCTCTGCTTGGGTGGGGTAAAGAAAGGCTGAACACTGAGTATTCTTCATAAAATGTTGGGGCAATGTTCTGTAACTTCATTTCTGTATTTTTTTTCCATTTTCCTCTGGGTTTTTAAAAATTTTTTGTTAGAGTTGTTCTGTAACTTCATTTCTGTATTTTTTTTTCCATTTTCCTCTGGGTTTTTAAAAATTTTTTGTTAGAGTCTTCTGTGTTAAGGTTGTGTTGTCTGCAAATATCTTGAACTAAAAGATTTTTTAGTAAGAGGAAGCTGAAGGTGCTGTTCAGGGCAAGCAATTTATCTCACAATTTATTTCCACTGGGCTTACTGGAGGTGTTGGTGTCCAGGTGAAGCTGGTGCCAGTGGGCCAGAGAAGGTGGAAAGTGAGAAATAGGAGCTCTGCTGGCTGCAGCAAGCTTTCAGATGAGCTCAGCATATACTGCTTTACACCATCTAAGGGACACTGTGCACCCATGTAATTGTTTCCTGTGCAGTTTGAATTGTGCAAAATGAGCCTTTCCACGTGGTGTTTATATTCAAACCTTGCAGCTTCTGCTTTCATAGGAGAATCCAAAAGGAAAATACTCTTCTAAGTGAAAACTGATCTGCACGATTGTTTTAGCCTAGAAATTCAATTTGGATAGTTAATAAAATAATTGTTAAAGAGGAAGGGTTTTTTTTTTTGTCTACCTGAACCTGAAGGGCAAGAAGAAAATCGAACTAAAAACCTCTTTTGTATTTTTCACTTGCTTCAGGAATTTAAAAGGTGAAACTTCTCCCATGGGCCAAATTCATGAGAGTTTCTGTTCTTAAATCCAAAAATAATTTTATCTTACTTTTTTGATTGTGAGTTAAGAAGAATTAACTTCTCTAAACTTTTCTAATTCTGAGCCCAGCTTTTCTAAACTAGCTGAGTTAGTACTGGGATGTTCTTTCCCTGTAAGTTTCCTGTTCAAAGACAAACAAAGCTGCAATTTATGTTCTCCAGTTGTGCCTGCTTTTCTCATTCTTTAAGAACTTCCCAGTACTGCTGACATTGCTTTGTGCCCATAGCTGTAAAAACCCTACTAGTCCCTATCCAGCCATTAAACCATAGAAACCCAAGTTTGAAGGGGCTAAATGGCTCAGGCTTTGGAAAAGAGGCTTAGCCATGCCACGCTGGAGCAATAAAAAGTTCTGAGAAATATCTTCAGTGCAGATGCAAATACAAAGAGGGCAGTTGGCAGTGGCTGTGAAAAGCTGGGCCTTGCACAAGGGGCCTGCTGCGAGTCACTGGTTCCGTTTATTCCTGGGTGCAGCTTGAAGAAGTGGTTTGCTCTCTAAAGCCTGGTTTGTCATGGAAGATGATGTAATTCACACCGTGCTGGGGAGAGAGACTAAACATGCTTCTAGGGAAGGATCTAAGCTATTCCAGTTTTGTACACAGTGAAGAAGGGACTTCTTGTCAGAACTCAGCCTCATTTCTTCTCTATTTAATGATTTCCACTTTTTTTTTTTCCTGTTGGGGTTGTACCAGCCATTAACAGATGAGATTTTTCCTGATATTCCTCTACGCAGAATTTGTAGGAGCTGAAAAAGAGTGTCTAATTTTATCAAGCTTGTTACCTTCAGCTTGGGAGTCCTGGCAGCCCCCTGCTTTTTCCATTTCCCCCCTTCAGCTTCTCCAGTACTCAGCACTCAGCCAGCTGTAGCATCAGTATCTACTTAAAAACCTTCCAAGTGTCACATGTGTGTACATTTTACATTTTGACTTGTTCAAATAACTTCTCAGTTGCTTGTGTTCACAGGGGTCTTACAGCCCCCCTTGATGCTCTGCCCCCAGGGGTGCATTGTTACCTCTGCTTTCCTGCAGCAAAAGCTTCATCTTCTGACTCTGATCCTGACCATCATCAGTGAATTTCTTGTATATTAAATGATGATAAATTCCACTTAACTGTGAATCAGTTCTTCTAGTTTAAACTAAGATGTTTAACTCTTCTCTAGGCTCTGTTTTGGATATTATCAAACACATTGTGGCCAAAGGAGAGCACAAGACTGGTGTCCTGGATGAAGCCTGTATAGCCACAATCCTTAAGGAGGTGCTGGAGGGACTGGACTACCTGCATAAAAATGGGCAAATCCACAGGTATTTTATGTTTTTCTCATGTCATAAAATGTTATGAAAAAGAGTAGCTGAGCACAGTCTCATCCCATAACTTGCTGAGGGCATAAAGAGAGGAAAGTAAAGGTGGGAGCTTTATTAAAATGCAGAATTCAAATGGTTTGTATTCTGTATACTATGTCTATATTCAATGACTAGGCTAAATTTGGGTAAATTTTGGGGTGTTGAAAGTTCTAATATAGGGAATCTCTTTCTAAATGTCAACATTCAGCTGCAAAGTGTAGCTGATGGAAAGCTGGAAAACTTCCACTGGCTTTGTTTCTTGCAGAGCTACAAATTACCAAGAGCACTTTGTAGGCAGAGTTGAGCAATTCAATAAAAAGTCCTTCCAGCTCTGATTTTTTTTTTTTTGAGGTTAATTGCAAGATCAACATAATGAAACTTGAATTTGAGTAATTTTATTAAAAAAAAAGGAAATGAAAATAATGGAAAAACTTCTTCTGTAGGCAAAGCCCAGTTAACTAATGGCCTGTGATTTGACAGATCACTGGAATTCATGGGTTTCTGTACTGCTATTTGTCTGGGATGTGTTTTTAAATCACATTTTCCTCTCTCCTGGTGTCAAGGTGTGGTGTAGTTCAGTAGGAGAAGATGCTAAGCTGGTCTGTTCTGTGTTAAAAAGACTGAGATTTGCAATCCTAAATATGTGCTGAAAATAGAATATACTGCTTGTGGGTAATATACACAATCCCAGCCACAGACTGCTACTGGAACAGCCTCTTCTTTCTTGGGAATTTTGTGAGCTTGGCTCTCCTCTGGTACAATGCCATTATAAGCATTGCTGCTGCTGTGCTGGAGTAAGTTTCTGTCCTCTTATAGCTGCACAAGAAGAGGTAATTTTTTTTTTCCAAAATGTTATTTTAATTAGAAAATACAAGAAGTATTCATAGTTTCAATCAAACTGACTGGCTTTTGTAGGTTATTTTGGATTAAAAGGAAAGAAGCAGTTGGAAATTTTTCAGGTGGAATTCTTCTCCCAGAAAGAGGTCTCAAATTTCAGTTTCCAGTCTCAACTAAAATTCTGATTTAACAAGAATCATTGTCTTCATTGGAGACAGTTTTGATTTCATAGCTGGTTGCTTGTTGCTTAACTTTGGTTTTTTGAGATAAGACTTGAGGCAGCTCTGGGAATTTAGAGTAAAGTAATAAACCAACTTACTTGCCAATTACATGGCAGTAAGTTTTCACTTTGCCGTAAGTAATTGACAGAACTGTGTTCATCTGTGACCTGCAGTAGGTTTGCTTGGCTGATTTAGTTATCTTCTGGTCTAGTGAAATTGAAATATATATGTCAAAGCAGCAGAAACCTGCTAAATCTCAGTTTCTTGGAAGATGCTGCATAATGTTTCATGTATTGAAGAGAGGTGGTTCTCCATTTGGCTGGCTGGAGTGGAAAAGCAAAACTAGTAAATGTGGTAAAGATTAGAGATAATAAATTTATGTGTGTGGTGTGGGAGGTTTTTTTACTGCACTCAGCAAAAATACCGTGCTCACAAAATTCAAACTGCTGGTCTGAAGAAAATATGATTCATATTGAATCATTTGGAACTGAACTGGATCAAACCTGCTGTGACCATTCTCATCCTGCTCATCGAAGCATTTTGCCCAAACTTCAGCAAAGAAATCAGAGCTCTGTCATTGCTGCAGCTTAAGGTTGTGGTTATGCTTCAGCCCCTTTGCATGTGTTTCATCCCTATATTTTGGGGCTGCTCCAAAAACTGTGTAATATTTTATCATAGAAAAGGATTTGGATTATCTCATTGTGCTGGGCACAGGGGTCTGGGAAATTTGGAGAAGTGGGATACAGAAGGAAAGTTGTGTGGTTTCCTACCTGTGATGTAAATCTGTTTGGGCTGTTGGCAGAAGGCAAGCTGTCATGCCTTTGAGGGATGAAACATGTTTCCTTAATGGAGTCCATCATGCTGTGTTCCATTTTATCCAGATGTGTGTGTTCTGCTGAGGAAAACACAGTTTAAAGTTGTAGTGCAGCTGGGACCTTTCCTCAACTGTAGGAATATCTGTATGGTTTTCCCATTTTGCTTCATGCTAGGGGTCATAACACTGGCCATGCCTGATGGGAAAGGCAGGTGGAAATCTTGCAGCCATGCCTGGGATGCTCTCAGAGGAAGTGTTTAAAATAACTGAACTTTGCTCCCCTGGGTCAGCTTAAAGGATCTGGCTCTAAAGGAAAGCACATCAAGCGATGGCTGAACTGCAAATATTGTGTCTGTAGTGTGGGGCAGCTGTACTTGGGGTGAACGTTAGGCCAGAGCAGGATCAGCTGTGAAGGGTCAAAATTGAAGGGCTTTAGTTAAGACCTGGAACAGCCAGCCCAAAGCAAGCAGCCATCCAGCAGAGAAAATGTTCAGCTGGTTACACTAAATCTCCAAACTCTGCTTATATTACGCCTTGGAGAAAACAACTTGATAAAATTAGAGACACAGCATGAGTGAATGACTGTAATTAGCACATCTGAAGTTGGACAGGCAGGCCAGTGGCACAGCCCAAACGATGAATATTGGGTCCCAAATGTAATTTTGTGGGCACTGTAGACCAGAAGTGGGGCTGTAAATCACCACTGAGATCAGAGAACATATTTCTGTCAGTGGAGCTGCTCAATACTTTTAAATTATGCATAATCTTAAATGGCTAAATGAAGTTAACACGTGAAAAACTGGCTTAATGAAATTTTGCTGCTGCTGAATCTAGCTCTGCCTACACCCGCCTTGAACTTAATGCCACTTCCAATTAAGGTTTGGGGAGCTGTCTTGGTGTGGAAGTGCAAATCCCTGCTTTGGACAGGAGAGGAGTTTGTCAGTATTCTCTAGAGGAGATTAGAAAGCCAAATATCTAGTGAAGGCTTAAATTATAATTTTTTCTTGTTTACTTTCCTAATTAACAGCCAGAGCGAGTCTGAAACTTGAATAGACGCCATTGTTCAGGAATAAATGCTGAAGTCTCCCACATTGCCCAAAGTGATGGTTTTCTTGCTTTCATCTTGTAAGGGCTGATGGGAAGTGTCTGAGGCCTTATGGCAAAGACAATGGAGAAGACAAAATCAGTTTTATTTTCATGAACGCTCTAGACCACAGTAACAATTGAATACAAATGGTCCCCATCTTCCTCCAAAGTCACCAGTGGCAGCCTTATCTGGGAGTTGGCATCTCCCTGCCTTCCCTGCCCTGTCCCTGTCCCCTCTCCTGTGCCAGCTGCTACTGTCCCTGTTGTGGTTCCTGCGTAGCGCGGTGATCCCAAGGAGGATTTGCAATGCCAGTGATCCGGCTCATGTTCAGTGAGTGAAGTGCCTGGGCAGCAGCCAGAGCTCTGGGGACAGAGGGCCACGCTGGGAAGCCCTGGGTGAGGCTGTCCTGCAGGAATCTGCTCGGGCACATTTCTGTATGGAAGTCAAACGAGACTGACAGTGCTGTCAGGGGTCGTTGCCAGGCTAATCTGGGCTGGGTGACACTCAGGATATGTTGTACCTCTTCCCCATTTAGACTCTGATTCCTCTGTGTATTTGGGGATTAGCAGGAGTTTGATGAATGACTTAGAAATAAAACTAAAGCAAAACCATCCCAAGAGGTTTTATTGCTTAAAAAGATTTATTGGAGGGAACTTCAAGGCTTTCTTTTTCAGGTGCTGCTGCGTATGGCAGGCTGACAAATGAATCATGCTGATTAACTGTTACAAGGTCTCTCTGTCTTTCTCCCTATTTTTATCTCTGAGCTTATCTTCTGTTCATGATTAGCTGTTGTGTAACTGAATATTTTAGTTAGTCCAGGTGAAATAATACACTACTTAAATATAACCAGATTCTCCTATTGCAGCACAATAAATGTGATACTGTCCTGTTTTTTTGTAAAAACAAAAAAAGCCTGGGAAGTGGTTTAGAGTTGCATGCACTTGAACTATTGGCATGGCAGCAATCCAGCTATTAGTTTGTTTGCTGCTCTACTTATTGCAGAGTGAGAGGAGCAGCAACATGTTTTATAAGCTGAGTTAGATCAGCCTGTGCTGCCACACAAAATGTTTGGGGTGTTTTTTGGTGTCTTTTCAAAATCAGAATGTGGGCAGCAGGGTGCTGGGACAGCTGTTTGAACGTGGCTTTGAAGAGACCCTGGAAACAATATTCTTGCTGTGCTTTTATGCCAGATAGGTTCACTTTTTTATTTTGGGGACCTTAGGATGGTTTTGACAGGGAATCAAAGTTGAATTCTTTGCCTCTTTACCCATACTAAGAGTAAATAACTTCTGAAAAATGGCCATCTATCTATCTGCACATCCACATCACCAAAACTTGCATGTGGGATTTTTGCAGGAGCTCACCTCCAGTTGCAAGTTTTTGATTTAAGATGAAGGAGCTGATGGATGTATTTTGGCAGAACTTGGCTGTCCTACAAGATTCAAGTTTAATTTTCATGTAGCTGATTAATGCATTGATAGCCATGCTGGCAGATATTGTGGTTAAACTGGATTCTAGTATGTCTCTCAAATAGTGTGCTTTCATGTTTCTGTAGAATACTGTGGGAGAACTTCAAGCCCTCCTCTCTGCAGTGCTGTGATCTTGCTTTGGGGAGTGTGTTTTGGAAGTGAACTTTGGTAGGGGAGGATTGAGGAATGGATAACAGGATGCAGAGCCTTTCTACCACTACTTTCCAGTTTGGTTTTCAGTCAGGACACCAGTAATTTGAAAGTTGGCTGTTGCTTAGCTGTGGGAAGTGCAGTTTTTTATTCAGAGAGGTGTACTTTGGTCTCTTCTCTCTTATAGTACGGGATGGGTAGAAATAACCTTTAGTTAATGGAAATTCTAGAGCTTTAACTTGTAAATAGCTCAAAAGCCAGAAGAATAGAAATGTTCTCTTCTGTGTCTCAGTAGGAAGGAGAAGAAGCTGCTCTAGATTGAGCTGGGTGATTTGTCCCCCAAATAAACACCTTGCTGTGCACTGTCAAGGCCCAGGGAACACTGAACCCCCAGTCCCTGTACAGTCAGCCTGGGGTGTATTGTGGTGGTTTGGCAAACCAGCATGCTTTCCTGGTGGCTGTTTCTTCCACTGCATCATCCAGAAATTCATTGTTTAAAAAAAAAAAACTTCCCTGTGGTTGTGGAGAGATAATACAAACCAGATGTAATCCCAAATCTGCAGACAGCCAGAAACAATAACTCCTGTGGAGACAGTTCTCCTCAAAGTGAAGAAAGACAGTCTTTGCCCTGAAGTCTAAAAACCTGGGATTTCAACCTCTGATGGTAAAATCTCATTGCTGTAGAAATCACAGGGGTGCTGGGGGCCCTGCAGCAGCTCCAGGTGATGCTCCAACTCTTGGGAACTCGCTGCAGTACAGGGGTGCAGGTGGGCTCCAGGGTGATGCCTGAAGGTGTGGCTGCTGTAGTCAGGTGTTTGTCCCCCTGTCATTTCCCTCACACCCAGGAGCTGCCTCTGAGCTTTGTCACTGGGTGTCCTGCAGTTACTTTGAGTAACTTTGGGTTAGTCCAGAGGAAAACCCAACTGGTAGAACTGGTAGAATTAGTAAAATTGCTCTGGCCTTTTATAAAAGGGAGAGGAGTTTTTAGGTTTTTCTCTGATTTGCTACATGGAGATGAGAAGCAGGAAAAATATGATTAAGAGTGGGAAAATAGAGGTTGGGTGATCTAAAGGTTCTACAGCAGTGACAGGTTTTGGTCAGTGATCCATGACTGAGTTGTACACTCAAGTAATGGTGGTTTTTAGCAGTTCTCAAATTGTCAGGAGTATTTGAATTTGATGAGTTTCCAGGGGGAATAATCATTCACTGTCTGCAGCATTAAATGTATCAAGTGAAAATGTAACAGGCTCTGAGCTTTTACTCTGAAGAAACCCAATGCCATTCACACCTGTACAACACTGTTTGTGACATCTTTCTCATGTCACTGCCTTTGTCTGGTGTAGATTGCTGAGACTTGGTCACCCAATACAGGCTCTTGCAGCATCTCTCCAGCAGCAAAGTAATTGTTTAAATTGTCTTGTTCATCTGTTCTGCTGTGATGATACAGGATGTGAATAGAACTCACTTCAAAAAGACAACTTTGGAAATTGTTCCCTGTTTGGTGCACCAGAATTTCTGGCCTTCATAGATCCTAAAAGCTGCATATGTAGAGGTGCTTTAAGCATTTATTCAGACCACTGCAGTCTTTTCATTTATGCTAAAGCAGGAGAAAAGGGCCACTTGCTAAATGTGTGGTAACATATTAAACATGCTAGGAAATTTTGCAAGGCTGCATTAGAATTTTTTTTTTATATTTACTAGATTGAATTATATCTTGCCTTGTGGAGTTCTAATAAAACTTTGAAATTAAAAAGTAAAGTGAATGCTTTCAAAAACAAAAATTAGACAAAATCCACACACATTTAGGACAACAAACAAAGAACTGCCAGAGAGAAATCTATCCCTTTGTGGTAGCCTGGAAAGCATCACCAAGTGAGACTGGGAGTGCAGAGAGGACTTCAGTACAATCTTCAGGACTATCTGTAAAATGGAAACTACAGTTTCCATTGTACAGATACCTGATTTTCTAACTGCTTTCTCCATTTTATGGGAATAACTGGATGAAATGGAGGTATTTCTTCCTATTCTGGTCATTCTTAAAACTGTCTCCTTACAGATTTTGGAGAAGGAAGTCTTTTTGACAGGTTTCTTGTGAGCCCTGGCTGTCCTGCCTTTCTCCTGTTGTGTCATGTTGCCGACATGGCTGAGCAGGAGCTGTGGGTGGCTTTGTAGATGGGGACAGCTCTTGGCTGGATGGGGAATGCCTTGGACCAGGTATGTATAGAGATAGACTCACTGCTTCTCTAGAACAGGATGCTGATTGCCTTTGGGAAATGGAGACCTTTTTCAGCTCCCCTATGTCAATATTTTTGTGGCCTAATTTGACCTGAATTGGTTGTGTATTTGCCAGAATGCCTTTCATCTTTCCATCATGGCAGGGAGCTGTGTAAATCACTGACATTCCTGTTCCTTCTGCTACCTGATGCAGCTTGTACTCAAACTGGGGTGATGTACACCTGGTAATTTTTTGGAAATTCCTATTTCTGAACGTATCAGGAACATATTCTGATGTGGCATTCACATTCTCTGAAAAAATTCCTTCACCCAGGGTTTTTCTCCTGGGAAGCTGAGAGGCAGAGAGAGGCCTCAGAGAAAAATGAAAACAATTTTTATCTCATTTGCTTCTCCTGTGTTGTGCTCATGTGGAATGTGTTTGGAGATTGTTTACCCACAGGTGATTGTTTCACTGGATTCTGCTGTGAGTTGTTTTCACTCTTTGGCCAATCAGGGCCAAGCTGTGTCTGTCCCTCTTTCCAGGGACTCTGGAAACCAGAGTCACAAGTTTTCATTATTATCTTTTTAGCATTTAGTAAGTATCCTTTCTGTATTCTTTAGTATAGTATAGTATTCTTTAATATAATATAGTATAATAAAGTAATAAATTGGCCTTCTGATAAGGAGTCATGCATCATTCTCTCCCCTCGTTGGTGGATCTGCATTTACAATATTCTGACATGCAGGAGATACTAAAGCATGGTGGTGTCACTGGTGATGCCATGTGAAGCAAACCCATCTCCTTCCACATGAAAGAATTTGACATGAAATACTGAAATATGACCACGTTATAACTTGACAACTTCCCTCTGTTACCAATGACTAAGGCAGGGTGTCCCAAAAATATCTGGGCCTCCAGGGGTAGGAAGAGACCTTGTGACTCCACAGCTCGCTCTGTGTGCTGCTTTTCATGCAGCAGGTGTTAAAGGAGCTTTGTGCCTTGTCCCCACTGCAGTCCTTAGGAAGCAGGGTCAGGAAATGGATGGGGTGAATAAATGCATTTGTGGAAGCAATCCTGTTACATTTTTAGCTGCTGTTCAACGTATGAAAGCTTGATTTTAAACCCTGCTGGGCAGAGACCTTTCCTTATACAAGAGAAAAAACCTGAAGTTCTGACAGCAGGGGAAACTTTAAAAGTGGTGTATGAAGCTGGAGATGGAGCTTCTCTCTTGCAGTAACTGCTGAAGGTTGTTGAAGCGTGGGTTGTTTGGCAGCTCCTCCTTGCCATGAGCTGATGTCACAGCAGTGATGTGCTTTGGGGCAAATGTGTGAAGCAAAGGCCTCACTTGCAGGAGGAAGTGGTGCTGTGAGTATTGGTAGGGTTAGATTATTTCCATGTTGGGAGGCAGGCCTAGGTCCAGTGCTTGTAGCATTGTTTTCTGGATAAAGGAGCTGATGTGTCTGAAAACTGTTTTTTAAGGGTTTGGATTTAGCTGGAGCAACTTGCCCCACGCTGATGTGCACTTGAGGTTCCTTGAACGCTGCTGCTGGGCTGGCAGCTCGGCCATGGATGGGAGGTGGAGTCCAAGGCAGGATCTGTCCTTGAACCACGCCTCCCTTTAATCCTCTGTTGGGCTTGAACCACGTGGGAAGAGAAGGAATTAATGAGAGCACCAAACCATCAGAGACAAAGCTGGCACAGGAGTGAGAAGTGTGAGCTGGACGTCGTTTGCTGAGATAAAGGAAAATTGCAGGCGCTGCGATAATGGTGGCTGTGTGACAGACAGGGACACAGTGAGGGATGTGACACACTGCTGCCTGTCTCACTTCATAACAGAGGCTTGCACCGAGTTAGCCCAAGGTCTGCAACTCTTTCTGCATTGCCTCAGCATCTTCCCGGACCCTGGAGCTATTCAGACAACTAACATGACAGTGAATTTCAGGCAGATCTCCTGCAGCTTTCTTTAGTGAGTTGTCCCTTGTCTGAGCTGCCAGAGTGACTTGACCTTAAAGAAATCAAATTTGAGTCATGGTTTCTTGGGCCCCAAACCCTCTACTTTAAGCAGCAGTCCACTTCTGCAGCACTGGAGGGAAGATAATCAAGAGGGGTTGTACCTAGTAAGTGCATTGTGGAGCCTCTGAAAGATATTTTATGTTTTTACAATGAAGTACAATGGGAGATTAATTTCTCATGCAGCCCTTACTGTGGTTTCTGTCTGCCTATGCCAGGTGACAGGATGGAGTTATCTCTCCCGAGAGGTCTTCAGTGCACTCAGAGTGATCTGCCTGCATCTTCTGGGTAGGGTAGGGACAAAACAAGTACTTGCTGTACTCTTAAAGCTCTCTGTGATGGAAGCTGACAGTCCATTCCAGTGGGCTTTGGCTTCACATGGCTCTGTTTACAAAGCCACAGTCTGTCAGTCACTTCTGCCTTTCAAAGCTCTGCTTCAGACTGCTTAAAAAGAAAAAAAAATGGAAAAAAGGTTTTAAAGTTCCTGGTAACATTGGATTATTCATCTAACTTTCTCCAGCCATTAAAATGATAATTCAAAAGCCTTTAATTATTCCCATCTATGTAGCCCCTATGAAGGTGTAGCTTCAAAAATGCTTCCACTGTTTTGAGTTTTGGAGTTAATTCTGAGTTGCCTTGTGCTGCTGGCTTAGCTCCTGTGTGGAGGCCGTGGTCTTTTACCACAGCCCAGCAGCTGCCAGAGCAGCTCAGAGAAGAGGGAAGCAGCAGTTGCTGTGCTTGCCTGATCCTGGGCAATAAAGCATGTCACTGGGCTGGTCCCCTGCTGGAATTTATGGCAGCCTGGCTGCTGCTGCTGCTGAGCCTGGCTGCCAGTGGCCACGAGGACCTGCTGAGAGGGCTGTGGATGAGCAGGGATGGAGCAAGCTGTGGACTTGGCCCTCTCTTCCCTCCTCTTATGCTGGGCTCAGCAGGGAGCATGGAAGCTGCTCTGCCAGCTCTCTGCCATTGGAAAACCTTCAAGCTCTGGGAGATGTTTCAGAGTCTGGCTCTGCAGTTCAGTACAGCACTGTAACAGGCAGTAATTGCACCTCACCCTAAAGTTTGGGATTTTAAGTTCAACGCTGTGGCATGAAAATGTTAGTGCACACAGCTTTTCTGAGCAGGAACAGGGACATGCTCATGTACAGCACTTCCAATACAATTGCCTTGAATGCCTTCTTCTATGCTGTACTGAACGTGCTGACATTTGAGGGGGTAAAAATACTGATCTGCCTGCACGCTGCAAGCCTAGTTTACATTTTGCAGCTCTAAATGGTAAAGCTCTTGCTTGTCACCAGCTTTTTATATCTTGGCTTATAAGGCAAAGGGAAGAGGTGACACAGGTAACAGCATCTTATTGAAGGGAGAGGAATGTTTGATGCACTCATTTGGTGTAAAATGTCACAGATTGCCTCGTGTTTAACTGTATGTAGAGATATTGTCCTGGAAGTATTTTGCAAAGTACTCAGAACAATGTCAACTCCAGCAATGGGTTGCATTCAGCATAAATATTTTGAGTTATTCATTACCATTAAAAGAAAATAGTAATTGTTGCATCTTTCACCTTCTCTTTTTTTAAATGAAACTTGGCAGGACCAACCACTCCTTCCTCATGCCAAATTATGCACTATAGAGTTCAGTCCATGAAAATTTATTGTTGCAGTTGATGTAAATTGCATCTAATGGGCAAATGACTCACGGCTGTGCTTACAGCCAGCTTTGTGTTCTAAAGGCACATGCCAGCAGGTTGGAAGCAGAGGCAGAGTAAACAGGGCTTATCTGTTTCCCCTCTCCTGTGACAGTTTTCTTCTCCCTGCTGAGCTGCAGAGCTCCTGGGGTGACACTCTTTGCTCAGGTCCCTTCTATTGTGGTTGCAGTGGCTGTAACAACCACTGTGGGGTTAGGCCAAGGATTGAGGGCTACAGATGAGTATGGATCTGAGCATTTAGCAGGATTTTAAGGAATCTTTATCATGGGAACAAGCCACCAGGATACAGTTCATGTAGTTTCCCTGTGCCCCACTGAAAAATTAATTGAAGGTGGTGTGGGAACACATCACTTAAAACTGGGGAGCACCATCTCATTGCCTTCCTGTACTCCCAAATCTCCTGTAGCTGGAGCTCTGTGATTTTGTTGTTGGGATGAGATTTGCTCATACAGCACCTCATGCCTGGGGCCCAGCCCCATCCTGGAGGCATTAATGTGATGTAACTCTTGTCTGGTCAAACTGGGAAGCTAAATCAGTTTGGAATGCAGATGAAGAAAGGTTTCTGCCCTCCTGTGAAACCTTTCAAGGCTGATGTGGAGAATCCAGCTCTGCACTGGAGCGAGTCCAAGCCTCTCTTCCCACTCTGGTTGTGAAGTACAAGGTAAATAAAAACATAGTCCTTATTTTGTGGAAAGACTCTTGAAGGCTCTAGAAGAGAGGAAGATGAAGCTGTGGAGCAGGAGTGTCCAGAAATATTGTAGCATTTGTTAAGCTATTGACAAGAAAGTTTACTCTAGCCTTCTGTAACTTCATTTAAAATGTGATATAATTATTGTTAATGCTAAAGCTGCTTCCTGTTTCCACTGTAGCAATTATGCCAGAGGCACACAGTTTATTCCCAGTGTATCAGCCCAGGATATGGTCATTACCACATTAATGGGAAGTGCCTTCAAATTGTTACACTTGGCAATAACTATATCCTGGAGTAACAAACTTCTTGCCATTCAGCTCCCAAGTTTATAAGCATCTCCTGATGAAAATAAACAGGAAAGCACTGATCATCTTTTCCCCGCCCCATTGCTTCCAATGCAATTAATTTTAAATATGATTTTAGAGGAGAACCTGCTTCAAAGATGCTGCTACTGCACCGGTGTGTGCCAAAAGGAAGGGGTGAGTGCTCACCCAGTGTTGAGGCTTCTCTGTGTTCACCTGATGCTGCTGCAGTGCTGTCACACTGGGGTAGGGATGGGAAAGCTGCAAACTGCTTCAATGGAACAGTGACTCCTCAGTGGAAACAGTGACTCCCCAGACATCTTGCTACCCCACCAGTTTTGCTGCTCTGGGGTGGGGTGTGCCAGGCTGGGGTGAGCGATGGCCTTTGCAGAGGGCTGGTCACTGTGAGGAAGTGCCACATGAAGTGGTGATGTAATTCTGTAGTTTGACTTGGGTATTTGGCAGTGGCTGTTTTGGCCTCCTGGATTTCATATTGTGGCCATGACCTGTTTTAATTTCTTGAACCAGCTTTAAGCATCATATTTACTGATGAGAAAATATGTAAATTTTAATTAATCTGAGCTGAAGTTAAAAAAGAAAGCCTTTTGATTTGAGAGGGTTAAGGGCCTGGAGTCCTTTCGCTCATTTTTTCTATGGGATTCTGAGTGCTTGTTTTGCTACTTCTTGCACTCCAAGCCTGTCCAGCTTCTCTGCTGTGGTGGGATGGTTTGGTGATAGGGAATGCCTCTGGTTTCTGGCTGCTGATGCGACACCAGTGAAACCTGCCTGAGTTGTTTTGGATTGTAAAGTGTGTGATAGTTGAGACATCATCCTTAGGTTTCCTTAAATCTTCCCTGGCACTTCCTTAATGCTGAGTGTGGTCTGTTGTGGGGGCTTGGTGAGCCACATGTGCAGCTCTGCCAGAGGGGAAGTTTGGAAAGGCTGCACAATACTGCATGGCCCAGCTTGCTGGGGAAATGCTCCAGCATCCTGGGCTGCCTTGGAGTACAGATGGAAGAGGAAATTACTCTTACTCCAGTAAGAGAATTAATAACTTCAACAGGCAACCTCATGCATCCTATTCCTTTCCCCATGACCTGGAACTGGCAGGGCCTCGTGCATCCTGGCTGTCACAGGAGAATCAGCTGTGGGTAAACATTTCCAGTAGGATTGGAGAGTTTCCTGAACACCCTGTGTTCCCTCTGAATTAGTGCTGGTGTGCAGGGGGATTCCTGGAGGTGGCTGTGCCTGTGCCAAGCACATTTCACACCCTGTGAGCCAGCTCCTCACCTAGGACACAGCAGGCTTTGGTGCTGTGCTCTCTGTGTCCTCCTGGGGCTGGATCTCAAAGGCATCTTCTACCTAAATGTTGGCAGGGAGTTTTTCCATTCCTCCTTTTTATGGACCCTGAGCAGTTTGTGGGAGTGCAGGACTCAATCAGGTTTGTATCTCTTGTGGCAATTAGCTCAACAGCACCAATTATATTGGATTTGGCCAATGGATGCTAAGGGGGGGAGTGTAGCCACCTGCTTAATTCTGCATTTAATCCCTTCAGGTCCTTCATGTATTTAAGAGCATCCACTGATGCTGTGTTGTCTGCAATGCTACCAGGTGCTGGTTGCAGGAAGAAAACAAAAATCATGCTTCTGGAAGGGAAAGTCAGCTTCTTGAGGCTATCAGATCCAAATGAAACTCTGAAGTTGTGACCCATCTTCATTATTAAAGCAAATAAGAATTTTTCCTGTACTTGTTCTCACACCTGTGCTTCAAACTGGGGTTAGGCTCCAGGATAGGCATTGCTAGCAAGAGGTGTACATTTGGCATGACTTGAAATACCAGTTTGAAGGCTAAAGGTGCTGTCAGCTGCAGTTTGCTGATCATCTTTAGTGGGACTGTCTTATGGACAGGTTTTTTTTCTGCTGTGTGCTGGGGAAAAGCCTTGCCATGCCACTGTCCTAGACTGGATATTGGGAAGAGTCTGACAAATGCTAGTGCTGGAGAGGATGTGTTTAAAATTATCCTGGCCTGTAACTGGCAGTGGCCCAGCCTCCTCTTCAGAGTAGCAAAGCCAGGAAGGAGGAGATTTCCAGGGCCTGACTGGGGCTCTTTGGCCAGGCCATCACACCAGTTCTGTTCTCATGATGCACTAGGGAGAAGAGAAAAAATAGCTTTGGACTTCTTTCTGTATGTGAAAGGATTTGGAATATTTGCCAAAGGCAATGGAGGGAAAATTTTCTTGTTTGGGGGTTGTTTTCCTCTTTTTGCTCCTGTTCCACGTGGGTTCCTGGGCAGTGCAAGCTTTGCAGCCTGTGCTGGTGAACAGGGGTGTCAGCTGTGAAGTGCTTCTCTTGGCTTGGCATGTGGAGCAGCCTGTGAAAATAAAGTGGAAAACTTCAAAGTGTTTGCAGTGAAAGCAGTGTTCCCCTCAAGAATGGAGAAGTGTTGCTGTTAACCTGAAAGCCAGAGCTTTTGGCTAGAAAGGGGAAAGTACAAAACATTCATAGCACATGCTGGATGTTCTTGTGTGTTTGTTCATTAAAAGAAAAAAAAAAAGATAACAAGGAGACTTTTTTTCACTGACCAGGCTCATTAAGCCAGAAGCAAACACCATTTTTTCTGCTCTCTGGATATTCACCAGTGTATGGGGCTAAACTGATGTCCTGAGGAAGCACAAGAACTTCTGCAGGGCTGGAGAGCAGTGAGATGTGGGGCTGGGTGAGAACCAGAATAACTCATTGTCTCTTGAAGTCTCTCCCCCTAAAGGGGTACCTGAGTATCTGACCAGCGCTAGGTTCACTTTTCACCTTTTTAGCTAACTCTAAGAACCTGGGACAAACCACGTTCCTTGCACTTTTAAGGGTACCTTCTGCAAAGTTTTAATTTTTCTTCTCTGTGTGTAGTACCTAAAATATAAATCATATGAATGCTCCTTAGTGCCTGTCTACTGAAGTTACAATTAAGTCCTTATTTCTGCCTGATTTGAGACAAGAAATACTAATATAAGAAACAAAGGATAAGAAATAATAACCTTTTAATGTATTTTTGTTGGTTGAAGTAAAGATTTAATGACTTCCACTTATTGTTCCTTTATCTTTCTGCAGGGATGTGAAAGCAGGAAATATTCTTCTTGGAGAAGATGGCTCAGTGCAAATTGCAGGTAACTTCCCTGGTAGCTTTGAGTAAACTTTAGGCATTACTGCATATCCAAGGAAATAGTTGAATGATCAAGGAGAGAAACCTGCATAAAAACGTTAGCTTCTAAAAGCCCCACAGTTCATAAAACAAACAAAAAATCCAGCAATAAACAAACCACAAACCAAAACTAAAAGCCAACCCAGAGTTTATTACATCTTGTTATCTTAAAATAGTATTACTTGGAATAATGACAATCAGCAGATATAAATCATTTGATTGTCAAGAATCAATCCTCAGAATCAATAGATCAGATAAAGTTCTTGGCATACGCTAGTCAGGTTTTGACATCTGCAAGTTTGTAGGCTTGAAAGTGGAGTGTCCAGACCTCACTGATTTATCACTGACGTGTGAGGTGGTTTTCCACAGGTCTCTGGTGAAGGGTGGACACATCCATCAAAAGGAAATGGGCATATCTGATGGTAAAAGTAATTTAAGGAAAGATCAGCTGGTCAAACTGCTCCTGTGGATGTTCCCTGCTCTGCTTCAGTTAAGCTGGATGGCAGAGAGGGTGTTTAAGTGGCTGCCCTGGCCCAGCCCAAACTGGGGTGAGCTGGAAGTCTTGGGAGCAGTCATGCAAAGCAAAACTGTTCAGACAGTTGCTTTAGTTAATACAGATGAGCCTGGAGATGTCTGCTGCAGTCACTGCTGACATGAGCTGCAGCAGCAGAGCTGTGCTGGAAACAGTCCTGGGTGGGGGTAGACCATGTGGAAAAGGGTGCATGTGGAGTGTTTTGACCCCTGATACTCTCCTGATATTTAATTTCCTACAGACTTCACTCTTTTCAGAAATCAAGTATTATGCCCCATCCCTGAAAACATTCAAAATTGAATGAGGCTCTGAGCAACCTGTTGTGATTGAAGGTGTCCCTGCCCATGGCAGGAGGTTGGACAAGATGACCATTGAAGGTCCCTTCCAACCCAAACTATTCTGTGTTTTTGATTATTATTATTATTAGAGACTATTAAGTAAGCCAAGATTTTTGGAGAGTACATTTAGAACCTGTGATATTTGTTTTTCCTTCTCTTCCCAGTGTGCTGTTTTCCTATCCTGAGTACAATTTTTCTCCAGTTCTCTTTTCCCTCACTACTGTGTTCTTCCCATGGATCTTGCAGTGCCTTTCCAGTCCTAGTGCCACCTCTAGCTGGGGAGCAGAGCTCTGTCCCCTCCTGCCAGCTTGGCAGACATCCCTGTTCATGTGTAACATTTTCAATCCCTTATCTATTTGGGAAGAGCCATATCTGTGTTTGACAAGGTCTCTTCTTTAGTGCCCTGTCCTGCTGGTAGAGCCAAAGCAATGGGTCAGTCCAGTGTGGTGGGAATTTAGGGGACAAGGCAGTGACAGTTGTGTGGGGGAGAAGTGCCTGTAGCATTGTTGATTCCTTTGGAATATCTATGCTTGGCTTTGCATCTTGGAATGAAAGGCGTAGATTTTCCACCAGGAAGCAAAACATGTTGCAATGCAGTTTTTTCTAGGTAGACCTCCTCTCTGCAGAGGACAATAAGCCCTTTTACAGGACATAACACCTATTTCTGTTTAAAAACCTGAAGTGTCTTTGTGTTCTTTTTAAATCTCCTGGTTTCCTTAATGCCTGCTGTTACATTTCTAATGAGGTGTAAATAATTCAGTTATGTGGCAGCTGATGGCAGGTAGGGAGTGGCTTCCAAAATGCTCAAAGGAGCAGACTTTATGCAGTGAAATCCTACATTTTTTCCATGATAGGACCAAGATATAACATGTTGGATTTGTAATTGCACAAGCTTTTGATGGTGTTTTGGGAGAGGCTGCAAAAAGCTGCAACTCTGAATGTTTCTGCCAGCCTAGAGAGAGCTGCTTGTATTTCTCTTCCACAAGGCTGTCAGGGCTTGCCTTTTTTGTATTAAGGCTCACTAGCAATAGGTATTCATGTATTTTTTCTGCTGAGCAATTTTCAGTTGATAAATAGATTTAAGGTTGACTGGTCTTTGCTCTGCATTTCAGAGGATTTATTTTGCCTGTGATTGTACACGTTCCCTAGACTGAACTACTGGTGGTTTATATGTGCAACACCTAAATGATGAAATTCATCTCTCTGCATATCGTGTGAAAGCAGCGCTCAGAGATCTGCAAAGTTCCTCTTTACAAATTCTTTCTCTGAACATGCACAAGGACCAACCCTGCCACCTTTCATCAGCCACAGCAGGGCCACTAAACCAAGGTCAGAGGGTTCACTGCAGTGGCAGGAAGCACTTCAGTTTCTGTGGAGGCAGCTGATGACTTGAAAGAAATGAAAATAAATGAATGAATAATAGAGAAGAGCCTGACCTGGTCATAACATGGGATTTTGTTTCTGTGGGAATTTCTGACACTTAAGCTTCCTTGCCTCCTGACCCAGAATGAAGTAGCAGAATTTCTGGGGAATTTTTTGAGGAGGAAAAAATGCTGGAAGCAAACCAATCCCAATAAAATGAAATTTGTTTCAGCAAGATCAAAGCACTTGCTTTTGACAATAATATTAATGCATATTATGAATAATTCTGTTGATTGTTGAGTGCTTCAATTATGGGCTGGATGACATCACTTCGTTCCCATGAAACAAACGCTCTTAAGTTTCTCTGGAAAGTTACACCACGAGATAAAAAACAAAAGATTGATCAGCTGTGGAATGTAGCCTGAGGGTTGGAGTGAATGGGGCACCTCCCTGCAAGGAGCTGGTTTGGTATACATGAAAAATTTAAATCATGTAGCAAGGAAGAAAGGCTTCCATTCTTTTATAATGACTCCTTCCCTTCTGCCACTCCTCTATCCAAACTGCCTGTGAACAGTTGTTAAGAAGGTCTTATTCAATCTTTGGCTTTTGTGACCTTGTGTTCCTGTGCATTTCCTCCGGCTTGACACAGTTCCTGTTCCTTGTCCCTGATGAAATGTAATTCTCAAATGTAAATGAGGAATATACATCTCAATCTGGAAATCCTTTGAGGGGAAAAAAGCAAAGGTGCATTTGAGAGTGAGTGGTGGAAACCTCACTGCAGGACTGTACCTCCACAATGTGTCAGTGAATTTAATGCTTGAAACTTTCACTGTGTGGAATTCATGGCAGTAATTTTGCTGCACTATTACACAGTTCTAACCAGTGAAAATTAAAGCTTTTGTGAATTTTGGGCTGTGCAATTCTGTTAAGGCTGAACAGAAAAAGCAACTTGATGAAGGTGTGTCGGACATTTCTCAGGTTCTGTTTGTAACCCTGGATTGGTGCTTGTGCATATGGGGAAAGCTGCTGTGGGAGCACTTTGAGTTGAGGTTGCTGCAGGTAAAGAGATGGAGAGATCTGTGAGCTCAGGGCATCTGCTGGAAGTGGGAATTCTAAAAATTCCTCTAATGGCTTGCACAAATTTCCCAGCTTGAAACTCCTCCCCAGGTCTTATTTTTACTCATGACTCTATTTTTAACTCTGTCTCTCCTTTGGCTTTCAAAAAGTGCATCCACTGACCCAAGGAGAAAATTGCCTTTAACAGATCCAGCTGACCAGCGAGACCTAAAGTGAAGCCGTTTGCTTCTATCTTAACATTTCTCTTCTTTTCCCCAAGGGCACTTGGGCTTGTGGCTTGGCACCAAGTTTTTGGAGCCTGTTACAATTCACAGTGTCACTTTCTCAGTTTGAAGTGTTCTCCTTCACACTGGATTAATCTGCCTTCTGGAGAGAGCAGGACTCTTTCCCAGATACCATTGTTCTGGGCTGTGCTGACAGTGGTTGCAGTGTAAATGGAGATAGCCACGTTCTTTTGTGTTCCAGCCTCTCCATGGCAATTACTTCATTTCTTTTAATCAGAGCATAAAACCTCTTTGCTCTGGCATTTATCAGCTCCCTGGAGTCTAAAAGTGCACGGATAAAAACACTCTGTCAACATAAAACTGCATCGGCATCAGTATTGATGCATAAACCAGGAGATGGCTTCTCACAGTAAGCAAGGCTTTGCATTTGTCAGTTTATTTAATTATGCAGGAGCTATAAATTACTGTGAAATGAAGTGAACATCTTGATAGACTGGGAAGGGATGGGAGAGGTTCAGGAGAAACTCTCCCAGGATGCATGAGATTTGTTCAGTATGAACCACACTTCAGCCGTGGCATGATGTGGGCGTCCTACTGAGACTGAATTCAGACTGTATCTTTGTTTTCCCCTGATTTTATCCACTGGGATATTAAATAATGCTGCCACCCACCCCTCTGAGATTGAATGTGATGATACAAGTGTCTGTTGAAGGCTGAGAGGTCCACATCCCTCCATTTTTTGATTCTGGAGACGATAACATGATCTCTTCAGGATTTAAAACCAGAGAATTCTCAACGCGCACTCCCGAGAGGTGCCCGCAGTGGCAGCCGTGGCCTGGGCAGGCCGTGTTGCCAAGCAGTTGAAGTAGATTGAGATTTCACTAAGTTGTTCAGGACTTGCTAATTGATCCTGGGCAAATTGCCTAACCCCTCTCTCTTTATCTATTTATAAAATGGGGATAGTTAAGGCCAGGCAAAACTTGTGTAACTGAATTTGTGTAACTTTCCACAAATCCATGCCAGCTTGTCACCGGTTCGCTGTGTTCCTGACTGCTCTTAATTCATGGCACTAAAATAGCGCTCTACATAAACATAGAGCTATGATGCAGGCAGTGTCATTCCCCACTTTCCCTTAGGAAACTCTAACTTTGGGAGATTAAATTGCCTGAACAAGGAGCAAAGCACAAATCTAACTTGGGAGGGGAGTGTTGATTGAAGGGTTCACCCGAGGAGCCTGTGTTGTATCATGAACACCTTGGAACCTCTTCTGCCTTTTAAAAAAAGGCCAAAAGTACTTTTCTCTATGATTGGTGGAGACTTCTAGGGCCTCTCCTGCAGCAGAGTTGTGAAATAACTTTTTCTTTGTGTCACTGGTACTATCTGTGTTTCCTGAAGAGATGTTGCTCTGTTTGATTCTTGAAACCACTTGTGAACGTCTCCGAGGGCACTGGGTGGCGTCACCCAGCCTGGGATTTGTCATCCTGAAGTTACTTTGTGAAGTAGGAGGACAAGTGTGCATTTACAGATCCAATACCATTGTGCATCAATCTAGACTTTAAAAGGAAAGAAGCCTTTGATTCTTGTTCTCCAGTAATCTTCCTTTTATCTGGTGTCCTACCACCTGCTGCGTTCTCAGCACAAAATTGCTATTTATCTCTGCCTTCCTCTTGCTGCCAGGTTCATTCATCTTCAGCCCTCTAAAAGCTTTAAGGTTTGCAGGAAAGCACTAAGTAAAACTGCAGATGGTGAACAACTGAACAAGAAGGAAGATGGCCAAGTGAAAGTAACATCTAGTGCTGTCTTCTGAAATGCTTTTTGTTTATAGACAACTCAAAGTGATTTTGAAGTCGAGATTGAATTATTGTTTTGCTACCCCTGTTGAAGTTGAAAATTGCTTTAGGGTCTGATTCAAGCACACCAAACTCTGTAGGAGCCCCTCTGGTATCAGCAGGTTTTAGTCCTGGCTCTCAGAGCACATTCTTCCTATCTTTTCCTTCTTTGTACCTTGTAGGTAGCTACATGCAGTAGCACGTACTTGGGCTTTTTAGGATTTAGGTAATGTTACAGTATGAGAAGGCCAAGGAGAGATTATTTTTAACAGCTGACTTCTAGATTTGGATGAAACAATCTAGAATATGGTAGAAATGTATCTTCCTGAGAGACACACCTGCAGTGGTGCCTGTTGTGATGTGGTCCTGCCACAGCACTCTTATGTTGCTGAGTTGTTTGTACTGGCTCTTCCTTTCCAACTTCTACATTTCCTGAGTGGCCAGAGTAGTTTTTAAGTTTGGTAATTTGGATACCATAGTACCAGGAATTGTTGCCTCATGGCATGCTTTTCAAACACTACTCTGCAACTTCAGTGCCAATGTAGAGTGTCCTGTAGGATATGTGGTTTGCAGCACATTTCTGCTGGAAGAGACAAAATTTGCCATATTTTGTGCAGAGCCTGCATCAGCAGGATTGAATTCCCATCCTGGATTGGTTTTGCTGTGATATGCAAGTCTGGAAATATACATCTTTATGGGTAGATTTTTTTTTAGTAATCTTTGGTTTTAATGACTGAAACAGCTCCAACAGATGAATCTTTCCTACATTGCTTCAGAAAAATGAAAAAAAAAAAAAAAAATCCCACCACTTCCATCCAGACACCCTGGAGACTGTTATTTGCTGTCAGTTGTTGGAAGTCTGCAGTTTTTGGGCTCCTTTGGGATATCTGACAGTCGGTGGATCCCCAGCAGTGGTGGTTGCTGGTATTGCAAGCCAGCTCCAAGCGTTTCCAATTCCTCCCTGTCTCTGGTGATTCAGTGCTTGCCAGTTATCACT
This sequence comes from Calcarius lapponicus, assembly GCA_039654755.1. Lineage (NCBI taxonomy): Eukaryota > Metazoa > Chordata > Aves > Passeriformes > Fringillidae > Calcarius > Calcarius lapponicus. The sequence goes on along the minus strand of CM077464.1, from coordinate 9,906,077 downwards.
CTAGTGAGCCAATGTAAACCACGAGCTGCCAAGGAAGAGTACAAATGTGTACACACTTCGGAGCTATCCTGAATTTCATGGATTTACCCGTTTTCTGGAGTTCAATTCATTTGCAATAACCTAGTTCTGTTTTACCCTTTTTGGGGGCAGAGAGACTGAGGCACAGATGGTCCCAACTGCTCAGAAGAAGGAATTTAACCTGAACTTGTGGTTGGAGTTGTGTTTTATTGCTTTCCAGATATTTCCTGAGAGCAGGCGCATTCTTATCTGAATAGCTGGGGCTTGGATAAAGTTAGTAAGATGACATTTGAGAAGATGGTCCCAAAGTCATTCCTTACAGGGGAGTAGCACAGGCTGTTTGAGCCTGTTTTAGCCCACTGGAAATGAGGGAAATTAATTGGGAAAAACATTAAATAAATCAACCATGTAATGAAATAAACTTTAATTCCATTTAAGATTTCTTCAGATGGCAGATGTAAGGGCCTGATTTCCATCTGGAATTTATAAACCCGGGTTTGAAGTGAGATTTGGTGAATACTGTGTGAAGGACTTGTGTTTTTACTGCTGGAATGCTTTTGCTTTGAATGGCATTTCCTTTCCCCTCAAAATGACTGCATGGAAACTTGAGGTAAGATAATATGTGCAAGTTCAAATACAGCACATCACAATAAAATGCTGATGGCACTTGGACAAGTTTCTGTTAGTATTATCTTATTTAAAAGAACTTCTGATTGCTCTTGTGTTTAGAACAATAGATCTTGGGAGACTTCCTGTAATGAGCAGTGAAAGGCTGCTTTATTCTGAATCTTTTAGGGAGCTCCTGCAGTTTCTGAGAAAAGCAAAAATGGTAAATACTCACATGATAGGTCTCAAAGCAAAAATCACTTTTGCAAAAAGTGGGTATCCAGAAGATTCAGATTGCAGTACTGATGGGGACAGTGATCCATCTAGGAGTGCTAAAACTCCAAGCATAGCAGGAAGCCAAAATGCCTTTGGGAACAGGAAAAAAACAGGTCAGCACATCTGGAAGAGCTGAATCCTAATGATCAGCTTTTGTTAGTGTTTATTTTAGCCCTGTGATTTCTATGCAGCTTTATTTAATGTCACCTTGCAGTTACCCATGTCTAGTACTTCAGTGAGCACTGAGTTCCTCTCCTGGAAGTCTCTAAATGAAGTGAGCTGGAAGCTTTCAGCATCTTCTGAGTGATAATTTCAGAGGTGTTTCTCAAATATTGAAATTCTAATGAGAAGTGACTCACTGCACTGCTGGTGTGATGCAGAGGGAACTTGGGACAGTCCTCATATGGATACCATGACTTAAACATTGTAAGGAGGGATCTTATATTGCAGTTAATGCTCCAATTTAACATCCTTAAGCCATGGAGTAACTCTGGCTCCTCTGGCCACAGAGTCAAAGACTTTTACATTTTGCATTGTCATCAGAATTTCAAGAGTTTTCAAACCAGTTGTGATCAATAATGTTCTGGTTTTATGTTAAATAGCCCTGGAATTTGAGATTTGCCCTCCAAGTCTGTCATCAATCTCAAAAATGGCATTTCAGATTTTGATTGCTTGTACTGTGTTTAAAAAAAAAAGTGTATGGTGTGGATAAAGTTATAGGGAATTGAGTTATATATTGAGTTACAGGCCCATTGCAGGCCTGTAATTCAGCAATACATAAATAGTGTGGTTTGGGGCAGCTCTGTGTTAACAGTTTCTTTGTCACTTGATTTTTATTTTTATTTTTTCTCCAAACAAAGTGCCATCCTCTTAAATGACTTGGTTGCCAGATCTTTGGTAATGCTCTTCTCTGAACAAACATACTTTATTCTATCCCTCTGTGCTGCTGCTGGTAACCGATTCCATTTTCCATGCCATTCTTAATTGTATAAAACATGAGGCCACAGCACAGTTTTCACAAAAAAGGATGTTTTTTCCAAGAAATGCAATTACCAGTGAGCACAAAGGACATCCTGGTTTGTGAAAGGTGTTTCAGGTGGGGTGATGCTGTGCAGGGTGTGAATCACTGTCTATGAGGCTTCCCTGGGATGCTCAGGCTGGTTTGTGGCACATTCAGGATCATCAGGAACCAGTCTGAGGTCCTGTTCAAGCACTGAGCATTTCAGCCATGGAGGATTATCAAATAAAACATGTTCTGGTAATAAAAAAATCCAGAATAAAGGACTGATACTTCAATTAGGACAGTTAAATGCTTTCAAGGGACTTTTTCTGCACCCAGCTTGATTGCTGTGGCTGTTACAGGATGCTGCTCGAGGGTCAGTGCAGTTCTGTGTGTTTGCAAATGTAAATCCAGCTCTGGCTGGCAGGGCAGGTTTGTACAGCAGCAGGGCTGCTGGGGCAGTGTGGGCAGGCTCTAATGTGACCAGTGGGCTGGAATGGAAAGTGGAATTTTCCTCTCTGCCAGCCAGGGCTGAAAGCTCTGCTGTCCCCAGGAATTGAATGGTGAACTGCTGAATGGCAGTTCATGTACCAGCACTCAGAGCTAACTGTTGATCATTCCTCCTTTATTAGGAAACCCCTCATGCATGACTGCATGGTCTGGTACTTAATGGGTGGCTGGGAATATGAGGGGAAAGAAGGGACAGCCCTTCAGTTTGCTCAGGATGTGTTCTTAATAAATTCTGCTTTTGTTTTCTTTTCAGACTTTGGTGTTAGTGCGTTCCTGGCCACTGGTGGTGACATTACCAGGAATAAAGTCAGGAAAACCTTTGTGGGCACACCTTGCTGGATGGCACCAGAAGTTATGGAACAGGTGAATTGTTTTTCCCAGTGTCCTCTGAGCTGATCTGCACCTGGAATTCCCTGTTGTCAGCAATGACTATGCTTATTTCTAACTAGGATGATAATTTGACATCCTGAAGGGTTTTCTTAAACTTAAACACAGGATTTTCTTTGACTTGCCTATTGCAGCCAGACTCTTCCTGGGGAATGTTAAGTGTTCAGTAGATTTTTGCCCCATTGCTTCTCTTCAGGCTCCTGCCCAAGGTGAGGATGAGACAGCTCAGTTCTTGCATAAAGAAGATAAACCTGCCCCTCCCTTTTGTGTGAATGTGAGGTAGAATATAAATAGTTTCACACGTGGTAAATATGCCATACACAGCTCAGTAATGTGCTCTTCTGCATCTGCAAACGTAAGATTTGGGATAGTTAGTTGTGATATGTCACAGTGGGGAGTTAATTCAGTATAATAACATGTATTTGACTTCATTCAGGTTTTTAACTTCTTTTTAAATGCTGAGGAATGCTTACATCTTCCCCTTCTTCCTCTGCTCTTTTGGCTCACTAAAAGATGTCATACTTCTTCCCCTTGCATGGAGAAATGCCTCTTTTTGTCCTCCACTGCTTCTAGACTAAACTACAGAAGCTTTGTCTGTGTGACTTCTGGTGAAGGACACCTGGAAACTTTGTTTAATATAAAATTGCTGCCCATTTCTGAGCAAAATTCACAGAGAAAATTGTACCACAGTCTTACCAAGGCATTTGCAGTAGATGTCGATGGCATTGATGTTCACTGCCATGAACATTCTGAAAATTATCCCTCATCCCCTTAAAATCAGTTTGACAGAGGCCTGGGTTTCTGACAGGTGTGCTGAGCAGAAATATAACTGGCTATAAATGGGCTTCCATTTTCCTTTCCAAATTTTTTAAACAAAAATATTTATGGATTTGTTTTATTGAAGTGAATCCACCTTGATACATTTCTCCTTGCTGTTGTTTCCAGTAAAATATTTTGAAGCTTAGGAGGATCTTGAATAAGATCCCCTATATCTAAAATCAAATGCAGCTAAACACAAGTGCATTAAAGTGCATTTCTTCCCCATATCTAAAACTCCCTAGGGAATGGAAATAATTTTGGAGTAGCTTAAATATATTATTGATGAAAGGCTTGTTCAATGTTTGGCCTTTTCAGTGGCTCTCCATGGTGGGACTGAGGGGCCAGTGCATCCCAGCACTTCTGCAGCCTCCTCAGAGTGCAGGTCTAACAGGGCAGGACAAAGCCACATTTCCCAGGTCAGGGTTGTCTTTGCAAACTTGATTCAGAACTGCTTCACTGTCATATTCTTCTGGGTTTTATTTTCATTTAATGCTGAGTTAAAATAAATAAAAATAGAGTATTTGGTGTTTCTGAAGGTAGATCAGAGCTGTCCCTTGCTTTTCTGTCCTGTGTGTTGTGCTCAGGCCTCAGCAGCCTAGCCAGGACCTAATGGTGCTGCTCCAGGCTCTTTGCAGCTGCAATTCTCAGGAGAAAAGGGAAAAATACCTTCAGGAGGGAGCTAAAATGGAAAATAAAGGTTTCAGTGACAAAGGGAGGGGTGGTTTCCCACAAATGTTTTTCCAAAGGAGGAGGAAAGTTTTTTATGGAGTGCAGTACCTGCACCAAGGCTGTGCACATGTAACCTGTTGCAAATATCAAATTAAAGCAGTATTTTAATGGGATGCTGATGATGCTGCTGTGAAATCCTTCCCTGTCCATTAGATGATCTTGCTGCCTTCCAGCAGGTGTCACTCTGAGCCACTGCATCCAGCCGGGAAGAGGGACAGAGGGCTTGCTCTAAGTTAGCCTTTCACATGTAGATATCATCGACCCAATTCCATCTGGTTTACTTCAGCACCAGTAAATTCCTTCAGAATGTTAATATTTGATTGCTCAACATTGTCTTTTAATGTATGGTCACTCGATGGATTTATGGCAAAAAAAGAAGTTGATGAGAAAAAGAAATGTTGTTGATATAAACTAACTGCAGGGTGGTGACTAATGTATTGGACAGATGTCAAGATGAACTACTGCAGACAGTTTTGAGCTTTTTAGTTTTCACTTGCAGGCAGGATTATGTGACATAATGAAAAAAACCCTCACACTAAATTGTTAAAATCCTAGATACACAGTGTATTCGTGTGCTGCAAGAATAAATGAAAGATGGAGATAAGAAATGCCCAAAAGTTATTCTCCAAACCTAAAACCAGTGTGAGAATACAAAAAAAAAAAAAAAAAACCACCTTTGCAGTGAATTTCTTCTCGTCCTGTGCTCTTTTAAGTGTTACTCGATATCTGCTTGTTTATTTAACTGACTTTAATCTGTTCGAAGTCACGGCATCCATAAACTGAGGCACTTCAAGAAACATTTCAGACTTTTAGGGCTCATGAAAATTGTGCTTACAGAGTGGAAGAAATCAGTGCAAGATATAAATTCCTGTCTCTATAATAAAGTTTCAGTCCAACTCTAGTATTACATGACAAATAGTGAAGAGGGTTTTTTGTTAGTTTGCCAAGACTCGAGATCATCTTTAAGGTAGCTTGGGGAATTCTTTTTGGCTGCGTCACAAGGAGTGTCTTTCTGAAGCTTGTAAGGTTAGCTGAGCACAGTACCCTGTTAGCTCTGCTCTGATCCAATTTTCATTTTTCCATAGTGTAGTTAGAAGAAACACAAACCATCCTAAACAACCAAAATGCTTTGATTTTCAGAGCTGCTCTTGAAGTTAGTACATAATGTCTCTCCCCTGCAGCGGAGAAAGCAAGTGCCAAAATATTACCTAATGATAATGAGGAAGTAACTGCTTTGGCATATGAAATATTTTTTCCTGTGCAGGAGGGGAAGTAAATGCTATAAATTTTCCTGAACAAGCCTGTGTTTAATGTCAAGTGCAGAAGCTACTGTTAATTAGTGGAGGGAAACATTATTCTGCAGGCAGGAATGAGGGGCTTTTACTGGGCTGGTGTGTTGTGAAGTTCCAGGATGGAGCATATTTGCAGTCAGGTTGATTAAAAGTGTAGCAAGGCGGGTGTCCCAAGGGGTAGCAGTCCATCTATTAACTGTGAGAGTTTTATTGCACTGTGTAATGATTCTCTGTGTCTGTGTGTAGAAGTCAGAGCCTGGGTTAGCCCCGTGTCCCTTTATGTTCTGCAGTGGAGTTTATGGCAGAGCAGTTGTGGTTGTACAGTGCACAGCCATGATTTTCACCAGACACTGACTTCTAAAACACCTCCTGGAAGGTATGAGGAGCTGGGGGGAGACAAGGGAAGAAAGTGTTGTTTCCATCTCTGCAGTGCTGGTCTTTCCAAATTTGTGGGGAAAGGGTGTGTGAAAGGACAGCAAGAGGCACATGATAACATCCTCTAATATTTTTCAGGTCAGAGGATATGATTTCAAGGCAGACATCTGGAGCTTTGGGATCACTGCTATTGAACTGGCCACAGGAGCAGCTCCTTACCATAAATACCCTCCGATGAAGGTGAGCAGATCTCCAGATATTTGTGGAAGATAAGGGGTCAGTGTGTTCTGTGGATGTTTCCAAGAATTTGGCTAGCATGTTGCACAGAAGAGTTTGTCCTCTCAACTTAGCACATTGCATAGAAGAATTTGTCCTTTCAACCTGCACTTGTGGATCATGATGTTCTGGGACATATCGAGTCACCTTTTAAAAATACGCCCCTTCATCAGCATTATCTGAACCTGCAGTTTTTATTTAGATCCTGAGTCTCACCATTCTTAAGGAAAGTGAGGTGTGTTTTAAACCTCTGAAGTCAGCAGATGTTTCTAGGGTTATAAATGATGATCCAGAATGCCTTATGAGCACCCAGTGACACTTGGCTAGCCATTCTTTCTTTTGCACTGATAATCCTTCTTAATACCTGTCAGACATTCTCTTGATACCTCTCCTGTTACCAGTTATCCAAAAGAATGTTTAATTTTGTTTAACACTGACAATCCTGTCAATCACTGATCCAGTTCAAAGTACCACATCAGTATGAAACTGTTGTATTGTCAACAATAGTACTTTATTAAGGTTGAAATTAAAGAAATGTTCTTATTTAAACCATGACACACTAAAATTCTTTTTCAAATATCTTGAACCTTAGATCACCGTATAAGTTTGGCTAACTTTCTGTTTCATGGCTCTTGAGCCAGGAGCTGCTTCTAGCATGCTACTCATCTCCTTTGTGATATCTTATGAGGCTTTGTCTCAATCACAAAACTTTAAAGCCCCTTTGACCCATCCTCTTGAAGGCCACTTTGGTTCCCCTCCTGGGGTGTGTGGTCCTTGGGATCAAACATGAGCATGTGGAGACCTGTTCTACCCCCAAGGCTCATGGTCAGAGCAGTGACCTGGGACGTGAGGCCTGTGGGTGTCAAGTCCCTCCATTGTTTGCACTGGGACAGTGATGTTTTACACAGGCAGATAGTGATGGGACAAAGGGGAGTGGCTGCAAACTGAAAGAGGAGATATTTAGATTAGATGTGAGTAAGGAATTCTTTACTGTGAGGGTGATTAGGCACTGGAATGTGTTACTCAGAGAAGCTGTGGATGCACCGTCCCTGGAGGTGTTCAAGGCTAGGCTGTGTGGGAATTGGAGCAGCCTGGGCTAGTGGAAGGTGTTCCTGGGCGTGGCAGAGGGATTGGAATTAAATGAGCTTTAAGGTTCTTTCCAACCCAAACCATTCAATGGGCAAAACTCCCATTTTTTTCAGTCTTACCTGCTGGAGTGCTGTGGGAGTTGGGTGTCACTTCTTCAGGGCCTGGGTGCACCCCCTCCCACATCACAATCACAGTGGCATTTGGAAATCCAGATACTCCTAACTCAGAATAGGCACATCCATGCACAGGTTTAACTCTTGCAGAACAGAATTACTTTTAAGAATTGCCATCTACGTGCAGGGACTGTTGAGAGGCTGAGTAGTTCAGAAATGCCATTAAATTTCCTACAGCATCAGCGGCTGTGGCAGAGCAGAGAGCAGTTCAGGGGAAAGTGCTGCTGGTTTAGGTGCTGCTGGTTTTATTGATAATTCCTTCTGGGCTGTGATTATTGGTAGCATTTTACAGCAGCTCCTGCAAATTTTACTTCAATTTATTGTGGTTTGAATGCACAGGATGGAGCTTTGAATACCAACATCACCTATTTAGTATCAACAGCACCTACTTAGTGCTGTCATATGCTAGATAGAATTGAGTACCCAGTTCTGTGAGGTTTGGGTTCCAGCCTGCAAGAAGCCTTCTCTATTTTATTTATTGAATATAATTTTATTGCACTGCAGATTAATTTTGTTATGCAGCAAAATTACTCATGCATTAAGTGACCCTTCAAGGAGTGGGGAAGAAAGCAGGGAATTCTGTCATGGGCTGTGTAATTTCAGCTAGATTGATGGGCTTTTGCTGCCCTAAGCAATGTAGCTGTTGAAAGCTATTTAAATGTGCTATGTGCTGTTTCCTCTTCTAAAAATAGATATTATCTGTATGTAGGTGACAAGTGGAAATGGAAATGAGTAATTTTCTTCCTTTCCTTCAGAATATTTAAGTGATGTGAGGGAAAGAACCAGTTTGCCTTGATAGCTGCTTATGTGAGGAATGTCTTCACCTGCTGTCACATTGGTACATGGAAGTGAACTCATGTATCTTTTTATGTTGCCCCTCTGTCTTTAATTTGATTTCTAGCTGAGAAATACCTCAGGGAGGTACATTGAATCAAAAGCTTTGCACAACTGCTCATCTCGAATGAGGAAAACTGGTAAAATTCTGCTCTGCTTGCACTTTTAATCCCACAAAACAGACCTGAAAACACATTCCAGCCTTGTGTTTGGCCCACAGACTGCAGTGTGGACCAAGAGATGGGATGGAAAGTAACTTAAATTGTGGGTCTTTGTTGTTAAAACATCCTTGTTGACCCAGATGCTTGATGAAAGTGCTTGTCTAAAATACATTTTCCCCAAGATATGTCTCTAACAAAACCCAAGAAAGATCTCATTGCCAATAGCAATAATTATTTCAGGTTTTAATGCTGACACTACAAAATGATCCTCCATCTTTGGAAACTGGTGTGCAAGATAAGGAGATGCTGAAGAAATATGGGAAATCATTTAGGAAGATGATTTCATCGTGCCTACAAAAAGACCCTGAAAAAAGGTAAGAATGGATCACACAAAAAAAATTAAAATAAACAACCAAACAAAAAACAAAACAAAACAAAAACAAACCCCTAAGTCACAAACATCATGTTCCCTATTTTTTGAAGTTGGTATGCTCTCTGCCCCTCCAACCTTTCAAACACAAGGAACACAGCCATCTTGCTGTGTGGCAACAAATTCTCTTGGCTGTCCTTATTTTTATGGATAAATATCTGGCACTGTGCCTGGCCAGGACACACATTTTCCATTTGGGTTAATGAGAGTGCATCCCAGTCCACTGCCTGGGTAGGGCCATTCTCCCTTGGCCACCTCCAGCAGGGGACTTCAGTTCATGTTTTGTTCCCAGTGAAAACTGCTTTGTGTTTACAAATCAGAAATTACAGGTTGGGCAATGTGTGTTTACTTGCAAAGCTACATAAATAAACTTTTTAAAATTTAGCAGTGCAGAGAAGGCTTTCAGTGTAGTTTTGACTTGTTTAATTATATGTAATATTTGGTTTGGATGGGAAATCAGCAAAAACACTGACAAATTTTACCAACATATTTTCATCAATACAGATTGCTTAAGTGACCTGATGACACTTTCAGCCTCCTTGAACAGTATCTTGACTACTCAGTGACGTAGGAAATATTACCAAGGGGATGCTGTGTGCGCTGTGCCTTTTTTAATACCTCTTAGGTTGTTTTTTTTTTCCTCCTCAGTAAGCAGACTTAATTTTGGAAAGGGAAAAGTGCTTTCATAAAATAATAATAATGAAGACATTTTTCAGTTCCCTCTTGTGTCAGATCCAGGAACACAGGCTTCTCACGCACTGTGCAATGAGTCTCTCTCTTCTAACAAGCATTGCACTTGAAATGCATAATGAATCCAGTGGAGTGCTTGATAAAAGTTGATAGCTGGGTGTTTTTTTTCCCAGCATGACATTTTTTCACCTTTCTAAAGCATATCCTATCCTGGCAGGTTAGGATGTGTGCTGGTCAGGTTATATATAATTGCTGAATTGTGGCACACCCCTGCTCTCCTCAAGCACTTCTGACAGCCACTGGCATTGTCCTGACTGTGGGAGCAGGAGGTTGGCATATTGCATGGGAAGAGAATTCAGTGCAACTGCTTTTTCATTATTTTAGGGGCTCCCTTGCTCTGAGGTGGATGCCTTTTGTTGGAGTACTCTGTGATGAAATAAACCCTGTGATGAATGGCCTTTGCAAGTCACTGATTAAACTCTGTTACTATTTAAGCACTGTTTGCAGTGTGGAAAATGCTTTAAGCTGCCACTTTCTCATGTAGGCTTGAGCCTTTAGCAAATTCCTTCTAAACCAACTAAGGGATGTCTCTCCAGTATTTATTCTGAATTCTGACTTAAAGGGGAAAATAGTTTATACTTGTTCATATGCTTTTAGACCTGCCTGTGTTTAATAGAACTAATTACACACATTTAATCAGGTATCTCTGAAATATCTGGTTCTTGCACAGGGTGAGTACTGCACTCCAGTGATGATTCTGTGATTTCCATTTTGAGCAAATTCTTTCTGTGATTCTGTTGTTATCTAAGAGTCTCAAGTTCAGCATCAAAATGGGAGCAAATTCTCCCCACCAGTCCCAAGTTATGAACTGGTTTTGAATAGAATAGGCCTTGTTCAGAATACACTGAGTAATTTAAGATTGCTGGTGTAAAATTTACTTGGAATACATTGATTTTAGGGGAATTATACAGGAGAAGCTGATGCCCTCACGAGATGCCAACAAGCTGCAGCAGCCTGGAAGACCGTTGGGTTGAAAGGGAGCATTTATAATTGTCTTTTCTACATCTGTTTTTATTGACAGACCAACAGCAGCAGAACTCCTAAGACACAAATTTTTCACAAAAGCAAAGGTAAGAAAACACTTCCTAAACTGATTTGTGCAGAGGCTGTGGAAAGGACTTTTCAGAAGCACGATAGGTGTGGGTGACAGCTTTACTTGCAGGAGTGTGGGCTCTTTCACTTGGAGCCAGCAGAGCTGAGTGAGTTGAATGGGTCATTGTGAAGGAGCAAAATAAAATCCCCCTTCTGTATCTCCTGTGTATGCTGTTGTTAACAGAAATTATCTAGGAATTCTTGAGCATTTAAATGTCTTTCAGTGCCTTTTGGGTTTGTTCTTCCTTTGTAATGGTGCCATTCTGTCTGCCTGTCCAACCACAAAGGTCTCTGCTGCAGTGAGTGTAACTTAGATTTTAGTAAACTCTCCAATCAGTCTGTGTGTGAGGGGCTGAATGAGGCCCACTGTGCAAGAGCTACCTAAAGATGATATTTCACCCTGTGTTGCCTTATGGAAAATGAAGATACAAACCAGTGGGAAACTCCCATTTCTAGCCTTGGAGTGAAGTGCCAGCAAGCATTATATAATTACTGCCTGGGGATTAGTGCATCTGCACCGTGCAAGGTCTTACTGAGGGAGACAGACAGCAGTAGCACAGGGTAGGATTTGCATTTCCGTGAGCTTGGGGAATGTTTGCTGTTTGCTTTTTTTTTTTTTTTGTGATCAAAGTGCACAGGATTTATAGCAGAATACAGATTAAACTGTCAGAAAGAGACTGCATACTTGGCATAGCACAGCAGCATCACCAATTAATCAGAATAGTTTTCACCTCCCAGATTAAGATGCTTAAATGGATTTGGCCACACCAGGTATCTGTACAGGAGCTGGGTGCCCTATTAAAGCTGACAGAAATCTTTAGAGGTGCAACCCAGGGAGAGCTGCACTTCCTCTTCATGAGGAGAAGCACAGGGGCAAGTGCTGATCTCTTTGGTGACCAGTGACAGGACCTGAGGGAATGGCCTGAAGCTGTGTCAGGGGATGTTTAGTTTGGATACTAGGGAAGGGTTCTTCCCCCAGGGGGTGGTGGGGCACTGAACAGGCTCCCCAGGAAATGGTCACAATCTCAAGGCTGCCAGAGCTCCAGGAACATTTGGACAACACTCTCAGGTGGGGTCGTTGGGGTGTCCTGTGCAGGGCAGGAGTTGGACTTGATCCTTGTGGGTCCCTTCTGACTCAGGGTATTGTGTGATTTGATCATTTTATGAACCAGGGAAGTCTGGAGGGTGATCCAGTTGATGAAATGCAGAAGTTTGCTTTAGGGCAGGTTTAATTGCTGTCTGGGCTCTTGACAGTATTAACTGGGGTTTCACTGTAGTGGGATTTTAGGCAGCTGATTAGTCTGCATCTGTATGCTGGATGCACACTTGGTGTCCAAAGTGACAAGATGGTTTACACATTGCTGACCTTTCTCTGTTTGGTTCTGCAAGTTCTGGTTCATGTTACACTTCATTGTGTGTTAAATCTCCTTCGTGCTTTCATTAAGCTGCTGGAGATATATTAGCATGGGTGGTGATAGAAAATTAACATTATTGTAAATGAGGCACTGCTTAACCAGCCAGCATCTGGAGTGCAAGCGTGTGCCAGTTCACACTTGGGGTTAAATTACTGTCACACATCAGCCACTGCCAAACTGACAGCTGGAGCTTCAGGGCTGAAGAGTGCAGCTTCTATACATCTATATTGAGTCATATATTTAAATACCATCTAGGTTATGTAAAAGTATGGTTTGATAATGCTGGGAGCCACTTATCAGGAATGACAGTGTGTCTTGAGACTCTCCATCCTGCCTGCAAGCAACCATCCTGGGGGAGTTCTGGGAGCTCTGCGTGGGCAGGGACAGCAGAGCTCTCCAATTGCACTGGTGTGCTGTGGAATACCCAGCCAAATGCCAGGGTGCTGGCCTGGACTGCCCTGCTTCCCCTGCTGCCACAAGTTTGGCCCCACACTTCAGCAGTGAGAAAATTGTATTCTCAGGAGCCCACACTGGCCAGTCTGGAGCAGCTTGCTGAAGAGGAAATTTAATACAATAAAGCATCATAGCAGTTCCCCAGTATTCAGTCTGTTGTGGTCACTGGATTTACTTCCTCTCTAAACATAAATGCTGTACATTTTTTCAGCCACTTTAAATCTTGCTGTCCCAGTTTGTTTGCTCCAGCACAGAGGGATTCCTACATCCCAACCTGTCTGAGGTTTGCCTTTGACAGTTGGACAGGTATAAATTTAGGAGTAAGATAAAGCAAAGAGGTTCAATCCAGGTGGTGTAGTAGCTGCAAGTGGAAGAATGCCAAATGCCTCAGCAGGGTAGCAGATACTGCAGTATAATACGTGTATTTCCAAATAAATCAGAATAATATCCAGCTCCTCAGCTGATAATTCCATGTCACTTTGCATAAGGAGAGTGCCACTGTTAGCTGAAAAGGTATTTAGGATGAAACATCACATACTGCAGCCCAAAGTAGGGGAGTGGTTAATATCCTTGGGGGAGTAGGGATGAAACATGTAAATCACTTTCTGCTAGAAACAACCTAACAGTTACTTTATCAGAGACAGTGAAGGCATCAAAGGACTGCATTTTCAGCAATGCAAATGTTTGGTATTTTTTTCTTTGCAGAATAAAGAGTTTTTACAAGAGAAGATGTTGCAGAGAGCACCAACAATCACTGAAAGATCCAAAAAGGTACTGAAAACCTCCTGGGCTCTTGCTGTTACAGTTGTATTATTTTTTGAACTTGTATTCACATTTTAAATAATAACTACTGCAGTACAGCTTTTTCTAGGTAGAGCTATTAATTTCAATAAAATAATCAGACACCATGGCAGGTGATGGAACCTGAAGATGTTCCGATGCTGTTTCTTCTAAAATCAACTGTAGAAACTGTTTGCTTGAGATGTAAATTCTGTTTTCTTGTGCTGGGCAGGTCCGCAGAGTCCCAGGCTCCAGTGGGCGTCTTCATAAGACTGAAGATGGTGGCTGGGAATGGAGTGATGATGAGCTTGATGAGGAAAGTGAGGAAGGCAGAGCAGCGATTTCACAGCTCAGGGTGGGTCCTCAAACTCCACTGTCTCTGTTTTGTTGTCCAATTATGGTAGGGCTAAAAATATTTGGGGAGCACATGAGACACAGCAAGCTGTAATCCCTTCCCTGGAGATGGGAGCTGAGGCAAAGAAAGCAGACTGAAGGTTGAAGAAATTGTATTGATCTTTTCTGTCATTGTGGTGGGGCACAGCTGGTCTCATTTAGGAATGTTCAGTATAATTGGAAATGTTAATTCAGACAGTCTGCTCCCAGCTCAGCATACTAATACACTGCAGCTAGGATATTCCCTTTAAGAGTGCTGACTGCTTGAGATGCTTTCTTCTGGAAGTGTCACAAGAGGTTTTATCCTACTGCCCTCTCCAGGATGGAGCTGAAATCAATAGGGCCTGTTCTTATGGCTGATTCCTGAAACCTGCAAGGCCTGGTTCTTCTACCCCCCCAGTTACACTGAAATTGATTAATCCTGGTAGAAAACCTCACAGCATCCCTGAAGTCACAGGAAGGATTAGTCTTGTGCTTGAAAATCCTCAAGAAAACACCACTTTTCCTTCTCCCAACACATGTAAAAACCCACCAACAACTCAGAGGAATAATGCATGATGATCAGCTGAAATATTACAATGAATTTTCAGGTTGTCTTCCCCCAGCAGCCACCTGTGTGGGTTTTGACTATAATGGTTTGCCTGGTCTCTTTTCACTACAGCAGGTGGCTGGAAGTGGACTGTGTTTTAATCATCCTGTAATTGAATTAGTGAGACAGTGAAGGGTGTTTAGAGGAAGCTTTTTAGTGTGAAAGGGGAAAAAGCAGTATTGGTTTGAAGCATTTATCCCTTTACAGCTTCTCTCATTTATCTTTCATTAGTCTGGCATCTGTTGCTGTTCTGAATAGACACTTCAATATTAAATGCAGGATTTTGCATCTTTTCAGCATCTTCTGAAATGCTTGGGGTTTTTAAAAGCCATTTGATGCAGTAAATGCATTATTTGTGACAGCAACTCTTGTGACTTCTTAAAGAGTTTATTGTGTCCAGCTTTGTCTTATACATGATCAAGGAAAATCTCTTGGTACCAGGTAGCTGCTACTGAAATTGTTTGATGAATAAGCTATAAGATATAAGCTGAATTCTTCTAAATTCCTTTTGTAGGCTAGAATACCATCAAATTTTAGGAGGCAACATTGTAAAATACTCTAATTCTGTTCCAGAGATTATTTAGAACTTGTTGTATCTTGTCTCAAAGCTCAGGCTGCCATGACTTAACACTGTTTACTGTGTTTTGAACAGTACTTACTTGTTTCATTCCTCCTAGGGAGGAAAAAGCAGATTGACACACATGTTTACAAGCTCCTTTTCAAGACAGTTTTTTCTTGATGCTTTGATATATTTTCTTGTACTGCTGCCTGTCCTGATCACTCTCATTTGGGCTGTGCTTGGCCATTCCTTGTAGGTCTCCCATTCATCAAACTTTTAGGAAGGATTTTGGTGTAGTAGGTCTTGATTCAGTTACCTCCTGTAGATGTATATTATCATTTTGGAGGCACCCCATGTGTAACACAGCACTCTGGGGCACCTGCCTGTTCCAGGATGTCAGGAAGGGCACTGTGGAGCCTCAGACCTCTCTACACGTCTGCCTGGGTACTTGAATTTGATTCCTTTTCAAGCAGTCCTGAGACTTGTATCCAAGCTGCCAATTTTTTGAATGAATACAGTGGTGTTATTGAGGATTAGTGTTTATCCTGTGGTTTTGGTCATATTTCAAACACTTGGTATAAATTCTACCTATCTGTAAATCCCTCTGCAATTTTAATCAAGCTGTTGGGTAGAATAACTTGTGTTAACTAGATGGCACCTTTTTTTTCTGCCTCTTGCAGTGGGGTTGGAGTAGAAGATTTTTAAAGGTCCTTTCCTACTCAAAGCAATTTGTGATTCTGTGATTCTGTCTGTACCTGCATTTTACTGCAGTAAAAGTAAAAGGAGACCCTGCAGATTGACTTACTGTGCCAAAATACTGAAGTATTAACCTGCATAAAATCATCTACATAAATGGAAAATGTTGGTATTTTTTACTTGTTTCCACTTCACAGAAAAAAATAGGGTGAATTTAATATGTGGAAACATATATTTTACAAGTCTCTTCCTAGGACTGCACCTGAAAACAGGCAAATATTTATTATATCCAAAGCCAAAAATATCTCCTCAATTCACTGAATATGGTGACTTGCTGGGTCAACTTTACCTTTTGGATATAAAGACCTTCTGAACTTCCTCTCTGCATTTAAAACCTTGAATTCGAATTAAAGCAGTTGTGCTCTGTGGCTTTTTAAGTTGTGCACTTTCTGTTACCTCATAAATCTGTGCAGTGGTGAGTTGTGTGGTCACATTTCACTGCTTACTCACATCATCTTTGATTACACAAGCAAAAATTAGTTAGAACTAATCCCCAAAGTCATCCTATTTGTGCCTTAGGTAAATGTTTTTTAATGTTTGTCCTGTTCTCTTTCTGTACACATGTTTAGTAAAATAATACAATTGTTAAGGTTGGAAAAGATCTCCAGGATTGTTGAGTCCCACTGATAGCCCAGAGCCACCGTGTCCACCACTAACCTTGTTCCCAAGGGCCACCTCTTCATATTTTCTGAGCACCTCCAGAGGTGGTGATTCTACCACTTTACTGGAAGGGTGCCCAGGGAAGAAATCTTTCCTAATATCCAATCCAAACCTTCCCTGGTGCAATTTTGGCCATTTCTTCTTTTCACTTGTTGCCTGGGAAAAGGCAACAACACCTGGCCGCACCCTCCTGTCAGGGAGCTGTGGAGACTGAGAAGGTCCCCCCTGAGCCTCCTTTCCTCCAGGCTGAGCCCCCCTCACCTCTCTCAGCTGCTCCTGGGGCCATCCCCAGCTCTGTTGCCCTTCTCTGGACTCACTCCAGCCCCTCAATGTCCTTCTGGTAGCGAGGGGCCCAAAACCAAACGCAGCGCTCAGGGTGCCTCAGCAGTGCTGAGTACAAGGGACAGTCCCTGCCCTGCTCCTGCTGGCCACACTGTTCCTGATCCAGGCCAGGTGCCATTGGCCTTCTTGGCCACCTGGGCTCTTGCTGGCTCATACTCAGCTGGCTCTCACCACTTCTCTTGGTCATTTATCTGGATCAGTTGTCAGCTGAGGGGCAGGGCCTGAGTTTCCATACTCATCTGCACAGTGCTTAGCACACAGATCTTTCCTTTTGCGTAATTCCTGGAGGCATCCAGGTACTCTTGGATATGAGCTTTGTTCCTGGAAGAGCACTGCAGCAGCTGTGGCCTGCAGATGTGGAGCAGGGCTGTTTCTCTGGGAGCAATGTCATGTTTTTCATCCCACCTGGTAGCTGTCAAGTGAAGGCTGAGCACACTGAGATGGATTCCAGGCTTTACCTTTCTGGCTGTGTGACTTTTCCCCTGACACTGCCTACACACAGTCGTGCTGAGGGAACTGTTCCTTCTCCCTCTGTCCAGAGGCATTTTTGAAACTTGCTGTTCTGAGAGTAAGACTTCTTAACTTTTTCTCACAAGAAGCCTTTGAGTCATATGTTACAAATTGCTCTGATCTGCACTCATTAAAGTAGTGGCCTCTATTAGTGGAGAAATTCTCTCAGAGTAGGGACCTGATGAGCCTTAATGTCCTGCTGTCCTGTTTGTACTGTCCAAACAGCAACCTGTTAGACCATTATGTGGAGAAGGAGCAGGGTTTTTTTAATTCCCAGCATGGACCAAACCATCCCACCTATCTCCACTAAATGGACTTGTTGGAAGTCAAAGTTGCAGGCTCTCTTAATTGCAGGACTTTCCAGGAATACTTGGCAATCCCCCCTGCTCATGTGAAACAGCTGGGGCAGTGCTATCTTTGTTTTACTGATGAGCAAGAGTTGCTCATGTTGCTTTGCCTGCACTTTCCCCTTTGTTCCCTGGTCTCTTCATTTCACTGCTGAGTGTGCACCCACCTGTCAGTTCTCTGCTTTCTCTCACAAAGAGCACAGCAGAATGCAGGGTCCAAGGCAGGGGGAGTAGGCCAGGGATTTCCTTCTAAAAAGCAGCACAAGCAAGGCTGATTCCTCCCTCCCACCCTACAAAGGTTCTGTATGTTTGAAGCAAGTTGATTTGGAAACTACCTCTCTAAGTAAGTGAAGGGAACTTGCTTTCTAGCAAAACTGCCAGGCAGATCTGCATTTATCTTTTTCTGCCAGACTTGAGTAGTTTAAAATAGATTTTCCCATCTTGATGCTTGAGTAATTTGATCCAGTCTGAGAGATCTTCAAGAGTCCTGGATTTTGCTAATGAGTAACAGTGATAGCAACTTAGGGTATTGTGTGCCACTGTGGAAATAATGACTGCAGGGTCTGTAAAGTGGCTGTGTTTCTGGGTGATACAATGTGACAACAAATTGTCTGGTGTCCCTTTTATCATGCATCTTAATACACATGTGTAACTTCAAATAATTAGGTAGGTTTCTCATGTTCAGTATGGTTCTGACAAGTCCTCCTAGTCAGTAAGCTTCACTGTGGTCCAGGCAATGACATCTTTTTCTCTGTTTTTTAGTCTCCCAGAGTGAAAGAACCTGTACAGAATTCCGAGGTAAGTTATAATTGCAAATGGCTTCTTGAAAAGATGACTCCTAGTTATTGCTGTTGTTTCAAGGAACATGCTTTATTAGCCTTTGAAAGCAATATTGTGTGAAGTAGAAGCCAGTATCTATCTGAGCTCTGTTTGAAGAGCTCCCTATAAAAGGAATCCTTGGCTGTGTAGCGCCAAGAGCTCTTCTTGAGGTAAGTTTGTTGCATGTCTTGTCAGCTTGCTGTGACAAAAGTCTGTTTGTTGCAAGGTAATTAATTGGTCACAATAATAATCTGAGCAAAACAACTGTCTTCTCATTTCCTCCTTAAAAAGAGCTCCAAACTGCACAAACCAAACAGAATACAGCTTTAGGATGTCTGGTTTGCATTGTCTAATTCTCTGGTTTGGAACCTGTGCTCAGAACTGTGCAAGAATTCTGCAGTAGTATTTGATAGCAAGCACAGCTTCAGTTGCAATTTATCATCTTTCTTCAGTTCTGAACTGTTTCTTACATTAGGAATATTACTATGTCTCATCTTTCAGTGATAGGGACAGCTTATCTGGCAGAGACTGTGCAGTGTCTGTCTTTTCCCTACCTGTGTTGAAAGATAAACAGAGCTGTCTCCTAGAAATTAGTCGTGGGTTGGGCTGTCCCGTTCTTCCTTTATTTGTTTCCAAGAAGTGTTTATAAAGGGAGATTTTGAGAAAGACTACAGTTCTGGCACTGTAATTTGACATAAATTCTAAATTTAAAAAAAACCCTGAAAACCAGCATCCCTTTGGGATGAATTTTCCCATTGGAAATCTCCTGTCCAGGTTTCCAGCATTGAAGGTGATTTATATTTCCTACAACCTGCCAGAGTAAGCTGGAGGGCACACTGAAGTGCCATCAAGCTGACAGTTCTTTGGCTCCCATGCCAAAATTGGTTTCTCTGTACTGAATAACAAGAGGTAAAAAAGAGATTAAATTTCCATTTAGCTCCTTTTCCCCACCTTCCAATTAATTTCATATGGATTTTTTTTGTTTGCTTGGTTGGGTTTATTTTTTGCAAGAGACTAAAGTCAAGTCCAATCCTAAATCTTCTCTAGTGTGATTTGAAGAGCTCTAAATTCACTTTCCATTGACAGCCAAATTACTCTGACATTTGCTTGGTGAAAAGCTCAGTTGTCAATAGTTATCTCACTGCTTTGCTGGGGTTTGTTCTCTGAAAGGAGCTACAAGTCAAAGCAGGGCTCCTCTGCTCTGAGGGCGTGGCTACTTGAAAATACAAGTAGGACTCAGATTCCAGGAAAGAGGGAGACTGAAGGACAGGGTGCTCTCATCCCAGCTGGATATATCTATGTACATGCAGCCTTGCCACAGAGTGGAATTTTTGTCCCAGATCCATAGCCATGCTGGTGTCTTGGTTTACTGGTGAGTAGAACTTGCAAATGTCAGGAGAGGATGGGTCCCTGGACATAAGGACACATTAAAAAACCCCTGAACACCAACTTGGGATCAGTATTAATGTCCTGGAAGCCTGGAAATGCCCTTGGCACTGAACTTCTCTAAGTGCTTTATGTGGCAGATAAGCACTTCTGAGAAAGCTGGTGCTTGAATCAGAACTCTTGAGTTCCTTTTCTCACATTGAAACTCCTTTTTGCTTGCAGCTGTTTCCATCAGCTGAGCCTCCAGGTCCTTCACTCAATGCTCCAGCACAGGCACCTACTGAACTACCTCAGGCTGCAGGACAAGCACCTGCACAACCTCCAACTGCTGTACCTCCACCCAGCCAGGCTCCTCCAGCAGCCCCAGCCCCAGCAGCAGCCCCAGCAGCAGCCCAGGTAAGACCAGACACCCTTCCTGCAGCTTTCAGGCTTGCCCTTAGCTGTTCAATTCCAGATTTGCCAGACCAATCTGAAACAGTGGAAGTTTGACATATTATTGGCAGCATTAAAATAGCTTTGATACTTAAATCAACCCCCTTCACATCTCTTTAAAAAGGCAAGTATTTAATCCCTGAATTTTATGCAGCAGTTGAAACACCAGCAGCAGTGAAGGCTGGAGCAGTGTTGATGTCAGTGACACTTGGGACATGCACTAATAGAATATCTGACACTAGTGCCCAATATCTTATTTATTGGTAGCTTGTCCTAAGCTGAACTTCATGAACTTGTGTCAGTGTCTTCTCTATAGCTCTTAGTGTCAATGTGCTCTTATAGCTCTACATACATTCTTCCTCACAGCTCTCTGTGTCAGTGTGTGTTATTCTTTGTGGATCTCCTCTGGTTTTTGTTGCTCACTGGTTACTGTTTTGCAGAGCTCTGGGCTTCTCCATGAACCCTTGTTTGTTTTCACTGACCTGGTGGTTTTCAGCTTGAACAGAAACCAGGTTGTGATCAGAAACCTTGAGCTGTATTGCTGGGCCAAAAGCACCTTGGAGTAAAAAGCCAGTTTTAAACAAAGTGTTATTTTCCTTTTCTCTTGTGAAAAAACAAGTGGTCTAGATGAAAAACACTTGGCGCAGACTTTTATGCTTGAATTATCAGCCTGGTGTTGTGTCTGTCTTGTTCCTGCAGGTCTAAAACCCTTGCCTCAGCATGGGCAGTGCAGGTGACTGACCCCTCTCTGTTTTATTTGGGTTTTGTGGTGGAGATTAAATAACACATAGCTCTGTACTGCAAATATCACAAGTGCTGTAACAAGTGCGGGGCAACTCCTGGATCCACCCTACTGGAAATCTGCTGCTAACCAATATGAAATTATTTGATTACATGTTCCAATAGTTACTCAGAAGTAATTTAGAATTGAAAATAGGCAGCTATAAAATTGCTGCTAGATGCTCTTAAAGCCTTTGTTTTCATGGGAAAAAAAGGTACCTGAGAGTACATGCTAATCTGCCAATTCAGTTTTTTCCTGATACAGTTGTATCAGGTTTTTAAATCGGATGTGTGGGGCAGGGATTAAAACAGGAGGTCTTGAAGCTGTCATAAATATCCAAAAACCTTAAGTTTTAATGTAAAGCAAGTAATATTTTTGTATTTAGCACTTCTGAAGTCTCCTGCCATATTGACATTTCTCAAAGTTGTGCAGCTTTTACTCTTTCCAAGGCAATTGCAGAGAGCCTCCTGTTTAAGTGTGGAGTTTTCCTGGTTCATTGATCTGTTATCTTTCTCACTGTAGTGCCGTGATTCCAATGATGAGTTAAACTCTTACTTGTATCTACAATTGTTCAAGCTTATCTCTAGTTTTAAAACCAGAGCAAGATATTGTTAACTTGCCTTAAAATGATGTAATCCTATTGCAGGCCCCACCTACAGCCCCTGCTGCAGCTCCGGTACAGGAAGATGTGAGAGTCCCCATCAACCTTGTATTAAGGTTAAGGTAAGGACACAAAACTGACCTGTTCTGTTAACATCAGCCTTTGTAGAGAGCCTCACTGGCACTCTTCTGTGCCTTTTAATTAATAGGGTGGTGGTTAAGTGTGTGTCAGCTTGGATTTCATCTGCTCTTCTGAAACTGAGACCTGGAAATGCAGTTTATCACATCCACTTTGGTTTGGCAAAACCTGTGTTGAAAGAGGTTTTGATATTTGTTGTAAGCATTGCTAAACTCTCATGGAGTGGGAAAGAGGAACTAGGTGGGTTCCCTAAGAAGATTTAGGGATCCAGGGGTTCTGGCCTTGTGCTGGTCCATCTTAATCTTCATGCACAACTTCAGACTTCAGCCAGTTCTGAGAGTGAAGAGCTTTTACCCAGTTCAGGGAGTGGATTCTGGTCTGTGTCACTGGAAACAGGCAGAGAAAAGAATCTTTCTATGCTCATTACACACACTGCTATTTCTCATTAAAAGAACCTGCCTCTCATCTCTGGAGGCATCCTGGTTCTTGGTGGGTGTTGAAGTGGGGATTCTGAGCATCACTTCCATAATGTGTGTGCATCTGCAGCCAGTGAGCACTTCCCTCCTCTGAAACATGCTCCAAGGATATCTCTGCTGAGGAATCTGAGTTGTTGAGACAGGGGAACAGCATGGCCTTGTAGCAGAGAGGTGGCACTCACCTATCCTAGGCTGCCCCAGGCTTTGTCAGGCTGCGAGGCAGACTGCTGCTTCCACATGCACAGCAGAGTGATGAGTTTCTGCCTTTGAGGGGGTAGAATGCAATGGATTCACAGAGTGATTATTCAATGACAGCACTCTCTTTTGGCCACCTATCATGCCATGAAATGATCTCTCTTATATAAAGTTCTCTTCTTTCCACAGGAATTCAAATAAAGAGCTCCATGATATTCGGTTTGAATTCACCCCAGGGAAAGGTGAGCTGGTGGGAAATTCCAGTGTGTGAAGGGGAAGTTTTGTGTTTGGTGTTGTGCTGTTGTGTGAGTGTCTGTCCACAGTGCCTTCCTAAAGGCTTATTGTGGTTGGGCTTGAAGCACTGCTGTAAAACTCATGGATATGGCTAAAGTGCAGCCCTTCAGTGAATTCCAGTGAATTCCCAGCACCTGGTGTGCACCCTGATATCTGCCTTTTGTAAAGGGCACTTCTGCTATTTGGTTTGTACAAGCTCCTTTAGGTTTCTTTGTGGTGCCTTCACCAACTGGCCAATTTCTGCTCTCTGCTGATGGCTCTTGGGTTTTTCCCCAACAGATACTGCAGATGGTGTGTCTCAGGAGCTCATTTCAGCAGGTCTTGTTGATGGCAGAGATCTGGTAATAGGTAATTACAAATTATTTTTCCTGCTCTAACCATTTCAGTCATTTTTTGCATGTTAAAAATGACCTGATTAGTGGGTGATAGGAAAATTTCCTCTGGCCTTGTCTCTACCCCAGTGGCCCTGCACAACTGCTGTCAATTCTGGTGACAGTTCTGTGCCAACATGTAGGCAACCCCCAGTTCACAAGAAGATGATTTACTTGGTAACATTGTGAAGCAAATGTTCCTTGTAATGCAGAATGAAGTCTAATTGGTGCATTAGCCAAATCATTATCATCAGTCAGAGATGCATCACCAAACTGCTGCACAAGCCTGTCCTGCTCACAGGTCCTGTGCAAGAGAGCTCTGGGACTGGAATCAGCCAGGCTTTTTGGGTTTAATTAGGGCTGGGGAAGGAAGTGTGAGTTGCTCATGCCCTGGGGCAGCAGCACGAGTTGTATGGGGGGAACAGCTGCCTCTAACAGCAGTTTGCTAAATAAATGAATCCTCCTGTGCAGCAGGTGAGACTTAAACTGTCTGTGTAGTCCAACTGCAGCAAGCAAAGCTGTTCCTTGTACACAGGAACAGCTGCTAGTACAAAATCACCTGGATTTCCAGATGCAGTTGGGCATTTATTACTATTGATCCCATCACATCCTGGGAAAAATAACTACCTCTGAAAGAGTAATGGGATAACAATAACAGCATTTTCACAGTTCAAAGATTTAGGTTTAAGTAGACTGAGTCTAATTGAGATCTAAACCTTTCCTTATCAATGTAAAAATTAAAGTTTGTTAGGTAATAGAAAGAGGACTAATGAGTTTGGGATGTTTTTCTCCAGCCTGCCCTAATATTTGCCCATTTTCTTTGTGTCTGTGTGATTTCAGTTGCAGCTAATTTGCAGAAAATTGTGGAAGAGCCCCAGGCAAACAGATCCATCACTTTCAGACTGGTATTTATTCCTGTTCCCTAATTGATCCAGTTGTCCCTTGCAAGGAGAAGGCATTGCATGTAGATGTTTACTGCAGGCATCTGATGTATGCACTCTAAATCCTCCCTTCTTGCCCAAAGCTTCTTACTGGTTGTATAACTGTAGGCACTGCAGGCTCCCTGCTTGTATCCTCTGAGCAGCACCTGGGATAAACAAGCATGTGATGATGTGCTAATTAATATATGTAAATATTGCAGAGGGGTATTTCTGGGGCTTGGGATGTGCACCTGCAGAAATATTTCAAGGCAGGTGGATGGGCTAAGAATTGCCACAGACTCCTTTCTTGGAGGAAGAGAATGAGGGAGGGCCCAGATACATTGTTCTTAAGGAGGAAATGGGGAAATGAAGAAGAAAAAAGGAAAATAACCATGGTGGGCAAAAGAAAAGAGGCCAAAACTGGGAGCAGAGCAGGTGAATCTTTCAGAGGCGATGAAGTTCAGGGGGAGTTACAGTGGCAAAGTGAAGGTGCAACCAGGTTATTGGGAGTGAAGCATTAAGTGCTCTTATTTACACTTCCTATAAGGAGCTTTCACTTGTTTTACCCCAGTTATTGCACTTAAAATGTCTAGTTGGAGCAGACATTGGCAAAACTTCAGTCTCAGCCCTTCATACCTTATAAAAAAAAAAAAGGCCAAAATACAAAAGCACTCAATTTTAACTTTGGGTAGTGCAAACTGCTGAATACAGTGCAAAGCTGTCCTGTGGCTGCTTCCTCCCCCCAGCCTGTCTGATACACCTGTTTGTGGTTTCTGCTAGAAGGTAGAACATGTGTGTTGCTATTTGGATCTCTCTTCCCTGTTTCAGGCATCTGGTGTTGACGGCTCCGAAATTCCGGATGATGGCAAACTTATAGGATTTGCACAGCTCAGCATCAGCTAAACATCGGTCCCAGGAGATGTTTCCCAACAGAGAACCCACATGTGCATATTCGTTATGCTTCTGTTAGCCTAAAAAACAAAACCACTACTGCCAAAGAATTGAACTACAGCCCCCTTCCTAGAAGCTTTAACATTTTCCTTAATAGGATCACAAACCTTCCTGAAATTACCGATGACGTTTACACCTTTTGTAAACAACTCTCATGTTTTTGTATCTGTCATCTCAAACATGCAGACCCAACACGTCATTGCCTGCATGTTCATTTTATTATTGCCTTACTTTAAAGAAAAATACTACTGAGTACGAAGCAGGGGGTTCCACTGCTCTGATGATCTTGCCTAAGTGTTTGCTTGCATGTGGTTTCATTTTTTTTCACTTGCTGTTTTTGCACAAGTTTTAATACTGAACGGATTTTTTTCTTTATTTTGGTTCTTTACCTGCTTCTCCTTCTATCTGAAACACCAATGTACGTGTTGTTTGGGTCACCTGGAGTGCTGAGAAATCTGCTTCTCTTTGGCTGTGTGTTTTAAAACTGCTGGTTTGAATGCTTGCGCCTGAGAAAGCAAGCAGAGTCTTAACCCACAGGAGGGAGAGCTTCTTTCCCTTGTGTTTGTGTTTTGGAGAAGTTCCTTGATTTTGAGGTGTTAGAAGTCAGCTTCCCTATGTAAACTGCCTTAATTTTTTTCTTTTTTCTTTATCATTTTGGTTCTCTCCACATGAGTGCCAGGCATGGCATGAGGGCTGAACCTTTTAATTTACATTTAGCAGTCCTTCCTGCTGCTTTCATTCTGCATCTTAGGCATAGTCTGTTCTTGAAGCAGACCAGGGAGGCATTGCTGCCTGGAAAGTGGTCTTTCAGATGATGAACACAATATCCATGGTCACAGGGAGAGGAGATCTATGTCACTCTGCCTTTGGAACAGATGCACTTCCAAGTGTCCCTGAAACCCAGTTTGGTCATGCCTGGCTGGCCTCCCAATGTGTTCCCCAGTCCTTTGCAAGCTGGTACCCGTGGAACCATCCCTGTCGTGTTTTACAGCAATAAAGAATCACCAGTAGAGTGGCTGTACTGGGCAAAAGCGGGCGCTGGGTTTGTCCCTCCTGCTCTCAATCCCTTGGGTCGTCGGGCTGCACCTCAGCCCAAGCCTCGACGTTTGATCAGGATGTCACTGCACCCCTGTCACACACGTATTTAGCTTTTCTTTCCATGTGGTGTTGAAGTTGAGTTTCTACATGAATAATATAAATTATGCTCTTGAGTTTGAAAAGAGACACTTGTAATGCAATATGTGAATAATAAATGGTGTTGACTTTTTTTTTCCTACTGTTTCACAGTTGGCCTTTGTAACTGCTCTTGGCTCTGGAGTGTTTTCTACACAGAAGTTGTAAGTCTGTAATTTAACATGCAGATGGAAATGAGCTTTGTTTCCATCAGACACAAACAATGCAGAAACAGAGCGGAATGACTAGGTTCAATTAGGACTTTTGTTCTGTTTCTTTTTTTCTTTTCTTTTTTTTTTTTTTTTTTAATTTCCAAGTCTTCAGATGAACAATCTGTATTTATATCTTGTTCTCTATGAGCAGCTGTGGAAGCTTCCTGAATTGTGCATGTTCTTTTTTTACCGCCCCTGTTGCTTGTAGCCTCTGGGGGGATATTGGGTGTGTCCCCATGGGCTGTTTGCAGCCCCATGGCTGCTGAGTGTGAAGGGGAGGGAGAGGAAGATGAGAATTTGGGAGTGAGATCATCCTGGGGTGCTGAGCCCAGGAAGCAAGTGCCCAGTAGCAGGGAGTTGGTGGTGGCTGGGTTGGCAGGTGTGTGTTGGCACCATTCCCCGTTGCCTGACACAAAGCACTCCCTAGAGTGTCCCCCATTGAGCTTGTTGGCTTGGGAAGAGCAGGCTGGCACCTTGATTTTCCCGTTACCCTGTGCTCAGTGTGGATGTGTTGGGAGCCTTTAGGATACAGAGACAAGGTAGTTGTGGTACAGTATTATTTTCCCTCTGCCTGCATGCCCTGGGGACCTCCTCATTCATTTGTGTACTGGTGCTGAGGAAGGTTAGGACTCAAACTGCTCAAATGGAACAATGCAGCATCTATTTATTGTTATTCCCCATTTTCCCAAAGCCAGGACTTAGAGAGCTTGAGCTCACGCTAACCCAAGGTTCCGTAGTTCTTTAATGGAGAAAATAAGCGAGGAAGAAGCTGATGGGTTTTGCTCTATGGATCTCCAGATCTTTTGGGTAGGGATCCAAAATATTTACTTGGGCTATTACAGTGCTAGACAACTGTCTTTTCTGATGTTGTTCCAGTAAGTGCCAATGCTGTTCATAATTGTTTTCCAGTGTCATTAAGAATTTGGTTTTTGTGCAAATTTCTGATCTGAACCTGGAAGCAGGTGGTAATTTTAAGTTAGTTCCTACTTTTAAGGACAATGCTCTGTTAATGAAAACGGATCCTCTTCACAACTTTGGTGTATTGTAGATTATAATGAAAGATGTAAAATAGTCAGGCTTTTTTTCCTTTTTTGGACTTTGTATTTTACTGCATGTGTCTAATTTTTAATCAATAAAGAACAAATTGTCCATTGCCAAGTGTTTGATGTGTGGTTTGCTTGTCACTGGGTCGGTTGGTATGCCTTGAGAAAGGGGTTTGTCTGAGTGGTGTCTGCAACCCCTGGGGAGTTTGTGTTTGGGAGGTTTGACAGCCCCCAGGAAGACTCAGTGGGGACAGGGAGATCAGGTCCGGGCTGGATGGGGTTCTGAGTGATGTGGTCTGGTGGGAGGTGTCCCTGCCTATGGCAGGGGTGGAACTGGATGAATTTTAAGGTGCCTTCTGACCCAAACCATTCCATCTCTGTGCATCTCTGCAGGAGTTGTGTGCAAAAATGGAGCCAGGAGGGCACTCAGGATGGTGCCCTGAGAGCTTGTCTGTAGCTAAGAGGTTTGCTCCAAACTCTGCATGCCCTGTGCAACTGGAAATGAGCTTCCCCTGTTCAGGAATGCCTCAGGATGACACAGGCTGGTGTGAAAGTGGGAGGATTTATACCCTGACAAGTGGTGAGAACATGAACTGCGCTCCCTCCTCTCCTCCACAATAATTGTTCTTTGTGGTGCCCTGGTCAGCCCCAGTGGGGCATCCAGGATCTGTTTTCCAGCATGCTTTACAATGCCCTTCTCATGGATCTGTGGGCAGCAGGAGTATCCAAGTGGCTTTTGGGCACCTCATGGACATCTCAAAGGGGTCCCAGGCAAATGCTTTTCCTACCTGAGAGATGGGCTGAGCACTGCTGGATTTGTGTTCTCAATGATCATTTTAGGCATTTCAGCCTCAAGCACCATTGCCCTGTGTCAAATTGCTCCATCCCTTTACCCTTTCCCCAAGTCCTTTCTGCATTTAGCCCCCAGCAGCTGCAGGGTGGCCCAGAAGTGGTGGAAAGCGGGGACATCCTGTGCCTGGCTTGCTTGTGTTGCACAGGGAACGTGCAGAAGATGAAGGGAATGGCAACTCCATCCCCTGGAATCAAAATGAACTGGCTGCCCTTTCTCATCTCTGGTTCTGCCCATCCATTAACATAATTCTCTTTACTCCTCTGGGCTGTTCCCAGCTCTGCATCACTCTGGTCTCATTTTGGCCCCTCTGAACCTGGCTTTCCTGAGTGGTTCAGCAACTGCAGCTGTTGTAGTCACTGTGGAGAAGAGTCTGTTCCCTGTCCATGCCACCTGGCCCTGGCAGAGGAGCTGGCCCAGGTTCCCTGAAGCAGGGGTCCTTCTGCTCCAGCCAGCACTGGATGTTTGTGGGTGGCACAGGGATGATTAATATATTACGTGGTGTACTTCTAGTGCCTGCCTTTGACTGCAGAGCTTATCTGAGGTTTAAACATTAATTCCAGCCCTCTAGGAAGTCTGTCCCAGCGCTGTCCTGTCCCAGACAGAGCCACCAATGTCAGGTGTCGGGGAAATTTTGAAAGTAGTTGGTGATTTTGGGCGATTCCAGAAATGCCTGGTGCTGCTCTCCGTGGTCCCCTGCCTCAGTGTGGCTTTCCACCAGTTTTGCCAGCTTTTCATGGTCGTGGAAGTGCCTCACCACTGTGACACCAGCTGGATCCTCGCCGTTGGCCCCAACCTGACGCAGGAGGAGCAGCTGAACCTCACCCTGCCCCGGGGCCCCGACGGGCACTTTGAGCAGTGCTCCATGTTCTCCCCGGTGGACTGGGACCTGGATTCCATCCTGGCCTACGGACTCAACCACACTGAGAAGTGCAGCAGTGGCTGGGTGTACCCCTCAGAGCAGCCACCGTCCCTGCTGACCGAGGTCTGTACCTGCTGCTGGATGGGCTGGGCTGTGCAAAGGAGGGATGGGGCACCCAAATGGCCACAGCTCCCCCAGGGCTGGTGCCTGACCATGGTGCGGTTGGGATTTACAGCAGGTGTGGGTTGGGGACCTTGGCTCCACCATGCATGCCCCAGGTGTGGTCCTGGAGAGGGTGCAGCCTGTGACAGAGGTGCCAGTGGGGAGATGAATCACTCCTAGAGGGACCTCCTGCCCCTGGGATTCCCCATCCCTCTGCATCCAGGGGTTAACCTTTACCATTTAATATCATGGGATGGTTTGGCTCAGACGGCTCCTTTGAAAGTCATCTAGTCCAATCTCCAACATCACAATTGTTAGCTGAGAAAGATGCTAAATTAAGATAAAGGAGAATAGGTTTAGATTAAATATTAGAAAGAAATTCTTCACTGTTAGGGTGGTAAAGCCCTGGCACAGGTTGCCCAGAGAAGCTGTGGCTGTCCCATCCCTGGAAATGTTCAAGGCCAGGTTGGATGGGGCCCTGATTTATCTGGTCTAGTGTAAGGTGCCCTGCCCATGGCAAGAGAGTTCAAATTAGATGATCTTTAACGTCCCTTCCAACCCAAACCACTTCATGGTTCTATGATCCTTCCTATGTCACTCCTCCCATTGATGCCCTCTGGATGCTGGCAATTGCAGGACATCTCTTTAACAGAAACTGCTTGTCCCAGGAATCAGCATTGCATGCTTTCTCCTCTGGGAGCTCAGGTGGTCTGGCAGGAAGCAAGCTGCTGCTTCTGTCCTCAGGCCCACCTAAAGGAAAATTTGCTGACCAAGAGGCTCCCCTGGGTTGGCTGGGCTGGACGAGGGAGACTCCTGCAGGTCCCAGTGCATGGGAGAGGGACCCCACTGAGTGTCCCAAGAGCTTGTCCCACCTCTGCCTTGTGTGCCCTGTGCATACTGTGGGGTTTCACATCCTTGGAAGTGAAGTGGGGATACCAAAGCATCTGTTTCTCCTTTCTCCAGTTTGACCTGGTGTGTGACAGGAAGGACCTGAATGACATTGCCCAGGCCATCTACATGGCAGGGCTGCTCCTGGGATCTGTGATCTTTGGGCCTCTAAGTGACAGGTGAGGAGCCACAACCCCCTGCCCAGGGTCTGTGCAAAGCCAGCACAGCACAGAGCAGGTGGTGTGAGCCTGTCTGGACTGTGCACCCTGTGCATTTTGTTACCACTTCTCACTACAGGGACCCTGACCAAAGTCCTCGGGTCCCACGAGGACACGGCCACACAGGGAGGGGAAGGGAGAGAGATACAGTGTGTGTGTGCACAGTGCTTCCCTTGTCACCCCACAGTCTACTCTGAGCCTTATCAGGGTGATAAAAATCACTGTCTAACCTGCTGGGCTCCTTGCCATCTCCATGGGGTCTCCCAGACACCGATTGTGTCTTCCCTGTTTCTCCCCAGGATTGGCCGCCGCCCAGTTGTTCTGATCTCCATCTTCCTCCAGGGCTTGTTTGGCCTGGGAATTGCCTTTGTGCCCAATTTCTATGTGTACATGGCCTTCAGGTGTGTGGTGGGGGCCTCCGTGTCAGGGATCACCATGACATTGCTGGCCTTAGGTGAGTAGGACACCCTTGCCCTGGGGCATCTCAGGATGCAATAGAAAAGTCTTCAAAGAAAAAAAAATATCTGTGTTTGACTGGAAAAACACTGTGGTGAGGACAGGTCTTGATCTTCACTGTCCCTTGGTACTTTGGCAACTTCTCAGCCCTCAGTCAGAGCTTTGGGGAGCATCTCTCTCCAGCCAGTGCTCAGAGGAGGGCAAGGGGAGTGTCCCAGAATGGGAGGTCAGTCTAATCCTCACTTCCAGAATAATTCTTCTCCAGGGAAACACCTGTTTGCCTCAGGGGAAATAATTTGGATGACTCTGAGCCTTCCTTCTTCCTTTCAGCTACAGAATGGATCGGTGTCTCCTCCCGGCCAAACGCAGTGCTCACTTCTCACTGCTGCTTTGCCATCGGGCAGATGATTTTGGCTGGTTTGAGTTACGGAATTCGCAACTGGAGGCTGCTGGAAATTGCAGGATCTGTTCCTATATTTGTCTTTTTCTTCTGCATGGGGTAAGGAGGATGTGGACAGAGCTCCTGCAGATGTGACAGCAGTGTGAGGGTGTGAGTGAGGAGGAGGCAGCAGCTCAGAACCAAGCTGGGTCTTTCCCATCGCAGTGCAGGTGCTGCAGGAGCTGCTGCAGAGCTCAGCACATCTCCCTGGGCCCTGCACTGCTGAGAGCAGCAGCTGCTCTGCTTCAGGTCTCCACATGTGGCCTTCGGAGCCTAAATTTAGGGTGTTTAGACCCATTGATCCCATGGGACATTCACTTTAGGGCTGGGCTTGATGATCCTTGTGGGTCCCTTCCATCACAGAAGGTTCTGTGGTTCTGGGATCTGGTCCTGTGGTGATTCCAAGGCCTGCTGGACATGGTCCCAGAGAAAGGGGCTGTGGGGATCTCAGCAGGGCACAGCAGCATGTGCTGGCCTCCTCTCGTGGCAGGGTGCTCCCAGAGTCAGCTCGCTGGCTGGTGACCAAGGGCAGAATCGAGGAAGCCAAGAAGGTGCTGCAGAAGGCGGCAGCCACCAACAAGCGCAGCCTCCCAGCAGAGCTCCTGGAGCAGGTACTGGGGGGGCCTGGCCTCAGACACTGCCCTGGGCCTGGCAGCAGCCCCTGGGGCTCAGCTCATCCCAGAAACATCTCTGCATTCCCACTGGGGCTGGGC
The DNA here is from genome assembly GCA_039654755.1 of Calcarius lapponicus. Lineage (NCBI taxonomy): Eukaryota > Metazoa > Chordata > Aves > Passeriformes > Fringillidae > Calcarius > Calcarius lapponicus. The sequence goes on along the minus strand of CM077464.1, from coordinate 9,874,076 downwards.
TGGCCATGGGCTCTGGGGGACTCCAGCTCCAGCTGAGCTCCACAGGGACCAGGCCAGGGAAGAGGCCCAGCCTCTGCTGAGGCTCAGCCTGGAGCTTTCTGGGCTCCCCCTGGGCATGTGGGAAGCACCAAAATGCTTCCCTGGCTTTGCTCCTGTGAGCATTCCAGGAGTGGGACTGATGAGCACAGAGTCTCTCTTTAGTCTCTGGGTTTCCAGGCAGAAATGCCTGAGGGGGAGTTCCCTCCTTGCCCACCCCAAAGTTCCTACCCTGGGGGAATGTTCATCCTGAGGAACCTCTCAGCCACCACCCCCTGTGCTGGGCACACAGAGGGCAGTGGGGCTGCCCTCCCTGCCCAGCACTGGGGTCACAGGCCTGTCCCACTGAGGCTTCCCACGGTGTGCAGGTGGAAAAGGAGCTGGACGTGGCTTTCCTTTTCCTGCTCTGACTCTTTGTCTTTCTGTGTTTTGAAGTTGAAGCCTGAGAAAGAGGTCAAGTCTGGAAGTTTCCTGGATCTCTTTCGGAAGAAGCACCTGCGGAAGGTGACTTTAATCATGTCATGTGCCTGGTAAGACATTCCCTAGTGCATTCTTCCCAAACTTCCAGGTGAAAGACAAGAAGGAATTGACAATTTGTTGTCAAGAAATTCACCTTGTGGCTTTTGAGTGTTATTTGATGGGTGTTTCTGCTTCTGGCTGTTTAAGATGCTTTGTGGGAATGGTTATAGCGTTTCCAGCTTTGGCAGGCCTGTGGTATTCCTCTAATTTTACATCTCCTTGGAAATGCTGTGGCTTGGTCACAATGTTGTCATTGGAGATTAATGCTGCATTTCCTCATGGCTGACACCTGCTCAGTGCCACCCTGCCTGGCTTTCAGGTTTGTGAACAGCTTTGTCTACTATGGGCTGAGTCTGAACGTGACAAATTTTGGCCTGGACATCTACCTGACTCAGCTGGCCTTTGGAGCAGTGGAAATCCCAGCCCGTTTTGCTTGTATCTTCACCCTGCAGAGGTTTGGGAGGAGGAAAACGCAGGCTGTTCTCCTGGTGCTGAGTGGCCTGGTGTGTCTGATCATCACTGGCATCCCTGAAGGTGAACAACCTCATCCCACAGGGAGAGGACATCCTCTGGGACAGGGAGGCACAGAGCCCCAACCCTTCCCTTGCTGTTCTGTCCTCCCAGCCAGGCCCTCTAGGCCTGAGCTGACCCTGGCCACACAGGCCTGCCTGAACCCACAGGGCCCATTCCAAAAAACCAAAACTTTTCTTGTTGATGGCGACAGCAGAGGGTAGAGCTGAGCCCAGTGGGCCCCCTGTCAACAGAGCTGTGCTCTGGGAAAATTAATCCCTGGGGAGGTGAGATGATGGATGTAGAGCACACTGAAAGCGGCCACCAGGCCAGAGCAGCCTGGCCCTTGCTCATTGTCAGAGGCCGTGGCTCCCTGCAGGTGACACAGTTGTCCCTGCAATCCCCAGTCGCCATCCGTGAGGGGTGCTGAGCCCTCCCCCATCCCACAGCAGCCATCTCTCCTCCTCCCCTCAGACCAGCCCGTGGCCACCACCGTCCTGGCCACCATTGGCAAGTTTGCTGCCTCAGCCTCCTTCTCCACCTCCTACGTCTATGCTGCCGAGCTCTTCCCCACGGTCGTCAGGTGAGCTCTCCCCGCACTTTGGAGTGACCAGCAGTGGTGCTGGGGCACGAGTTGTCCCCATAGCTCATCCCCACGGCGGCCTGGGTGTGCTGGCCCCGGCCCACAGCTGCCTCTGTCCCGCAGGCAGACGGGCGTGGGGCTGTGCTCCGTGTCGGCGCGGGTGGCCGGGATCCTGGCCCCGCTGGTGCGGCTGCTGGGCCAGCACCACCGGGCCATCCCCATGGCCATCTTTGGCAGTGCCCCCGTGCTGGGGGGGCTGCTCTGCATCCTGCTGCCCGAGACCCGCGGCACCGACCTGGCAGATGACACAGGGGACGGCCACCCCCCGGCTCAGGTGGGTCCTGGTGCTGCCTCTGGGGTGGGGACGTGGGCAGCCAGCGCTGGGGGAGCCCCTTGGCATTGCACTGGGGGTTTCTCTAGGAGTTAGGGAGGCGGGAGGGAATGGAATTCATGTGGAAGTCATCCATGTCGCTATAGGACACGAAACAACACGAACACACACACTGCTGCTCTCAAGGTGAAGAAAAAGGGGAGTTTATTTTCTGACTCCAGCATTTATAGATTTCTAAAAGTGACAGTGGGTTGGAGGGTGGAAGTGCCACCTCTTCAATGACACTGGACAAACCAACAGTCCATCAAATTTCTCCTCCTCCATAAAAGAATGCAAAACAATAAGTTATTTACTTATAAATAGAGTGTGTGAGAAAGTTCGTTAATAGAATGCAAAGACCAGAAGGCTTAGAAAATCTTAAAAAATCAGGGCAACACATCCCTTCATTCCCATCCATGGGATACAGCAGCCAGTGCTTCCTCCCTCTGCCCTCCTCAGGGCAGCACTGGTGCCTTGTAGCCCCATCCTCTGGCTTTCACCCTCTCATAGCTCCCAGCCCTCATTCCCCATGGGACCAACTGGAATTGCAGCCCAATACTTCTGTTGTCTTGCTGGGAAAAGGGTGTCCACAGGAACAGTCAGGAAGGGGATCCAAGTTGCTGAAGGCTGCTTGTCTCAGGGCCAGCTGCCATCAGCTCATTGCACACCTTTCCTTGCTTTAACACCCTTTTCCCTTTCACCAGGTCTGCGAAAATGCCACCAGCAGCTCTCAGAATGGGCAGGTGAAAGGAAAAGGTGCTGGGCAAGACAATGAGAGCACCAAGACCACGTACTTCTAGCTGGCTCTGCAGGTGGCTGTGGATAAAGGCAGCCCAGTGCTGTGTGGGCACTGAGGAGAGGCAGGGTCCCTCCTCCACAGGACACCACCTTTGCTTAGGCCATCCCTGCCAATTCTTGGGTTTCCTTTTCTTTTCTGCCTTCCTGTATCTCCCTCTGTAGCTTGTCCTCAGGCACTGCAGGCTGTCACTGGTGTCCAACAGTGCTCTCACCAGGGAAAATTAGGTGCTTTTTACTTGAGAGGAAAAAGGAAAGAAATCAAGAATGAGAATGGGGGCACTTCCTCTTCGTTTTTCCTGCTATGTCTCTAGGAAGGTGAGACTGTAAACTTTGTGCTGTGAGACACCCACTAGACCATTGAATAAACTTGCAAGAGAGAACTGGGCTCATTAACAGGAGAGCTGGAGCAGATGCAGCACTGAAAATAATCTCACACTTGCAAGGAGTGATTTATCATGACTGTCTAGCAAGATCATCCCGTTTTCTCATAAAAACACTCCTCTTTTTTTTTTTTTAATTTGAGATACTCAGCTGAGAAAAAAAAAGTGATGGAAGAAACAGCATGCAGGGAGCAAGGATGTCTAACAGGCAGCAGAATTTTCCCTTCAATGCTGGTGGCTTTGAATTGATGCCTGTCATGATGCTTTGGGCATGGAAAATGGTGCTGTTGGGCTGCAGTGTGGGACCAAATTGATCTGTCCATTCCAGGAAACTGAGGGATGTTGTGGCAGTTGGTCTCAGAAAAAAGTACAAATCTTTCTGGGAAATGTCAAGTCTTTTCTACTCAGTTCTCTATTCCTTTTTTGCTGGATCCATTTTGTCTTTAAAAGATTTAGGACTGCTTTTGTCTCATACTGCGAAGAAAAGAAAGTGGTTTTCCTGTGCTTCCTCTCATATTATCTCATGCCCCTCAATCCAGCTTTCTTTTCCCACTGGATGGGTACAGAAGAAGCCTGGGAGCTGCACATGGTGGTTCTCCCTCTTTGACTGTATAGCTCAAAAGTTTTTCTCTGGTAGTGTCAAGAAATGTTAAACCACAGTATTTCTTCTCTTCATTGTCATGCCTACCTGTTTTCCATGGACCAAAGTACCTCATGGATGTTCAGTTTGATCAAGACAGAGTTGTGGATAAAATCAGTGCCATGTGACATTGTCCTGCCAGGAGGGACTGGCTGTGGTGCTGTTTTCTCTCTGGCACTGCTTTTCAGAGGATTTGCTGTGGTGCTCATCTTCAGTATCCTGAGAACAAAGGAGTTCAGTCCTTTGTCCTTTCCTTTGAAAAGGCTGGGGAGTGCCTCCTTCAGGCTTTTATGGAAAACAAGGCATTGAGGGTAAAGGCTGAGGGAAGAGCTTGGAGCCAAATGTACAGTTATTGGAGGAATCACTTTGGAAATTGTACTCTGAGACTTTCTGTTTTAGCTCATTTCATAAATAAAGGCATCCAAGCACAGCTGATGTACTTCTGCTTCCAGGTCATTTGTGCCTCCAGTGGCACAAATGATCCATTTCGTGGAATCTTGGATTGGTTTGGGTGGGAAGGGACCTTAAAGATCATCTCATTCCAATCCCTCCCTGCCACATGCAGGGACACCCTCCACTATCCCAGGTTGCTCCAAGCCACATCCAACTTGGCCTTGGACACTTCCAGGGATGGGGCAATGTCCTGGTTTAGGGCAAATTTGAGAGAAAACTTCCAAAGGGGTCCCTCTAGAAAGCAGATTCAAGTGGCCTCTCCCCCAGCTGGTTCAGGAAAAGATTTCCTTGGAGAAAAGTGGAAAAAAGCTGTTTTTTTAACAAGCAAAGTATTCACAAGCATAAAAAGTAATACTTTTAAGAAATAAAACCTCCCACTGTTCTGAAGAGATGGTATATTCAGAAAGTCCTTTCTGTGGGGTGTAGCTTGGCTGACTCAGTCTTATCAGTCCCTCCTGTGCTGGAAATGCCACATCCTGGGCCCCAGTGGGCCACAGGAATGAGCTCCCAGTGCTCTTCTGGGTTTTCAGTCCAGAGAAGGGCTGAACACTCCAAGAAAAAGAAAAACCACAGCCTGAGGAACATTTCTGCCTCAGCTAGCTAAAAACTAACTAAAAGCAAAGGAGAGCTGTGGTCATGTTCACAGGGGTCCCAGGACGAGGGAAGAGATGAGAATCTTGACTCCATGTTTCAGAAGGCTGATTTAGTATTTTATGATATATATTATATTAAAAGAAAATGATATACTAAAACTATACAAAAACAATAGAAGAAAGGATTTCATCAGAAGGCTAGCAAGGAATAGAAAGAAATGAATAACAAAAGCTCATGACTCTCAGAGAGTCTGAGCCAGCTGACTGTGATTGGCCATTAATTAGAAACAACCAACATGGACCAATTAAAGATGCACCTGTTGCATTCCACAGCAGCAGATAATCATTGTTTACATTTTGTTTCTGAGGCCTCTCAGCTTCTCAGGAGAAAAAATCCTAGCAAAAGGATTTTTCATAAAATACGTCCATGACAGAGAGCTCTCTCCCACTGTCCATGCTGCAGACAACACAGTCCAGGAGAAGGATGTGGGGGAGCAAGTGCAATTTCTGATAACAATCTGTGCTCTTCTTCTCCTCCCCTTTGCTCTCTGAACCAGTCTAAAGGTGCAGAACTTAATAGCCAGCATAAACAGAACAGACAAAAGGGGATACAAGCATCATAAAGCCACCCTAGGACAGGCAGCCACAGCTTCTCTGAACAACCTGTGCCAGGCCATCACCACCCTCACAGGGAAGAATTTCTTTCTAACATCTAATCTGCATCTCCCTCTGTCAGTTTTAAGCCATTCCACCTTGTTCTGTCACTCCATGCTCTTGTCCCAAGTCCCTCTCCAGCTCTCCTGGAGCCCCTTTAGGCAATGGAAGGGGCTCTAAGGTCTCCCTGGAGCCTTCTCTTCTTCAGGCAGAACAATCCAAACTTTCATCATAGGAGAGGTTCTTCAATCCCCCAAGTCATCTTTGTGGCCTCCTCTGGGCTCACTCCAACAGCTTTGTATTTTATCTGCTCTTCTCTGGATCACTGAATCTTGTGAGTTTGAATACCCCTGCACTTGAAGAGCACCTGAACAGCTTGACTCACATTTTGCCCAGCTCAGCACAAGTGGGAGGATGTCCAATGTTTTTGCAGTGCCTCAGTGTCACTCCTAGCCAGCCCACACATGGCCTTGCGCTGAAATGAGCAGAGGTGACAGCACAAAGTGGAGCCAGGGGTGCTGGAACAGCATGTGGGAATGCAAACACAAACCTGTGGGAATGCAAATACACTTCTGCATGCACACAGTGGGGAGTTCTGGGCTCTCATGATTGCGAGGCCATGGGCAAAGGGTAAAATGGGACCTAAGGAATAACTAAGAATGATTCCATATTGAGGGAAGGGAGCCAAAAAGTTAACAAGGTGATGAGGACAAAATGGGGTAGAGAGGTTTAGCTGGGAAGAGCAGGTTTTCTCATTTTAGAGACAAATTTAGGAGAAAATGCTCTGGAATGAGTGTTTCTGCTAAAGAAAAATGCTTCAGTAATTCCTTTTCCTGTCAATGAGAAAATGGATACCACTGGGTGAAAGTGAAAAAACCAACTGTTTATTGACAAAGTGCCCACATGGCAAAGGAAAAAAATTGAACAAATGCCAGATATTGAACCATCAGAACCTTACCCCCAACACACACAAACACCCATCCCACAGCAGAACAAAAAAAAACCCCAAAATGCTAGGGAAAGAAACAAACAGACCAGCTGTGTGGCAGGGGGAACATAATAGCACTGGCATTTTTGTCTCAGGGAAAGAAAAAAAGCTCATACAGCAGCTTGGGCAAAACAGATGCGAACCTGTGGAACCTCTGGTGTTGGTCTCCTCCTCACAGCAAATGAAGCTGGTGGATTTTGGTGTCTTTCCTCTGTTGGTTAAGCTTTTCCTGAGGTCTCGGGCCAGGCAGAGCAGCTCCTGCCTGATTGGCTCCTGGTGATTGTCTGATCTTGGACCAAAACCAAGGTGAACAATTCAAGAAAAAAAAAAAACAAAAACAAAAACAAAAGCTGCTGAAGAATTGCTGCTGCGGTCTCTTCAGGCCAGGAAAAGGGGGAAAAAACTGTCTTGCTTAAGCTAACAAAAAAAGCCAAGGTGATTTTACGATGATCTATTTCCTGTCTGTTTTATGCCCAGAAATGGCATAAAACATTGTAGCTTTAAGATGGATCTGGGGGGAGAATCAGGAGCCTGGGAGCCCCAGTGAGGGCTTTGTTTAAAGGCTGTCTTGGTTTGAACAGACAGGTGTCTGCTAAGGAAGGAAGGAGCCTCCCTTGAAATGGAAAATGTAAACCCCTTCCCTCTGAATTATTATAATTTTGAAATTAAAAGGCTCTCGGGCAAAGATATGGGAGTAGGAATAACAGTTCTTTATTAGGAAAATAAAAATAAAAATGCAGTGATACAAAACAACCCATCCAGAGTGAGACCATGCCCTGTCCCCTGTGTGTCAGGGGGTGTCACAGCCCCATCCCATGGGGGCTCAGCCCTCCTGCAGTGCCAGCTGTGGCTCTGCTGCAGCAGGGATCCTGCACAAGGGGGGAGTTTTCCTCTGCAGCTCCAGGGCTGCTGCAGATGGGCCTGGGCTCCCTCTGGCAGTGCAGGGCAGCAGAAAGCTGCTCCTCTGGCAATGCAGGGGGCAAAGGCTGCTGTGCTGCTCCAGGCTCAGATTGGATCCAGGTAGGAATGCTTGGCTCCTGCCCTGGGCGCAGCATCTCCCCATGGGATGCTGGAATTGGATCAGCCCTGCAGGGACACTCAGTGGCCATGGACAGCAGAGATCTCCTGGAGGGAGGGTTGGCTGTGGGAGAGATAAAGAAAAAACTGCCCCATGAACAGAGAGAACTGCCCCACCTGGTTCTAACAGATGGCAATAGAATGCACAGCCCCTGCCACATCTTGAATTGCAAATTAAGGCTCCCTCCCAGACCTGTTCAGTGCCCCTCTGTGGACATTGGCAGCTACTTTGTTGCTTAACTAACTTTTTTTTTTTTTTGTATCTTAAGCAAGAAATTTCTTTTTTTCTTTCCTTGCATTTCCCCCTGATCTGCAGCATCAGTCCTCCAGGGTTTTTTTCTTGAACTCTTTTGGCTTGGTTTTCGGTCTGAAATCAGACAATCAGTGAGATGGACCAGGACTGGCAGGGGACCAGCAGGAGTCACTCTGACCCTGAGACCTCAAAAAAAAAGCTGAACCAACAAGACAAAGAACACCAAAATCCACCAATTTCATCTGCTGTGGGGAGGAGACCAAAGCCAGAGGTTCAGCAGGTTCCCATCTGGCTGCTATGTGAACTCATTTTTTTTTCCCTTCCCTGAGACAAAGGGGCCACTGCCATTTTTGCCTTCCCAGCCTGTTTATTTCTTCCCTGGGCATTTTGAGTTTTTTTTGTTGGGTGGGGGGTAAGGTTATGACAATAAATACCTAGCATTTATTCAATCTTTTTCTGTGCCTTGCGGGCATCTTGCTTTGTTAATGAACAGGGGGTTTTTTCACTCTCACCAATGGTATCCATTCCTCTCATTGGCAAAAGGCATTACTGAAGCCCTTCTCTGGAGGAAACATTAATTCCAAGGTGTTTTCTCCTAAATTTGTCTCTAAACCAAGACAGCAGCAAAGTGACGTCCAGTCTGAACTGCACCCAGCACACCCTGGGTATCTTTGAACAAAGACCATGCAGGAGCCCCCAGGGCTCACAGCCATCCCCCAGACCACCCTTAAAGTACAGCAGCCATTTCTGGACATAAAGGAGATGATCAGGAGTGGAATGTCATCATAAAATCACCCCCAGACACAAAACAGCTCCTGTTGTCAGAGGAACCCCACAGGGACCACTGAGATAATCAGCACATTTTCATTGTCAGTGACACCAGCAAACTGTGCTGAAATCCTGGCTGTGGGGCAGAGGTGTCAGCATCCAGGACCTTCCCCTTTACCTAGAGGACATCACCCTCTCCTTTCACCTGACTTCATGCTGGGAAGCCCCAGGTGCATGAGAAGAGCAAAGCTTGCAAAAAGGGACCCAGCAGGGAATGGCTGAGGAGGTGAGATGAGCATTAAAGCTGCTCTCCTGACTGTGCAAGAAGTATAGAATCATTGGTTCATTTAGGGTGGAAAAGACCTCTAAGACCACTGGCTCCAGCCATCATCCCAGATCCACCATGAAAGCACATCCCTAAATGACACAGCTGTGTGTCTTTTAGATACCCACAAGGTGGTGACTCCACCAGAGGCCTGGAAAGCCTGTTCCAGTCTTGGACAACCCTGTGGAGCAGAAATTTTCCCTGTTATCCAATTTAAACCTCCCGTGGTGCGGCTTGGGACCATTTCCACTTGTCCTGTCATTTGTTACCTGGGAGGAGAGACTGACCCCCAGCTGGCTGCATCCTCCTGCCAGGGATTTGAAAAGAGTGAGAAGGTCCCCCCTGAGCCTCCTTTTCTCCAGGCTGAGCTCCCCCAGCTCCCTCAGCTGCTCCAGCCCCTTCCCCAGTTCCCTTCTCTCCTGTGCCAAAGCCCAGATCCTGCAAACTCCCTATCCCATCTCCAGACATGGCCAAGTTCCACATAACTGAGGTGGTTTTGTGCACCAAAGCCAAAGCACAAAATTAATATCAACTCCAGGCACATCTGGCCTGGACTCGGGACACCCCAGCCCTCAAAACACCACTTACTAGAGCACAAAGAGATTGGAAACCAAAGGGTGCAGCAAATCTGAGTGAGCAGCTTTCTCCTTTGAGAGTAGTGATGTGCTTGAGGAGATGGATTCATCAGAGGGCACTGAAATACATCCTCTGCTGGCAAACAAATTAGCAGAGGGAGGAGGCCACCCTTCTCTTCCTTTTGCATGACATTAGATGACACTAAAATGTCATGACTGACCTGGCAGCAGCCAACTAAAGGTCACTGTAAAAGGTTCACCATGACTGAGGAAAACTGCCCAAATGCCCAAATGCCCACACAGTTTGGCATCAAATTGCAGCATTCCCATGAAATTCAGAAAACTTCTACAGCTGCTAGTAGAGAAAATAAATGCAGATTGCTCATTGGAAGACTTTGAAAAAAGAAAAAAGTCCTTATCGAACTCAGCCACTCTGCTTTAACACTCTGTTTTTGCAATGTTTGTGTCTGATGGAAACAAAGCTCATTTCCATCTGCATGTTAAATTACAGACTTACAACTTCTGTGTAGAAAACACTCCAGAGCCAAGAGCAGTTATAAAGGCCAACTGTGAAACAGTAGAAAAAAAAAAGTCAACACCATTTATTATTCACATATTGCATTACAAGTGTCTCTTTTCAAACTCAGAGCATAATTTATATTATTCATGTAGAAACTCAACTTCAACACCACATGGAAAGAAAAGCTAAATACGTGTGTGACAGGGGTGCAGTGACATCCTGATCAAACGTCGAGGCTTGGGCTGAGGTGCAGCCTGACGACCCAAGGGATTGAGAGCAGGAGGGACAAACCCAGCGCCCGCTTTTGCCCAGTACAGCCACTCTACTGGTGATTGGTTGCATTTGGGTAAAACCTTACAAAAGAAAGGCTGTGTAAAATCATAGTTCAGGCCTACTGCTTCTGCTGGGGACAGCTAACAGCTGGCCTGACAGGTGAGAGATTCAGCCTGGCGGCCTTTACTTCTGAGAACCATCTGACACCTGTGAAAATAAGAAGTCTGAACTCATGAGAATCTGTGAAGAAAAAAGGAAACATCTGTAAAGAAGAAAGCCTTTATCATGTGCGGACATGAGCAACTACAAACCAATGAAGTGAGTTGCAGTAAGTTACCAACCAATTAGAATTAAACAAGATGCCTTTAGAAAACATATGAATGAGCTGTGAAGAATAAGGTTAGGATATGGTGGATGAAGAAACATGTGTCTTTACTGCAACAGTGATTCTTTATTGCTGTAAAACACAACAGGGATGGTTCCACGGGTACCAGCTTGCAAAGGACTGGGGAACACAGTTGGGAGGCCAGCCAGGCATGACCAAACTGGGTTTCAGGGACACTTGGAAGTGCATCTGTTCCAAAGGCAGAGTGACATAGATCTTCTCTCCCTGTGACCATGGATATTGTGTTCACCGTGTGAAAGACCAGTTTCCAGGCAGCAATGTCTCCCTGGTCTGCTTCAAGAATGATGGACTCAGACCAGACTGTTAGTAGGTGCCTGTCCCATCATCGCTTGCTCCCTGAGCATCTGCAGATGTCTTTCTCCAAGTCTCTGTCATCATCTCTGGTGTCTCAGAGAGACACTTCAGTTTTCTGCTCCTGAAGATAAGAAGGAAAGAGGAGAAGATGAGACTGTAATCATCCCCGATTCTGATAGTTTCTTTGCCTTAAGTTTGCAGTTTTGGATATTTTTTCCCTTAAATTCAGAGTTCCCTGTACCCACCTCATCTACAGATTGTTGGTTTCCTGTGGCATCTGCCAGGTCAACGCCGCGGGTCTCGGGCAGCAGGATGCAGAACAGGGCCACCAGCACAGGGATGCTGCCAAAGATGGCTTTGGGGATGGCCCGGTGGTACTGGGCCAGGGGGATGATCAGCGGGGCCAGGATGCCGGCCACCCTCGCCATGGTCGAGCACAGCCCCACGCCCGTCTGCCTGCAGGAGACAGGGCCACAGGGAGGGCAGGGGTGTTGGGGAAGATGAAACAGGAAAGCCTTATAAATATGATTGTCTGGCAAAAGATTTTGAGAATATAGGAACTATAAGTGAGATTGAAATGAAAGCAAGCTTTGAGATCCCTCAGTTACTGAACAACTGGAAAACAATGGTGTTGCTGGCTGAAGGTAATCCCCTTTTGATGGAACAATACCCTCTGCTTGCAGACAGGTCCAAGGGTCACAGCAGACCCTACTAACTTGGCAGAAGGGGCCCAAAGAGGAGGTTTTAGGGTTTAAAATGTAACACAGTATGGTAATGTAATGACTCCTATAGGCTATGTGTAAATGCTATAGGATTTGTATCTTGTACTAGATTGGTCAGTGAGAATTAGAATATTCAACACAGAAGAAGATTTATTGTATTGTAACAGGAACCTCGCTCTCTTACCCTTTTACTCTCTTACCCTCTCATCCTCTCTCCCCCTCTCTTCTTTGGGGCCTGCTCTGAGCTGTGGCTGGCAGCTCCCAGCAGGGCCCTGCACCCAGGCCCTTGGCAATAAACCCCAAGTTCCAAGCCCTGGCTCCAGAGATCTCTCATCTCCATCCATCCCGACTGTCCTACCCCCATCACTCCTACAAGAGGTCAACAGTCCTGCTCTGAATGTGGCCCTGTGGCCACCTCCAGCCATGGCAGAAGGAAGCTCTGATGTGTGGGGCCATCTCACCTGAGGATGGTGGGGAAGAGCTCAGCGGCGTAGACGTAGGAGGTGGAGAAAGCGGCCGTGGCTGTGAACTTGCCAATGATAGCCAGGACAGTGATTACCACAGGTTGGTCTGAGGGGAGGAGGAAAAACAACCACTGTGACCTCCAGGGGAATGGTTCACTTGGGACCAGAACTCTCTGCAGTGGGACTTCTTGGGATAGCCCTTTCTAATAGATTTGCTAAGCAAAGCTACCGCCTAACCCATTGGAAATGATCCCCAGCATACCCTTACCTGCAAAATGCCCTCTGGCAAAGAGAACCTAGATTTCTCCTGAGGCCTTGGGCATTTTCTAGATGTGCAACTGAAGTGATCTGCTGAGCCAGCACAGTTGTTTGGGGAGGGCTTGGTTGGAAATGCCATGTCCCTGACCTGGAAGGCGTTGGGAAGCCGCACTGTTACCTGCAGTCTCACTCACAGCCCTGGCACAGTAGCAGGGTGGGGTATGCACTGGGGCACAACCTGATGCAAACTGATGAGGGGGAGTGGGCATTTGCTTTTGCTTTTTCTCTTCATCTAAGAAAGGGAGGCATGGTGGCTTTTAAAGCACTTCTTCTGCTCTAGCTTTCTGCCAAGGGGTGGTGGTGTCCAGTGGGTGGGTGGTGGGCAATGGACACTGCCTGCCAAGGGCCGGGAGCTGTGGGAGAACCAGCACAGCCCTGAGGGAGAAGGAATGCAAGGTGAGGGGAAGCCAGAATGCTGGGGATGCAGCAGCCTGGGGGCTGTGACCATGGGGGCAGCTGAGCCCGTGGGAGTGAGAGTGGGTCTGCCAGGGTGGGAGGGTGGCTCTGAACAGGGGTAGGGATGTGCAGGGCCCTGCCCAGCCCTGCTCACAGGCTGGGAAGGTTCACCTTCAGGGATGCCAGTGAGGATGAGGCATATGAGGCCAGCCAGCAGCAGGAGAATGCCCTGCACTTTCTTCCTCCCAAACCACTCCAGCAGGAAAATGCAGGAAATTCGAGCTGGAAGCTCCACTGCTCCAAAGGCCAGCTGTGTCAGGTAGATGTCCAGACCAAAATCTGTCACGCTGAGGCTCAGCCCATAGTAGACAATGCTGTCTGCAAACCTGGAATTCAAGTAAAGCAGAGTAGAACATGTGACCAGATGGTTTTCTGGGGTTTATAACCAAAAATTAGAAAGGTTAGAACACATGCAATTTATGTAAATTCCCAGCAATCTCTATTTTTGTTCTAGTCAGCACCTTTGACAGTTGTGTGGGTCATAGTTGCAGGAGATAAAGCAGAATGGATGTCCATATGGTCAGCAAATTCTAGACTGAGCCCAAAGCTTCTAGATAAGCACAAAACTCCTCCAGGGCGCAGGGATTGCCAAAGCTGGAATTACTCAAGCCTTTCTAACAAAACCCACAGTATGATGGATAATCATCTTCCCATGCCCAGACATGGTAAATCTGGTCCAGTATGTGGAGGTAGAAAGATAGCAGATAAAGATATATAGATGTATACTGAAAGAAAAATCACTTTAATTTACAGTTCCTGTCAACCATTGACTTCTTCTCTTTCACCTAGTAGTTTTGACAGAGGGGACCAGGGAATGTCTTACCAGACACATGACATGATTAAAGTCACCTTCAGCATGTGCTTTGTCCTGAAGAGATCCAGGAAACTTCCAGACTTGACCTCTTTCTCAGGCTTCAACTTCAAAACACAGAAAGACAAAGAGTCAGAGCAGGAAAAGGAAAGCCACGTCCAGCTCCTTTTCCACCTGCACACCATGGGAAGCCTCAGTGGGACAGGCCTGTGACCCCAGTGCTGGGCAGGGAGGGCAGCCCCACTGCCCTCTGTGTGCCCAGCACAGGGGGTGGTGGCTGAGAGGTTCCTCAGGATGAACATTCCCCCAGGGTAGGAACTTTGGGGTGGGCAAGGAGGGAACTGCCCCTCAGGCATTTCTGCCTGGAAACCCAGAGACTAAAGAGAGACTCTGTGCTCATCAGTCCCACTCCTGGAATGCTCACAGGAGCAAAGCCAGGGAAGCATTTCAGTGCTTCCCACATGCCCAGGGGGAGCCCAGAAAGCTCCAGGCTGAGCCTCAGCAGAGGCTGGGCCTCTCCCCTGGCCTGGTCCCTGTGGAGCTCAGCTGGAGCTGGAGTCCCCCAGAGCCCATGGCCAGCCCAGCCCCAGGGGGAATGCAGAGATGTTTGTGGGATGAGCTGAGCCCCAGGGGCTGCTGCCAGGCCCAGGGCAGTGTCTGAGGCCAGGCCCCCCCAGTACCTGCTCCAGGAGCTCTGCTGGGAGGCTGCGCTTGTTGGTGGCTGCCGCCTTCTGCAGCACCTTCTTGGCTTCCTCGATTCTGCCCTTGGTCACCAGCCAGCGAGCTGACTCTGGGAGCACCCTGCCACGAGAGGAGGCCAGCACATGCTGCTGTGCCCTGCTGAGATCCCCACAGCCCCTTTCTCTGGGACCATGTCCAGCAGGCCTTGGAATCACCACAGGACCAGATCCCAGAACCACAGAACCTTCTGTGATGGAAGGGAGCCACAAGGATCATCAAGCCCAACCCTAAAGTGAATGGCCCATGGGATCAATGGGTCTAAACACCCTAAATTTAGGCTCCAAAGGCCACATGTGGAGACCTGAAGCAGAGCAGCTGCTGCTCTCAGCAGTGCAGGGCCCAGGGAGATGTGCTGAGCTCTGCAGCAGCTCCTGCAGCACCTGCACTGCGATGGGAAAGACCCAGCTTGGTTCTGAGCTGCTGCCTCCTCCTCACTCACACCCTCACATCAGGGTTGTGTTGTCGGAATTCAGGACATCCCTCCGGCTCTCCTGGATTGCCAAGATCCCTGCAGGGGGCTCAGAGACCCTGGCACAGAGCCCAAGACGCCTGTGACTTTGATTATGACCCATGGAACAAGTTACCAACCTTATATGAAGATCTGCAAACCACAAAATATAAGTAGAATAATAAGTTTGTCACAAGGTGAAAAATAGATTTTTGGGGTTTTTAGGATGGGCATTCAGGGGGCAAGATGGAGGAATCTGGGTTTCTCCTTCTTCTTCTTGGCCTCCATCTTCTGCTGTGATGTTGGCACTTTTAAATTGGTTTAGAGTAGAAGCTCACTCTCTAACATAGGTGATAGGTATTGGAAAGTCACTGTAAATATTGTACAGGTAGTTTTTAGTATAAAAAGATAACACTGCCCCAGGGCAGGCAGAGTGCCTCTGTCTGTCCTGCTGAGTGGATCTCATCAGGCCAGGAGAAAGAATTTTATAGCTAAGAAAAAAATAAACAACCTTGAGACTGAGAACTGAAGAGTTCTGACTCCTTCTTCGAGCACTGGACTGAGAAAAGAGACTTTCTAACGTATCTTGGGGTCACTCTGACCAGCTAAACCCCGGGATTTTATCTTCCAGAAGCTCTGCCCTGCTCCCGCTTACCAGATGTAGAAGAAAAGGGCAAACATAGGAGCTGATCCTGCAATCTCCAGCAGCCTCCAGTTGCGAATCCCATAACTCAAACCAGCCACTGACATCTGCCCGATGGCAAAAGCCGTGTGAGTGATGAGCAGCGCCTTAGTCCGGTGGGAGACACCAACCCATTCTGTAGCTAAGAGGAAAAACAAAGGTTCAGGAATTTTTTTGGGCTCTCTTTTGTTATTGTGTCTTGTGAGGCCGCATCTGCTGCCTCAGGGCAAGGGCCTCCCACTCACCCAGGGACACGACTGCAATCATAATTCCTGACACGGCAGCTCCCACGACACACCTGAAGGCCATGAACACATAGAAATGGGGCACAAAGGCAGTTCCCAGGCCAAAGACGCCCTGCAGGAGGATGCAGATGAGAAAGACTGGCCGCCTGCCTATCCTGTGGAAGGAGAGGGAAGACTCAGTCAGTACCTGCAGGGACCCCAGGGGGAGAGGAAAGAGCCCCGGGGGGATGCAAAGTGATTTGAGAACCAGAGGAGATTTGACATCCATGTGAACAAAGCTCCTCTATATACCCCAAGAAACAATGCGCAGAAAAATCAGTGTCTCCAGAGCTGACCCATCATGGTTCTGGCAAAGCCTGAGACACCAGCAGGGGCTGAACTTGTGATTCCTGAAGAACCCCCCCCAAGGTTGTATCTGCCTCTCTTTTCAACCCTCAGCCATTTGCAGAGCTCTCAGGGGGCCCAGATGCCCAGTCTCAGGCAAGGGGATGGCATCCTGTGAAGGTTTGGTGCATGGCCAGCCTGCCCCCTGATCTGGGCTGTCCCTGGTGCTGGGCAGTGTCTCTGGGAAGGAGGTGTGCTTCCTCACCTGTCACTTAGCATGCCAAAGATCATGGCTCCAATGAGAAGGCCAGCCATGTAGATGGACTGGGAGACATCATTCAGCACCGCCCTGTCGCACACTAGGTCAAACTGGAGGAAGGAAAACACAGAAGCTGTTGCTTTGGGCAGACTCCAGCTGCTTTCTGGGCTTGGGCAGCCTTTCTGCTTGGTGGTGGATGCAGGATTTGGGTGCCTGAGCTCTTGCTGCAGCCCCTGGGAGCAGAGAAGCCCTGAGAAGGGCTTGAGCCCTTCATGGAGAGCACTTAGGGCACAAATCAGTGGTGGGACTGGTGCCCATCTGCTGGGTGCTGGCATCTGCAGGATTCCCCTCCAGCCCAAAGGTCCCTGAGGGAGCATTCTGGTTGTCAGCTTTTATTTAAAGTGTGGTCTTGAGGTGAGAGCATTATCAGCTTTCTTGTCTGGCTGGAAAGGCAGGGCAGGGTGGAAAGAGGAGGAGAGCAGTGGTGGAAAGAGGAGGAGAGCAGTGGTGGAAAGAGGAGGAGAGCAGTGCTTTTTACTGATACAGGAGGAATGGGAAGGGATGCAGCTGCTGACAGCTGCAGAGAAGTCTTGTCTGAAATGGACTTGGTGCTCCAGGGACACCAAGGAGCCTTTGCAAATGCCAGAGGCTGGACTTTGTCCTCTGTCCCAGCTCCATGGAAGGTACTTGTGAGGAAGCGCTGGAGCTGGCAGGTAGGAAAGGAGGAGGAGGAGGAATGAGGGAAAGTGAGAAATGATCAAAGGTCTATAGAGGGAGAATCACAGAATCATGGAATCATTTAGGTTGGAAAAGACCTCCAAGAACCTCAAGTACAACGTTTGACAGACCACTACCATGTAAACTAGAAGGTGGGAGATGAGGCAGAATGGAGAAGTTGAGGTTGCTGATAAACAAAGCTTTTGGTCAACAGCATGGCCCTGGCGTGTCTTGTTGCAGCCCTGAAGGCTCCTGGAGGCCCAAGAAGTATCACTGACAAGCACTTGGAAGGTAAATGTCTTTCCCAGAGGAGATGATGTGAGTAGAAGCAGGCAGAGGAACAGGGGGTGCTGTGGCAGGGATGCCCAAATGTCCCTCCAGGCAGATCCATCATGAAGTCAAGGGTCGGGATAGTGGAAAGGGGCCAGATGATGGGCAGAACATGTGCTGGACTCACACCCCTAGGGTGCCTGCCTGTGCCCTCCCCAGGCATCCTCACCATGGCCTTGCTGCAACGAGCTCCCAGGGATTGCAGCTGCCATCTGTGTGATGGAGGCAAAGCCTGCAGTAAATCTCAACCTGACTGCACCACAGCTGGCACTGGCTGGCCAAAGCACAGGCCAGGATGTTCCACCCCCTCCCAGAAGACAATGACAGAAGGCAATGAGGCTTCTAGCCATGGTTAATACTGGCTCATTGCACTTCTCTTGTTTTATACCCATGTGAAATGTCAACAAAAGTGCCAAACATTAAACTCAAAATGGATCCCTGGAATCTGCAGACCCATACATTTACAGTGGAGAGATTACTGAAACCACTGATATAATGCCATCCATGTATTTTAGAGTTGCAGAAAGTAAGCTGGATAACCACAGAGGGATGGGAATGATGCTCACGAACTTTTGACTAAAGAGAGCTGGAAAGCCATAGAAGGGCGAGAATAATGCTGAAGAACTTTCGACTAAAAGAAAGCTGGATAACCATAGAGGGAAGGGCATAAGGCTGAAGAGGTTTTGACTAAAGAAAGCTGGAGAACTATAGAGAGAAGGGCATAAGGCTGAAGAACTTTTAACTTTAGACATTATTCTGAAAGTCACACCCACAGCTCTTCTGCACCACAGCTGGCACTGGCTGACCAAAGCCCAGCCCAGGCTATTGCAACCTCTCTCACCACAGCTGGCACTGGCTGACCAAAGCCCAGCCCAGGATATTCCCATCCCTCCTTTGCACAGCCCAGCCCATCCAGCAGCAGGTACAGACCTCGGTCAACAGGGACGGTGGCTGCTCTGAGGGGTACACCCAGCCACTGCTGCACTTCTCAGTGCGGTTGAGTCCGTAGGCCAGGATGGAATCCAGGTCCCAGTCCACCGGGGAGAACATGGAGCACTGCTCAAAGTGCCCGTCGGGGCCCCGGGGCAGGGTGAGGTTCAGCTGCTCCTCCTGCGTCAGGTTGGGGCCGACGGCGAGGATCCAGCTGGTGTCACAGTGGTGAGGCACTTCCACGACCATGAACACTTGGCCAACCATTTGGAAAGGGTTGAGAAGTAGTGGGAGGGAGAGGAGCAGGATCAGCAGTTTCTGATAGAGCCCAAACTCCCCCAGAGCCCTTAAAAGATCCCCAAACTCAGCCATGGCGAGCACCTCTGTGGCCAGGCTGCGCCGGTGCCTGCGGCTTAAATAGGCAAATATTAATGTTTAAACTGTGTCAGCACTAAAGCCCCAGTCCAGTGTGATAAAATGAGCACCTGCACTGGCACACCAGTCCATTCTGCTGATACAGTGCAGTGCTCCAGGTTGCACTTTGTCACCTGCCATTCCCTCCCTGCTCTAGAGAATAGATCAAAGGTGCCAGAGCACTGTCACTCTTGGGGATGGTGTAGTGACATCTTGTCCTTCTCCAGGCTGAGAAGTGTCCCAAGGCCTCCTGAAGGCAGCTGTGCTGCAGCACAAGGTTTGTGTCTGAGGCATGAAGCTGGCATTCTGCAAATGAGGGTGAATTTTGCTGGGGGTGGGGATGCAAACAGAGTAAATCTGCTGCTCCCATTAATGGTTTAATGACTACAGAGTGCATCCTGGAGACAGAGATATGTGAGAGAATATGGAAGAGAAGCAGAAGAGCACTTCCCCTCTGGAGCAGGAAATATGTCTGGTAGTCCAATAGACTTGCTCTTGATAGCTGTGTCCCAAGCTCTCTGTTTTCATTTGAAGAAACTCTGGTTACTCATCAAACTAGATCTAAGCTACAGTTTCTTGGGATAATGCTAAAATAGGCCTGGCTTAGAAAGTACCTTCAGAGAAAAGAGCAGGTTGCACCCAGAGACATTCAGAGCACACAGGATTTGGGAAATGACACCAGCTTGGCTTTGCCTGAGGTTCTGATGTCACTTGAGAAGCAGATTGACCTGAATTCTGCTGCACATCTGAGCTGCTTCCTGGGTAGACTCCCTGAGTGGCTTGTGTCTTTATTCCTGGCAAACTGGCTAGCTGGATTGCCCTCAGTGTGTGAAATTTTGTGTGTCATTTGGCAAAAGTTGGTTTTACCAGAGCTCCTGGCTACTTTTTGCACAGCCATGAACACATCAGTAACCTGCTCATTTCAAATCTGCTCTCCAGTGATTTGCCTTTCACTCTCAATGCCCATGGTATATCTGAGCCCCCAACAAAGTCACTCCTGGGTCACACAACCTGGATTGGTGTTTCAGGAGTGGGGATAGCTCTGTTGTGCTTATGAGAGTCAGTAAAGGAGAAGAATATTGGATTTGAAAGCATCAGCCCTAAGCTGGAGTGGGAGAGCGAGATCCCACTGGTTAGTGCTGTTCAGAATAAAGGAAGAGAGGAGTAAACGTTACTTAAAGTTGTGTAAAATTCACACCAGTGCTGTGCATTTATCATCTGCACACTCCAACAGCCAAACATCACTCAGCTCTGCATGCACATCCTTGGATGAGTGGACTTGCTGTTATTCAGAGACATTTCCTGAGCAGGAGGCTGAGCTACACGACTTCCAGAGATTCCTTTTACTGTGGTATTCACATGCCCTCTGAACAGACATAATATTTTATTTATTTTATTTTATTTAATTTCATTAATTTCATTTCATTTTGTTCTTTTTTAAAATTAATCATTTTAACACCTTTATATATTTTTTTACAGACAGCTGATTAAAACATGTGAACTGATATGCTTTATGACCCTTTTCAGCGTGCATGTGTTCATGCTTTGACCCTTTGGGTTTTCTCTTCAGCTTGTTTATCCTGAGTATAATTGTTAACTAACTGCTATAGCATTTATGGTATGTAATATTTCTGCAAAGGGCACTCAGGGAGGAGCAGAGTGCAGGGGCACAGGGAGAGCAGATTTAGCAATGTCCCCACACCCCAAGACTTCAAGACATCACATTTCCCTCTGCTGCCCTTCCGACCTTGGCAAACTCATTTCACTTTTCTTTGCTTATCATTGTACAGCTTATTTCAAGAATCACTTTTGCTCTGGTATCAGCAAACTTGTGCTGATTTTAGAGGGTTAAAGATCCCACACAGGTCTCCCAGTTGTTTTTGTGTTTTTTTTTTTTTCCCTTCACCTAGATAAAGAACTCCTTCTCTGAAAGGTCATAATTTAACATCTCCAGGTCTTCAGAAGACAGACTGTCATAATCTTCTTTATCTCCTAATGTTTTTCTGCTCCTGTTCATTTTTTCAGAAGCCTCCTGGTCTGTTTTGGTGGAATCAACATGAAAATGATCAAGGACACCCTGATTAGAGGTTTCAGAAGCCCAGCTGCTGAACGTGTATGTTGAGGGACAATTGTCATCCTGTGTAGGGAGATTCTTTTTTGTGGAGCCTTCAGCACTGAGCCCCATTCCAAACATTTCTTCTGCTGCCTTTGGAGCCTGGCGTTGTGGATCCACCTGCAGCAGGAGTTCACAGCCCTGAATCCCTTCCAGGTCTCTCATATTAATCTCATCCTGCCCATCAAGAAGCGAGAGGCTGGAGGTGTCCCAGGGCTCTAGTGAGGTGTTTGTTTCTAGTGAGGTTGGTTTATTTGTGGCATTTCTGGTGTGCTCAGTGAGCCACAGACCTGGTTTTGTGTCACTGGCACCTCTGTGGCAGCGAGAGTGCAGCCCCCTGTGCCCCCCAGGTACATCCTGGGGCTGGGTTTAGTGCTTTGCTGTGCGGGGTGGGGAGCCAGGGAGGCACGAGGCAGGGCTTTCACAGGCTCCAGGATGGGAGGGAGGGAGGCACAGGCAGGTCCTGTCTTCAGCTGGGCTTGGCCCTGCTGGATTGCAGCCACTCTCTGGGACACCTTCCCACCCTGCTTCCCTTCAGGCACATCCCCATCCCCATCCCCATTCCCAGGCTCTTCAGGGCCTCTCTGCTCTGTGTTCTTGGGCCAGGAACACCCCTGCTCTCTTTCCTTGTTGTAGGTGATTCCAGGTAAGAATCTTCTCTTCTCCAGTGCTCCCTCCTGACCCCTGAGCACCATCCTGCCTGCAGCCTGGTAGGATTGCAGGCCCAGTGCAGGCTTTTTCCAGGAGCATACTCCAGAGCCAAGAGCAGTTACAAAGGCCAACTGTGAAACAGTAGAAAAAAAAAAGTCAACACCATTTATTATTCACATATTGCATTACAAGTGTCTCTTTTCAAACTCAGAGCATAATTTATATTATTCATGTAGAAACTCAACTTCAACACCACATGGAAAGAAAAGCTAAATACGTGTGTGACAGGGGTGCAGTGACATCCTGATCAAACATCGAGGCTTGGGCTGAGGTGCAGCCCGACGACCCAAGGGATTGAGAGCAGGAGGGACAAACCCAGCGCCCACTTTTGCCCAGTACAGCCACTCTACTGGTGATTCTTTATTGCTGTAAAACACAACAGGGATGGTTCCACGGGTACCAGCTTGCAAAGGACTGGGGAACACATTGGGAGGCCAGCCAGGCATGACCAAACTGGGTTTCAGGGACACTTGGAAGTGCATCTGTTCCAAAGGCAGAGTGACATAGATCTCCTCTCCCTGTGACCATGGATATTGAGTTCATCATCTGAAAGACCACTTTCCAGGCAGCAATGCCTCCCTGGTCTGCTTCAAGAATGATGGACTCAGACTAGACTGTTAGTAGGTGCCTGTCCCATCATCGTTTGCTCTCTGAGCCTCTGCAGACGTCTTTCTCCAAGCCTCTGTCATCATCTCTGGTGTCTCAGAGATACACTTCAGTTTTCTGCTCCTGAAGATAAGAAGGAAAGAGGAGGAGATGAGACTGTAATCATCCCAGATTCTGATAATTTATTTGCCTTCAGTTTGCTGGTTTTGTGGGTGTTTTTTTTTTTCCCTTAAATTCAGAGTTCCCTGTACCCACCTCATCTAGAGGTTGTTGGTTCCCTGTGTCATCTGCCAGGTCAACGCCGCGGGTCTCGGGCAGCAGGATGCAGAACAGGGCCACCAGCACAGGGATGCTGCCAAAGATGGCTTTGGGGATGGCCCGGTGGTACTGGGCCAGGGGGATGATCAGCGGGGCCAGGATGCCGGCCACCCTCGCCATGGTCGAGCACAGCCCCACGCCCGTCTGCCTGCAGGAGACAGGGGCACAGGGAGGGCAGGGGTCAACACTCCTGCACTGAATGTGGCCCTGTGGCCACCTCCAGCCACGGCAGAAGGAAGCTCTGATGTGGGGGGACATCTCACCTGAGGATGGTGGGGAAGAGCTCAGCAGTGTAGACGTAGGATGTGGAGAAAGTGGCCGTGGCTGTGAACTTGCCAATGGTGGCCAGGACAGTGATTACCACAGGCTGGTCTGAGGGGAGGAGGAGAAACAACCACTGTAACCTCCAGAGGGATGGTTCACTTGGGACCAGAACTCTCTGCAGTGGGACTTCTTGGGACAGCCCTTTCTAATAAGACTTACTAAGCGAACATAACACCTAACCCATTGGAAATGATCCCCAGCATACCCTTACCTGCAAAATGCCCTCTGGCAAAGAGAACCCAGATTTCTCCTGAGGCCTTGGGCATTTTCTAGATGTGCAACTGAAGTGAGCTGCTGAGCCAGCACAGTTGTTTGGGGAGTGCTTGGTTGGAAATGCCATGTCCCTGACCTGGAAAGCATTGGGAAACCCTGTGGAGTCTGGTGGGCTAAAAGGGAAAAAATCCAAAACACTCCCCTGGAGGAAAACCCCTCAGCCCATAACCACTGTTTCTAGGGTGAGGAAAAAGGCTTCTCCCAGCTTGCCCTGCTGTGACATGAAGATTCAGTGTATCCCATTGTCCCTTGCCCCTTGCTCCACCCCTGTGCCCTCATCCCATTGGGCCTGGTGCTCTGCCCAGCCCCTCAAAATCCATATATAAATCCCTGCTTTCCCTACCTGAATGGCTCTTCATCCCTGTTCTCTTTAAAGGAAGAAGCTCAATAAAGACTCCCCTTGGAACCCTACACAAAGACACCATTTCTCCATCTGCATTTCCTGGATCACAGAAGATCTGAAATCACTCAGCGTGAGCACAGACGTGCCTGTGCCCTCGAGGTGTCTTTTTCAAGACACTTCTTTGGGAAAGTTGTGGCACTCTGAACAACGCCCGCTGTGAGCAGTGGCGCCCAATGTGGGGCCTCTGCAAAGAGGTCCCTGAGGATGCGACTCCTGCAGCCTCCCACTGCAGGAGAAAAGTCGCAGTTGGTGCAGCCACTTCCCCAAGGAGAACCGCCTGCATTTTGGTGAGGGCTCTCCAAGGGGCGACTGGGACCCTCTGAAGAGCTCAAAGAAGATGCTGGGGGCTGGTCAATGGGCTGACCACATCCAGCAAGTTTTCATTGGCCCAGCGGGAATTGCTAGCCCAAAGAAAAGGTTTTGAGTTTGTGTTGGGGTCTTTTGCCTTTCTTTTTCTCTTTTGCTGCTGGGTGTGGGATATAAGTTTGAGGATGGTCAGCAATCTTCGTTGCCCTAAGCTGAGTCCTCCTCAAAGAGACATCTTTTTCCAAGTTGTGGGTGCCCATGTAGCAGGGATATTTAAGTTTTCTATGCGGAATCTTAAGAGATTTATAACCTTAACTGTGGCTTTGTTATTTCTAATTAGTTTTGGGAAGTTTTACCCTTTGTTTCACATTATTGTTAAGTCAATGAAGAAAATGGGGAATTATTAAGGAAATGATTTGGGAAAAGTTTCAGGTCCCCATTCAAAACCACTTTTCCTTCATCTTCTCCCCAAGCCCCTAAACCCTCTTCCCTGCCTGAGGGGCAATTGGCAGGCGGATGCCGCTATTCAGCAGAGGGCTGCTGCCGTCTTCCTGATGCCTCCCCATCTCCTCTCTCCCCTCGCCAGGACAGCACAGACCATGCTGCTTTGGACTTTCCCCTCATCTTTCTTCCTATACCCGCATACCCTGTTTTGTCTCTTCCTGTTGTTGTTACCCTGCAAAATGGTGCTGGTAACATGGCTAGCCATGCCATTTTATCCTTTCCTTGTCCAAGTTTTCCCGCCCTCACACCCCAAAATGGCCACTTTCCTGCCTCTCCTCTGCCTTTTTCTGTGCCCTGCAATGTGCTTGGCTTCTCTCTTCCCCCTGTGTTGATGGGTGTAACAGCGCTGGGACCCTCCCCTTCCGTTGGGAATTCCCTCCCCATCCTGGACTCTATCCTTTCCTGTACCCCATCTGTTTTTGGCTCCTCCCCAGATGGTCACTCCCCTTCCAGTTCCCACAAGACTGGAGCCAGAAGTGGCAATGATGGTGACTGTAAGGAGTCCATATTGGCCTCCATGGCCACTCACCAACTGGAAGATTCTGGTTGCCCAAGAAGCCCCCATGCAGTCATAAAGTGCCCTCCATCCTCCTTGGAGGATGAGTAATGATTCCTCAGACTCAGATTCCAGTCCTGGGTCTAAGGATTGCTGGGCCAAAACACAGAGGAAAGCCACTTGGGAGTGGGATTCAGAGCTGGCCAAAATAATTCTTGGCCTTCCTAGTTGTGTATAAACAGGGGAGAAGGACAACATCACCTAACTCCTGGGAGACCTTTCCCTACGGAGAACTTAAGGAGTTTTGCAAGGCAGCCAAAGAGCATGGCCAGGGATCACATTTATTTAAGAACTTACTTGAAGCTACCTTCTATGCTCATGTTTTAGTACCCTATGATATTAAAAACATCATAAACTACCTCCTGTCCCCAGCCAAGTACATGATGTGGGAAAGGCAATGGAAAAAATATCTAAAGTCATTGGCAGATACATATTCCAAAGATGCAAACAAACCAAATTTAACAATTGAGCAAATGGCAGGAGAAGGTAACTTCCAAAAACTCATGGACCAAGCAAAAGACTTACCAGAAGCTGCACTTAATGATATTGCCACAGCTGCCAAATCATCATTGCTTCTCACTCCCGATGGCACCATTCCAACACAGAGCTTCATGAACATTAAACAAGGGGTCAATGAGACCTTCATAAAGCTTGTTGATGGACTTAAGGTTGCACTTGAGAGACAAATAAAAAGTCCAGAAGCCTGAAAGGAGGTTTTGAATAAAATGGTCATGGCCAATGCAAATACAGAGTGCAAAGTCGTAAGAGCCCTTCCCCTTGACATTGAACCATCCATTGAGCAAATGATGGAAGCCTGCACCAAACACACTTCTACAGAAAACACTGTTGCCCAAGCTGTTGCAAAGAGCATTGCAGAAGGCATATCAGGAACCTTTGCAGCAATAGCTTCAAGAGAAAATTGTAGATGTTTCAACTGCAGCAATTTCAGACATTTTCTAAAGGACTGTCCCGAGAGACTACTCATCAAGGACAACTGGAAAAACCATCAGTGGCTCCAGAATCAGCTGTGTTAACAACAGAGTCCAGGAAACTCAAAGCAGAGTGCAGGACGGCCCCGTGCTACATCAAATTAGAGGCTATCCCATCCTGGTCTCCCCACCACTTGTGAAGAACAAGAGAAGCAAGGACCATCTCTGAGTGTTCCACCCCAGATGCAGGAGATTCAATGTAAAGAAAGATACAGGTGGGCACCTGGCACCAGTTGGTAACTGTGCTGTCAATCGACTTCACCAGTGAAGGTATTTATAAGATCCCTACAGGAAAAACTGGGCCACCAGATGGTCCTTGGGACATCCTAATCATAGGACACACTTTGAACGGACTGGATGAAATTCATGGTATATCAGAAGTACAGACTATAGAATCCGGAGATGAAATTTTTGTTTCAATCTGTTGCACTGAACTACCTTTCCCCCTTTCTGCGGGCACGCCAATTGCACAGGCTTTTCTATTACCCAGAGACTGCCTGGAACAGGTTCCCCTCAACCCCACCATCATGTGGGTGCAGGCTGCAGGCTCAAACAAACCCATCATTGAGTGTGGCCTGTTCTAAGGGGGAGAAGATCTACCGGCTAGGTATGCTGGACACTGGGGCTTATGCCACTATCATCACCTGCTCTGAGGGCCAGCAAATTGGGAACTGCAGCCTGTGGTGGGGATGACCTTGGGGATTGGAGGTGCAGCAGTTTCCATGAGAAATAAAAGAAATATTGTTGTAGAAGGTCCCGTGGGCAAGATGGAGGCGATCAGACCATTTGTAGTGAGGGCACCAATCACCCTTTGAGGCAGGCACCTCATATCCCAGTGGGCAGCCTCTCTAAAAATCCAGTAGAGATTTTTAGTTGAGGCCACGGGCAAGTACACCAGTCCTGCCATCCCTCAACTCACCTGGAAACAAAATCATCCAGTGTGTGTTGATCAGTGGCCCATCTCTAATGAAAAGTTGCACACACTAGAGGCCCTTGTGGAGGAGCAGCTTGCCAAGGGCCACATCACTGAGACCAACAGCCCCTGGAACTCTCTTATCTTTGTTTTGGAAAAACCTGGCAAAGATAGGTGGAGGCTCCTCTCTGAACTCAGGAAAACAAATGATGTCACTGAAGACATGGGTCCCCTGCAGCCCAGTTTGCCCTCACCTTTTATGCTGCCCTAGGACTGGAAACTTGCCGTCACTGATATTAAAGACTGTTTCTTTAATATCCCCCTCCATCCTCGAGATGCCCCCGAGTTTGCGTTTTTGGTCCTGTCCCTAAACAGGCAGGCCCCTCAAAAAAGGTACCACTGGCTGGTCCTTCCTTAAGGAATGAAAAACTCCCTGACCATCTGCCAGTGGTACATAACCCACATCCTGTCGCCCATGAGGGGCCTGTTCCCTGATGTGGTAATCTATCACTACATGGATGATATCCTTGTCTGCGCACCTGAAGAAAATTACGTTAAAGTAACTTTAAAAAGAACTATCAGAGCCATTGAGGAGGCTGGGTTAGAGATCCGCGAAGACAAAATCCTGCCTGCTTGCCCCTGGACTAATGTGGGACTCTGGATCCATGAGTGGACCATTGTGCCCCAGCAACTGGCCATCTGGGATGACCCAAAGACCCTGTGAGACCTACACCAGCTTTGCAGGTCCATCAACTGGGTATGTCCCCATCTGGGGATGATGATGGAGGTCCTTGCACCACTCTTCAACCTGCTCTGTGGCAGTGAGGACCTGGATTTGCCATGCATTCCTCAGCTTGGGGAATCCATCATCAAGGTCCAGGAGGCCCTGTCTTTGTGTCAAGCCCACCGTTACAAGCCAGGCCTGCCTTTTCAACTGATTGTCATAGGTAAGGCCCTGAGGTTCCATGCCCTAATTTTTCAATGGGATGCAAGTTTGAAAGACCCCCTTTTAGTTATTGGCTGGGTCTTTCCCTATAATCAACCTACTAAGACTAATACCACTCCTCAAGAAATTATGGCAAATCTAATCAAAAAAGCCTAGGACTCACCTCTGCACTCTTGTGGGGTGTGAGTTCATATGCATTTACCTCCCACTGATGACTGGGGATCAATGAGAGCCTCCAGCTCACCCTAGATAGCTACATGGGCCAGATTTCTATTCATCTTCCAAAACACAAACTGTTCAGTTTGGCTGTCAGTCTGGTCCCTAAACTAATGCATAGTAGAACACCTCTCAAAGCCCTAATGGTTTTTACTGACAACTCAGGAGGATCCCACAAGTCAGTAATGACTTGGAGGGATCCCAGGACACAGAAGTGGGAGTCTGATGTCCAAATGGTGGAAGGATCCCCACAAATTGCAGAATTAGCTGCTGTTGTCAGAGCTTTTGAGAAATTCCAAGAACCTTTTAGTTTGGTAACAGATTTGGCCTACATAACCAGAGTAGCTATGAGGGCAGAACATCCTCTTTTAAAAGAGGTCTCCAACCCAAATTCGTATTGCATGCTTTCTAAATTAATATATCTCATCTCCCACAGAAAGCAACCCTACGACACAATGCATGCGAGGTCACACACTGACCTCCCAGGTGCCATCATTGAGGGAAACAAGAAGGCAGACACACTAGCCATGTCTGCTAACGCTGCCAATGTTCCTGACATCTTTGCCCAGATGAAGTTGTCACATGCTTTCTATCATCAAAATATCCCAGCTCTCATGAGGATGTTTCACCTGTGCAGAGAGCAAGCAAGAGCTGTGGCAGCCACCTGCTCAAATTGTCAAGCCTACCAAATTCCATCCTTCAGCTCCAGAGTCAACTCCAGAGACCTTGACAGTTGCCAATTGTTGCAGACCGATGTGACCCACTTCCCATCTTTTGGGAGGTTAAAATACATTCATAGATACCTTTTCTGGTGTGGTGTTTGCTTCAGCACACACAGGAGAGAACGCTAAACATAGCGTTCAACATCAGGCACTTCCTCCTGGCGCTCGCAACCCTGGGAGTCCCAGAAAGCATCAAGACTGATAATGGCCCTGCTTATGTCTCCCACGAGCTAAGAGTTCTTCAACCAATGGGGCATAAAGCACAGCACAGACATACCACATTCTCCCACAGGGCAATCAATTGTACAAAGGACTCATGGCACCCTTAAATGGGTCCTCAATCAGCAGTGGGGAGGAACAGAGATTATATCTCCCATTGAGAGGCTCTGTAAGGCTCTTTATGTTATTAATTTTCTAAATTGTTCCTTCTCAGAGCCAAACCCCCCCATACCCCAGCATTTCTCAAATTTGGCCAGAGCTAAGCTTGAAGAGAAACCGCTGGTGCTGATTTAGGATCCTGAAATTCAGCAAATATCCGGACCTTTCCAATTGATTACCTGGGGGAGAAGCTATGCCTGTGTCCCAACACCATCAGGCCCAAGATGGCTCCCAAAAAAAGCCAAAAACTTAGGCACAGCAAACACCGCCTCCACAGGCAATAACAAAAGTTCTACTGAGACAAATACAGGTCTACCAAAAGACCAGAGGAACAGTACCTGGAGACGAAGATGGTGTCATCAACTACAACGTCAAGTCAACCTTCCCATCAGCAGATAACAGATGACGCAAAGTGCCAGACAAGTTTAAACAAGTTGTTACCCCAGAATCACGCTTACCTTCATACTTACCTCTGTACCATGTCCCCTACTCTCTCTTCCTCCTTCCCAGCCTTTTCCCTTTTTTCCATAACCACCTCCCTATGCCATTTACTCACCTCCTCCTGCAAGCCTTTCCATTAAATAAAGAAGGAGGAATTGTGGAGGCCGGTGGGCCAACAGGGGAGAACCCCCCAATGCTCCCCTGGACGGAAAACCCCTCAAGCTATAACAATCTTTGTTAGGGTGAGGAAAAAGGCCTCTCCCAGCATGCCTTGCTGTGACATGAAGATTCAGTGTATCCCATTGTCCCTTGCCCCTTGCTCCACCCCTGTGCCCTCATCCCATTGGGCCTGGTGCTCTGCCCAGCCCCTCAAAATTCATATATAAATCCCTGCTTTCCCTGCCAGAAAGGCTCTTCATCCCTGTACTCTTTAAAGGAAGAAGCTCAATAAAGACTCCCCTTGGAACCCTACACAAAGACACCATTTCTCCTGCATTTCCCGGATCACAAAAGATCTGAAATCACTCAGCGTGAGCACAGACATGCCTGTGCCCCTGCGGTGTATTTACAAGACACTTCTTTGTGATGGTTGCAACTCTCTGAACAACGCCCGCCCTGACAAAGCCCCACTGTTACCTGCAGTCTCACTCACAGCCCTGGCACAGTAGCAGGGTGGGGTATGCCCTGGGGCACAACCTGATGCAAACTGATGAGGGGGAGGGGGCATTTGCATTTGCTTTTTCTCTTCATCTAAGAAAGGGAGACATGGTGGCTTTCAAAGCACTTCTTCTGCAATAGCTTTCTGCCAGGGGTGGTGGTGTCCAGTGGGTGGGTGGTGGGCAATGGACACTGCCTGCCAAGGGCCGGGAGCTGTGGGAGAACCAGCACAGCCCTGAGGGAGAAGGAATGCAAGGTGAGGAGAAGCCAGAATGCTGGGGATGCAGCAGCCTGGGGGCTGTGACCATGGGGGCAGCTGAGCCCGTGGGAGTGAGAGTGGGTCTGCCAGGGTGGGAGGATGGCTCTGAACAGGGGTAGGGATGTGCAGGGCCCTGCCCAGGCCTGCTCACAGGCTGGGAAGGTTCACCTTCAGGGATGCCAGTGAGGATGAGGCATATGAGGCCAGCCAGCAGCAGGAGAATGCCCTGCACTTTCTTCCTCCCAAACCACTCCAGCAGGAAAATGCAGGAAATTCGAGCTGGAAGCCCCACTACCCCAAAGGCCAGCTGTGTCAGGTAGATGTCCAGACCAAAATCTGTCACGCTGAGGCTCAGTCCATAGTAGACAATGCTGTCTGCAAACCTGAAATTCAAGTAAAGCAGAATAGAGCATGTGACCAGATGGTTTTCTGGGGTTTATAACCAAAAATTAGAAAGGTTAGAACACATGCAACCTATTTAAATTCCCAACAATCTCTATTTTCATTCTAGTCAGCACCTTTGACAGTTGTGTGGGTCATAGTTGGAGGAGATAAAGCAGAATGGATCTCCATATGGTCAGCAAATTCTAGATTGAGCCCAAAGCTTCTAGGTAAGCACAAAACTCCTCCAGGGCGCAGGGATTGCCAAAGCTGGAATTACTCAAGCCTTTCTAACAAAAGCCACAGTATGATGGATAATCATCTTCCCATGCCCAGACATGGTAAATCTGGTCCAGTATGTGGAGGTAGAAAGATAGCAGATAAAGAAATATAGTTGTATAATGAAAGAAAAATCACTTTAATTTACAGTTCTTGTCAACGATCGACTTCTTCTCTTTCACCAAGTAGTTTTGACAGAGGGGACCAGGGAATGTCTTACCAGACACATGACATGATTAAAGTCACCTTCCGCAGGTGTTTTGTCCTGAAGAGATCCAGGACACTTCCAGACTTGACCTCTTTCTCAGGCTTCAACTTCAAAACACAGAAGGACAATGATTCAGAGCAGGAAAAGGAAACCCACGTCCAGCTCCTTTTCCACCTGCACACCATGGGAAGCCTCAGTGGGACAGGCCTGTGACCCCAGTGCTGGGCAGGGAGGGCAGCCCCACTGCCCTCTGTGTGCCCAGCACAGGGGGTGGTGGCTGAGAGGTTCCTCAGGATGAACATTCCCCCAGGGTTGGAACTTTGGGGTGGGCAAGGAGGGAACTCCCCCTCAGGCATTTCTGCCTGGAAACCCAGAGACTAAAGAGAGACTCTGTGCTCATCAGTCCCACTCCTGGAATGCTCACAGGAGCAAAGCCAGGGAGGCATTTCAGTGCTTCCCACATGCCCAGGGGGAGCCCAGAAAGGTCCAGGCTGAGCCTCAGCAGAGGCTGGGCCTCTCCCCTGGCCTGGTCCCTGTGGAGCTCAGCTGGAGCTGGAGTCCCCCAGAGCCCATGGCCAGCCCAGCCCCAGGGGGAATGCAGAGATGTTTGTGGGATGAGCTGAGCCCCAGGGGCTGCTGCCAGGCCCAGGGCAGTGTCTGAGGCCAGGCCCCCCCAGTACCTGCTCCAGGAGCTCTGCTGGGAGGCTGCGCTTGTTGGTGGCTGCCGCCTTCTGCAGCACCTTCTTGGCTTCCTCGATTCTGCCCTTGGTCACCAGCCAGCGAGCTGACTCTGGGAGCACCCTGCCACGAGAGGAGGCCAGCACATGCTGCTGTGCCCTGCTGAGATCCTCACAGCCCCTCTCTCTGGGACCATGTCCAGCAGGCCTTGGAATCACCACAGGACCAGATCCCAGAACCACAGAACCTTCTGTGATGGAAGGGACCCACAAGGATCATCAAGCCCAGCCCTAAAGTGAATGTCCCATGGGATCAATGGGTCTAAACACCCTAAATTTAGGCTCTGAAGGCCACATGTGGAGACCTGAAGCAGAGCAGCTGCTGCTCTCAGCAGTGCACGGCCCAGGGAGATGTTCTGAGCTCTGCAGCAGCTCCTGCAGCACCTGCACTGCGATGGGAAAGACCCAGCTTGGTTCTGAGCTGCTGCCTCCTCCTCACTCACACCCTCACATCAGGGTTGTGTTGTTGGAATTCAGAACATCTCTCTGGCTCTCCTGGATTGCCAAGATCCCTGCAGGTGGCTCAGAGACCCTGGAACAGAGCCCAAGACG
Source organism: Calcarius lapponicus (assembly GCA_039654755.1). Classification (NCBI taxonomy): domain Eukaryota; kingdom Metazoa; phylum Chordata; class Aves; order Passeriformes; family Fringillidae; genus Calcarius; species Calcarius lapponicus. Next base: position 9,841,408 of record CM077464.1, on the reverse strand, counting down.
CCTGTGACTTTGATTATGTGGACCATGGAACAGGTTACCTACCTTATATGAAGATCTGCAAACCACAAAAGTGTAAGTAGAATAATAATTAGTTTGTCGTAAGGTGAAAAATAGACTTTTGGGGTTTTTAGGATGGGGGTTCAGGGGGCAAGATGGAGGAATCTGGGTGCGTCCAGCCTTTCTCCTCCTTCTTCTTGGCCTCCATCTTCTGCTGTGATGTTGGCACTTTTAGATTGGTTTAGAGTAGAAGCTCACTGTCTAACATATGTGATGGGTATTGGAAAGTCATTGTAAATATTGTACAGGTAGTTTTTAGTATAAAAAGATAACACCGCCCCGGGGCAGGCAGAGTGCCTCTGTCTGTCCTGCTGAGCAGTTCTCATCAGGCCAGGAGAAAGAATTTTATAGCTAAGAAAAAAATAAACAAATAAACAACCTTGAGACTGAGAACTGAAGAGTTCTGAATCCTTCTTTGAGCACTGGGCTGAGAAAAGAGACTTTCTAACGTATCTTGGGGTCACTCTGACCGGCTAAACCCCGGGTTTTTGTCTTCCAGAAGCTCTGCCCTGATCCTGCTTACCAGATGTAGAAGAAAAGGGCAAACATAGGAGCAGATCCTGCAATCTCCAGCAGCCTCCAGTTGCGAATCCCATAACTCAAACCAGCCACTGACATCTGCCCGATGGCAAAAGCCGTGTGAGTGATGAGCAGCGCCTTAGTCCGGTGGGAGACACCAACCCATTCTGTAGCTAAGAGGAAAAGCAAAGGTTCAGGAGTTTTTTTGGGCTCTCTTTTGGTATTGTGTCTTGTGAGGCCGCATCTGCTGCCTCAGGGCAAGGGCCTCCCACTCACCCAGGGACACGACTGCAATCATAATTCCTGACACGGCAGCTCCCACGACACACCTGAAGGCCATGAACACATAGAAATGGGGCACAAAGGCAGTTCCCAGGCCAAACACGCCCTGCAGGAGGATGCAGATGAGAAAGACTGGCCGCCTGCCTATCCTGTGGAAGGAGAGGGAAGACACAGTCAGTACCTGCAGAGACCCCAGGGGGAGAGGAAAGAGCCCCGGGGGGATGCAGAGTGATTTGAGAACCAGAGGAGATTTGACATCCACGTGAACAAAGCTCCTCTATACACCCCCAGAAACAATGTGCAGAAAAATCAGTGTCTCCAGAGCTGACCCATCATGGTTCTGGCAAAGCCTGAGACACCAGCAGGGGCTGAACTTGTGATTCCTGAAGAACCTCCCACAAGGCTGTATCTGCCTCTCTTTTCAACCCTCAGCCATTTGCAGAGCTCTCAGGGGGCCCAGATGCCCAGTCTCAGGCAAGGGGATGGCATCCTGTGAAGGTTCGGTGCATGGCCAGTCTGCCCCCTGATCTGGGCTGTCCCTGGTGCTGGGCAGTGTCTCTGGGAAGGAGGTGTGTTTCCTCACCTGTCACTTAGCATGCCAAAGATCATGGCTCCAATGAGAAGGCCAGCCATGTAGATGGACTGGGAGACATCGTTCAGCACCGCCCTGTCGCACACCAGGTCAAACTGGAGGAAGGAAAACACAGAAGCTGTTGCTTTGGGCAGACTCCAGCTGCTTTCTGGGCTTGGGCAGCCTTTCTGGGTGGTGGTGGTGGTGGATGCAGGATTTGGGTGCCTGAGCTCTTGCTGCAGCCCCTGGGAGCAGAGAAGCCCTGAGAAGGGGTTGAGCCCTTCATGGAGAGCACTTGGGGCACAAATCAATGGTGGGACTGGTGCCCATCTGCTGGGTGCTGGCATCTGCAGGATTCCCCTCCAGCCCAAAGGTCCCTGAGGGAGCATTCTGGTTGTCAGCTTTTATTTAAAGTGTGGTCTTGGGGTGAGAGCATTATCAGCTTTTTTGTCTGGCTGAAAAGGCAGGGCAGGGTGGAAAGAGGAGGAGAGCGGTGGTGGAAAGAGGAGGAGAGCAGTGCTTTTTACTGATAAAGGAGGAATGGGAAGGGATGCAGCTGCTGACAGCTGCAGAGAAGCCTTGTCTGAAATGGACTTGGTGCTCCAGGGACACCAAGGAGCCTTTGCAAATGCCAGAGGTTTGACTTTGTCCTCTGTCCCAGCTCCATGGAAGGTACTTGTGAGAAAGTGGTGGAGCTGGCAGGTAGGAAAGGAGGAGGAGGAGGAATGAGGGAAAGTGAGAAATGATCAAAGGTCTATAGAGGGAGAATCACAGAATCATGGAATCATTTAGGTTGGAAAAGATCTCCAAGAACATCAAGTGCAACGTTTGACAGACCACTACCATGTAAACTAGAAGGTGGGAGATGAGGCAGAATGGAGAAGTTGAGATTGCTGATAAACAAGGCTTTTGCTCAACAGCATGGCCCTGGCGTGTCTTGTTGCAGCCCTGAAGGTTCCTGGAGGCCCAAGAAGTATCACTGACAAGCACTTGGAAGGTAAATGTCTTTCACAGAGGAGATGATGTGAGTAGAAGCAGGCAGAGGAACAGGGGGTGCTGTGGCAGGGATGCCCAAATGTCCCTCCAGGCAGATCCATCATGAAGTCAAGGGTCTGGATAATGGAAAGGGGCCAGATGATGGGCAGAACATGTGCTGGACTCACACCCCCAGGGTCCCTGCCTGTGCCCTCCCCAAGCATCCTCACCATGGCCTTGCTGCAGCGAGCTCCCAGGGATTGCAGCTGCCATCTGTGTGATGGAGGCAAAGCCTGCAGTAAATCTCAACCTGACTGCACCACAGCTGGCACTGGCTGGCCAAAGCACAGGCCAGGATATTCCATCCCCTCCCAGAAGGCAATGACAGAAGGCAATGAGGCTTCTAGCCATGGTTAATACTGCCTCATTGCACTTCTCTTGTTTTGTACCCAAAAGGGCCAAAGATTAAACTCAAAATGGATCCCTGGAATCTGCAGATCCATACATTTACAGTGGAGAGATTACTGAAAACACTGATATAATGCCATCCAGGTATTTTAGAGTTGCAGAAAGTAAGCTGGATAACCATAGAGGGAAGGGCATAAGGCTGAAGAGCTTTTGACTAAAGAAAGCTGGATAACCATAGAGAGAAGGGAATATGGATGAAGAACTTTTGACTTCAGACATTATTCTGAAAGTCACACCCACAGCTCTTCTGCAGCACAGCTGGCACTGGCTGACCAAAGCCCAGCCCAGGATATTCCAACCTCTCTCACCACAGCTGGCGCTGGCTGACCAAAGCCCAGCCCAGGATATTCCCATCCCTCCTTTGCACAGCCCAGCCCATCCAGCAGCAGGTACAGACCTCGGTCAGCAGGGACGGTGGCTGCTCTGAGGGGTACACCCAGCCACTGCTGCACTTCTCAGTGTGGTTGAGTCCATAGGCCAGGATGGAATCCAGGTCCCAGTCCACCGGGGAGAACATGGAGCACTGCTCAAAGTGCCCGTCGGGGCCCCGGGGCAGGGTGAGGTTCAGCTGCTCCTCCTGCGTCAGGTTGGGGCCGACGGCGAGGATCCAGCTGGTGTCACAGTGGTGAGGCACTTCCACGACCATGAACACTTGGCCAACCATTTGGAAAGGGTTGAGAAGTAGTGGGAGGGAGAGGAGCAGGATCAGCAGTTTCTGATAAAGCCCAAACTCCCCCAGAGCCCTTAAAAGATCCCCAAACTCAGCCATGGCGAGCACCTCTGTGGCCAGGCTGCACTGGTGCCTGCGGCTTAAATAGGCAAATATTAATGTTTAAACTGTGTCAGCACTAAAGCCCCAGTACAGTGTGATAAAATGAGCACCTGCACTGGCACACCAGTCCATTCTGATGATACAGTGCAGTGCTCCAGGCTGCACTTTGTCACCTGCCATTCCCTCCCTGCTCTAGAGAATAGATCAAAGGTGCCAGAGCACTGTCACTCTTGGGGATGGTGTAGTGACATCTTGTCCTTCTCCAGCCTGAGAAGTGTCCCAAGGCCTCCTGAAGGCAGCTGTGCTGCAGCACAAGGTTTGTGTCTGGGGCATGAAGCTGGATTCTACAAATGAGGGTTAATTTTGCTGGGGGTGGGGATGCAAACAGAGTAAATCTGCTGCTCCCATTAATGGTTTAATGACTACAGAGCACATCCTGGAGACAGAGATATGTGAGAGAATATGGAAGAGAAGCAGAAGAGCACTTCCCTTCTGGAGCAGGAAATATGTCTGGTAGTCCAATAGACTTGCTCTTGATAGCTGTGTCCCAAGCTCTCTGTTTTCATTTGTAGAAACCCTGGTTACTCATCAAACTAGATCTAAGCTACAGTTTCTTGGGATAATCCTAAAATAGTCCTGGCTTAGAAAGTACCCTCAGGGAAAAGAGCAGGTTGCATCCAGAGACATTCAGAGCACACAGGATTTGGGAAATGACACCAGCTTGGCTTTGCCTGAGGTTCTGATGTCACTTGAGAAGCAAATTGACCTGAATTCTGTTGCACATCTGAGCTGCTTCCTGGGTAGACTCCCTGAGTGGCTTGTGTCTTTATTCCTGGCAAACTGGCAAGCTGGATTGCCCTCAGTGTGTGAAATTTTGTGTGTCATTTGGCAAAAGTTGGTTTTACCAGAGCTCCTGGCTACTTTTTGCACAGCCATGAACGCATCAGTAACCTACTCATTTCAAATCTTCATTTCAAATCTGCTCTCCAATGATTTGCCTTTCACTCTCAATGCCCATGGTATATCTGAGCCCCCAACAAAGTCACTCCTGGGTCACACAACCTGGATTGGTGTTTCAGGAGTGGGGATAGCTCTGTTGTGCTTATGAGAGTCAGTAAAGGAGAAGAATATTGGATTTGAAAGCATCAGCCCTAAGCTGGAGTGGGAGAGCGAGATCCCACTGGTTAGTGCTGTTCAGAATAAAGGAAGAGAGGAGTAAACGTTACTTAAAGTTGTGTAAAATTCACACCAGTGCTGTTCATTTATCATCTGCACACTCCAACAGCCAAACATCACTCAGCTCTGCATGCACATCCTTGGATGAGTGGACTTGCTGTTATTCAGACACATTTCCTGAGCAGGAGGCTGAGCTACACGACTTCCAGAGATTCCTTTTACCCTAAATGCGTCTCTGGCCAAGGAGATCTGCTCTGGCAGAGGCGTTTTGTCCCTGTCCTGCCTTCTGTGCAACAAGCTCAAGTCTTCAGGCTCACCCTGTTGTGTGTGGATCATGGTGTCCCCTCCCATTCCTCCTTTTGGCACTGGTGAGGCAGGGAGATTGTTGGGGCATTTTATTATTTTATTTACTTTATTTTATTTTATTTTATTATTTCATTTAATTTCATTTTATTTCGTTTCGTTAATTTCATTTCATTTTGTTCTTTTTTAAAATTAATCATTTTAACACCTTTATATTTTTTTTTTTTTTTACAGACAGCTGATTAAATCATGTGAACTGATATGCTTTATGCCCTTTTCAGCATGCATGTGTTCATTCTTTGACCCTCTGGGGTTTCTCTTCAGCTTGTTTATCATGAGTATAATTGTTAACTAACTCCTGTAGCATTTATGGTATGTAATATTTCTGCAAAGGGCACTCAGGGAGGAGCAGAGTGCAGGGGCACAGGGAGAGCAGATTTAGCAATGTCCCCACACCCCAAGACTTCAAGACATCACATTTCCCTCCGCTGCCCTTCCGACCTTGGCAAACTCATTTCACTTTTCTTTGCTTATCATTGTACAGCTGATTTCAAGAATCACTTCTGCTCCGATATCAGCAAACTTGTGCTGATTTTAGAAGGTTAAAGATCCCACACAGGTCTCCCAGTTGTTTTTGTGTTTTTTTTTCCCCTTCACCTAGATAAAGAACTCCTTCTCTGAAAGGTCATAATTTAACATCTCCACGTCTTCAGAAGACAGACTGTCATAATCTTCTTTGTCTCCTGATGTTTTTCTGCTCCTGTTCATTTTTTCAGAAGCCTCCTGGTCTGTTTTGGTGGAATCAACATGAAAATGACCAAGGACACCCTGATTAGAGGTTTCAGAAGCACAGCTGCTGAACGTGTATGTTGAGGGACAATTGTCATCCTGTGTAGGGAGATTCTTTTTTGTGGAGCCTTCAGCAGTGAGCCCCATTCCAAACATTTCTTCTGCTGCCTTTGGAGCCTGGCGTTGTGGATCCACCTGCAGCAGGAGTTCACAGCCCAGAATCCCTTCCAGGTCTCTCATATTAATCTCATCCTGCCCATCAAGAAGTGAGAGGCTGGAGGTGTCCCAGGGCTCTAGTGAGGTGTTTGTTTCTGATGAGATTTCCTGGAATAAATCAAAAGGATTTGGATCAAATAAAGGTGGAGTTTCTGCCTCTGAGTTTTGCAAAACTGAATTTGGAGTTTCATTTGCTACACTGGGAAAATCTTGTTGTCCAGAAAACAACAAGTTACTGCCCCCCAGAAAATCCATGTTTCCAAACTGAAGTTCAGCATCCTTGGGTAACTCTTCTGAATTTCCTGGTGAAAAAAAAAAACCCATCCTGTGCCCCTGTGTCCTGGACATCCAAGCTCAACAGGTTCTGGGTTCCTGGCAGATGAGCATCATGGTGATTCCCTTCCCTGGTGAGATTTTTGCTGCTGTCAGCTGCAGGCACAAGCTCTGGAGGAAGCTGTAGTGTGTTTGTCCCATGATTTGAGCTTCCTGCAGATTCTTTCTGACTTTTCTGTGCTGGCATGAGAGGGGGCCAATAGCTGTTGTGTTGCGGCCAAACCTGACTATTTAAAGACTCTTGGTCATTAATGTTGAGCTCAGTTCTCTCACATTTATCATCATGTGACATGGGAGCTGACAACAGGACATCAGCTTCCTTGCCCTCAGCAGAGCCTGAGGATCCTCCAGAGCTCTCCTGGATGTGTTTAGGGAACACCTCCACCTCTCCAGGCTGTGGCAGCTGATCATTCTTGGAGGCATTTTGCTCTGCTTGGCTGGAGGAGCTGAGGAGCCCCTGGGCCTTTTCTGTCCTGCCATCAATATTTGCTGGTTCTGAGGATCCTGCAGGTTTTTCTGGTGGGCTCTGCTTCTTCGCTGAGGAGTGTCCAAACAAAGTGGCAAGGGCTGATTGGGGTTTTGTGGGTTTCCTCTGGGTTGTTGCTTCTTTCCTGGCAGTTCTGCCTTTGTCTTCAGAGCCAAAAAGGGTAATGAAGGGGTTTTTCCCAAGCCTGAAACCTTTACCTGGTGTCTCTCTACAGGCTTGGCTGCTTCTGGCCTCCTTGCTCTGGACCCCGGTCTGTGACACAGGCACAGTGCTTTCCCCTGGAAGTTTCAGATCCACTTTTTCTTCACCTACTGGATGGCCTCCAGATTTGTCCAAGGATGTATTTGATTTGGGATATTCTGATGTCTTGCCTGGTTGCTCTGAAATGTGCAAGGTGTTTCCACTAAGAACTTCCCTGGATTCCTTTGACTTGGGCTTGTTGACTTCATCATGTGAGAGGCAAGGGGCACAAGTTCCTTTCAGAGGTGTGTCTGTTGATATTAGAAAATCCTTGTCAGATGATTTGGTATCATGTCTCCAAATACCCTCATTAGTGTCACTTTTCGGTGGGCCACATGTATCCTTGGGTTCTGTTTCTTGTAAAGAGGATGCATTGTGATCATCTGTCCTGTCTGGACTACCAGCTGAAGTGACTCTGCTCTTTTCAGCTTCATTTTCCTGAGATGTATGCTCAGGACTGGGCTCTTCTACAGAAGCTGACTTAGTTACTGGCTTCTCCTCTTTTGTCTTCTCAAATTCTGCCACTTTGCTCTCAATTCCAGGCAAAACACTTCTGCTGGATGGCTGCAGAGCTTCCCCCAAAGTTAATGGCATCTGTTTGCCAGGGAATTCCCTGGTGTTTGATTTCTCTTTCACCATTTCAGTGATCTCAGGTGACACACCCAGCCCTCCTGGCTCCAGGGAACCAGAAGAGGTCCTCAACACTCCGGAGGGGGAATGGGCTTCTTCAGCTTCATCTTCAGGGAGATCAACATCCTCAGCTGTATACTTTAGCTCTGTATTTGTGGTGTTTCTGGTTTTGGGCTCTCCTGGCACATGAGTGGCCTGTGTGCTGTTCACTCCCTCTCCAAGGTGATGCTTGGCCCCTGCAGTATCTGGGGTGGCTGTGATCAGCTCAGGTTTGTCATCTGTGATTGTGCCTCCTTCTCTGGGTGCGCTCAGTGAGGCACAGACCTGGTTTTGTGTCACTGGCACCTCTGTGGCAGCGAGAGTGCAGCCCCCTGTGCCCCCCAGGTACATCCTGGCGCTGGGTTTAGGGCTTTGCTGTGCGGGGTGGGGAGCCAGTGAGGCACGAGGCAGGGCTTTCACAGGCTCCAGGATGGGAGGGAGGGAGGCACAGGCAGGTCCTGTCTTCAGCTGGGCTTGGCCCTGCTGGATTGCAGCCACTCTCTGGGACACCTTCCCACCCTGCTTCCCTTCAGGCACATTCCCATCCCCATCCCCATCCCCATCCCCATCCCCATCTCCATCCCCAGCCTCTTCAGGGCCTCTCTGCTCTGTGGTCTTGCGCCAGGAACCCCCCTGCTCTCTTTCCTTGGTGTAGGTGATTCCAGGTAAGAATCTTCCCTTCTCCAGTGCTCCCTCCTGACCCCTGAGCACCATCCTGCCTGCAGCCTGGTAGGATTGCAGGCCCAGTGCAGGCTTTTTCCAGGAGCACACTCCATTTCCAGCTTTCCCACCTACAGCCAAGGCTGGTTCTGAAGGTGGCCAGACTGCTCTGAGCTTGTTCCCTCCAAGGACAGCCCTGCTGTTCCTGTGCTCAGCCAGCTGCAGGTCACACTGTGCATTGAAGGATGTGGGTTTCTTTCTTGTTTCAGTCTTTTTGGCCCCTCTTTTACACCCATCCTGGGGCTGTGGTCCATGCTGAATCTGGTGGTGCTCCAGCCTTTCCATCTCACCTCTGCTTCCAGCCCCTGCCATCAGCTTGTAGTGGACTTGGCAGTAGAACACCCCGTGGAGGGCAGCATAGTTTTGCAAGCTGGAAAACACACATTGGCAGAGCTGTCAGTGGCTGTGAGGGAGGGGAGCTGTGGCACTGATGGACAGGCTTTCAGCAAAGCCATTTCTCACTGGGGAAGGGAGGGAAGGGGTTGAAGAATGAAACCTTTCAAAAGTGGTGTTGGCTTTCTCAGAATATGTTTGATTTTTCTTTCAAACACCAAAACAACGTGAAAAATTAAACATTTCCTTGCAATGCCTCTGGGGGCTGTAGCCTAGGTTATGTGCAATCCCCTTCTCATTTACAGGCCAGGCTACACAGCAGCACTTCATCTCTGCCCCTGTATGCACAGCCTGAACCTTATGGGTAAAAGTGCCCAGGGCTCCCATGATACAACTGCAGGATGGGAGGAAGTGTCTGCAGAGCTGGGGGCAGCAGGATTTCAATCAGGCTCACAGGGGTGGCTGTCTGAGCCACTGACAAGATAAAACAAGTCAGCTTTGTGCCCTGGGGATAGGGAAACCAATCATCCTGAGCTGCATGGCAAAGAGAAGTGAATGTTCCTCTATATTTGACTTTTTTAGGATTCCATGTGTAGTACTTCATCCAGTTTTGGGCTCTTCACAGCAAAAAGGACATTGCTGTACTGGAAGGAATCCCGCTAAAAGCCACTGAAGTGGTGAGGGACCTGTGTGACCTGAGGAGAGGCTGGAGCTGGGTTAGCCAGGGGAAGGTTAGAAGGGAGAAACTCACGGCTGTGTGTGTCTGTTTTATGGGAGGTTATAGAGAAGACAGGGCTGGAGTGCTCTTGGAGAGGGGCAGTGACAGGATGAGAGACAATGGGAACAAGTTGTGACACAGGGAATTTTGATGAGATGCAAGAAAAGCCATTTTCACTGGTGTGCAGACGTTCAAAGGGGGCCCCAACTGAGATTGTGCAACCTCCAGGCCTTGAAGCCATTCACACCTCTCCTGGGCATGTTCCTGAGCTCCTGCCCTGCTTGGGCCTGAGGGGGGTGGGTGCAGGCTTCCAGAGGTGCCTTCCAACCTACCTGGCTTGATGTGAAGCTTGGGAACATGATTTGGTGCTGGACAGTGCTGGGTAAATGGTTGGACCCAATGATCTTAGAGGCCTTTTCCAACCTTAATGATTCTATGAACATAGGAGGCACCCAAATGACCCCTCCAACTACATCTCCCATCAGTATTCCCAAACTGTGAACATTTATTGTGGTTCCAGCTCACCCTTGCACCACCATCCGTGCAGACTCCCGATCCAGAGGTGGGCAGACTTCAGCCTCCAGTGATGCAGAGGCAGATGGAATCATGGAAACTCCCTGGCCCTTTTCCTCATTTCCTGAGTCCTGCTCTGTCAGAATTACCCTTGGACAAACTTGATAGGAACTGCTTGGGCATCCCTTAGAAATAAATGCTCTGACCACTCACCTCAGCTTCCTCCCGCAGACGCGGCAGCAGAAACACGAGTGGTGCACACAGAGCTTGTCCGTGCCCACACGCTCCATGGGGTAGACAGGCTGCAGGCAGGAGGCACACATTTCTTTCAACGTGGGCTGAGGAAGAAGAGACTGAGGTTAAAAAACTGAATCATGACCAGCTGGAAGTGCACCTGCAAGGTAATTTACTGAATCTCCTGATTGTGCTGTGTTTTCTTGCTGTTCTCCTGCAGATCTATTGGGAGAATTGAGACTCCTGTCTGACTCAAATTGCTTGTCATCTTGGATAGGTCAGTGTTGATATTCAGTCAGAACAGAAAGACAGAACACCCTTGCATCTCTGATGAGAAAAAATATGTTCATTTGATTGAGAGTAAATGATTCATTCAGTTGAATTATTTAAAAACCTTGAGTGAGGTGAGAAATGTTGCTCTGACTCAAAAACTCCTGGAATCACTGGTATCTCATGGCTGCTCACACAGACATAGTCCAAGCCCTGGAAAGGCAGCTCCTTTCAGTGTAAAGGTTCCACAGCTCCATGGATCTGGTGGTTAGCTCCACTGTGTTTACTCTCTGGATTGTGTTGTGTGCCACAGCCTGATTCCCCAAACACCTCTTTATGTGAAAAGCCCAGAGAATCTCTCTGGAACTCATTGCCAGCACCAGCCACATTAGTGGAGAGAGAGGGGGGGGGAAAGAATCTTGGCTATCAGCCCAGCTGTAGAAATAGCTCCAGGTGTTGTGCATGGCCAAGTGAGCCAGAGCAGGCAGGCGGCAGTGGGGATGTCTCTGTGCACCCCTCACTGTGGTGCAAAGCAGAGGCTCAGCTGGTGGATTGATCTGAAATGCAGGTCTTTCCAAAGCCCCTGAAGGAGCACGGCTGGGCCCAGCCTAACTCTGACAGACCAGTGCTCTACGTACTGATATTGTATTTGCAGGGAATGTCTCAACAGGGAAGGCAGGAATGATGAATCTGACTCCATGTTCTCAGAAGGCTAATTTATTATTCTATAATACTATATTATACTAAAGAATACAAAAAAGATACTTACTCAATGCTAAAAGGATAATAATGAAAACTTGTGACTCTTTCCAGAGTCCTGACACAGCTTGGCCCTGATTGGCCAAAGAGTGAAAACAACTCACCAGAATTTAATTAAACAATTGCCTGTGGGTAAACAATCTCCAAACACATTCCAAAGGAGTAAAACACAGGAGAAGCAAATGAGATAAGGATTGTTTTCCTTTTCTCTGAGGCTTCTCAGCTTCCCAGGAGAAAAATCCTGGGTGAAGGGATTTTTCAGAGAATGTGAATGCCACATACTGACACTCCCTCACATCAGGACAACTCTGCCTCTTTGTAGGGAGCTTATTTGCCACAGTTTTGCTGGGGCTCTCTGATCCCTCTGGTTTTTTCCCATATGTTCCTACCCTGGTTTGCAGCATTTTCAGCTCAAAGAAAATGCAAGTTCCCTTCCTGCCCTCATGTGGAGTGGCTGATGGTCAGATTTTAGCTGTGACCAGAGTAAACAAGTTGGCATCCAGAGAAGCTGAGAGTGCCCCTTCCCTGGAAATATTCAAGGCTAGATTGGATGGACGCTGAGTAACCTGATCCACTGGAAAGTGTCCCTGCCCATGGCAGGGCTTTGAAATTAGATGATCTTTAAGGCCCCTTCCAACCCAAAACATTCTCTGGCTCTGTGTTTCTATGAAACAGGAAAGATGTTTCTGTATCTCAAGAGATGAGTGGACATGAACAAGAAGGAGGCAGGGAACAAAACCTTGTCTTTTACTTGCAACAGACACCTGGAGAACCAATTTTTAACTTCTTAACTTTTTAACTTTTAACTTCCATTTGTCTGAACATACCATTAAGGCCAATTCATCTTTATTTTCCTGCGACAACACTTTCAAGAAGATGAGTTTAACATCTTGAGGTTTCTTTCTTCCTTCTAGAGGGAAGCATGTAAACAAAATCCCTGTCCTTCCTTCAGTCTGAAATGATCCCAGCACCCCTCTGCTCTTCCAGTCCTTTGCAGAGAGCAGACCATAGGTGTATAAGTGAATACAGAAGTAATGGGTGTCTAAACTCCCAGTATGCTCAGTGGAGGTCCAGTTAAGGGAATCTAAAGATTCTAAAGGATCTAAAACACCTACCCTGAAACAGGCCCATGTAGTTGTACAAAACTGATCTGCTTGCAAGGTGAATTTCACCAGTGTGACTGCAGAACTTCCTCTGCTGGTGATGAGCTCTCACCTAGCACAAGGGTCTGTGCCCTGGCAGAGAAGAGAGTAACTTAACATGTCTGAGTTACATAAGAAAAAAATATGCTTTCCTTTAATCATGAGCAAAGAAGGAGCAGAGCTGTTCAGCAAACAAGCAGGATCTCTCCTGTGAACTGGGAATGAGTGTCTGAACTCCTGGAGTGTGTTTTCAAAGTGGGGTAACCTTTTATAGGGGATGCTGGTCTCTTTCACGGGGGGATTTATTTTCAATGATCCTTGTCTGGCATGTGGCAAACACTCCTGCTCTTCAGAGCTGTACTTGTCAATGGTCTGGAAGATAGAGAGGTGATTGGAAGCAATTGAATGGCACTGTGGGCAAGGAAATTATCCTAAGGCTTCTGGGGAAAGCAATTACAGGGTGTTCCTGGAAGGCTCTTCCAGCACACTGCTGATTACTGCAGTGCTGAAAGTTACAGCTGGATTATGGCTTATCAGCTGTTGCCTTTTTTTCCTTGTGTGAATGAAAAGCTTTAAATAGCAGTAGAGGTCAGCCTGAAAATGCCTGTGTTACTGATAAGGGGAGAAGCTGGGGAAGGGTCAGGAGCACAGGGCTTGTGAGGAGCAGCTGAGGGAGCTGGGGAGGCTCAGCCTGGAGAAAAGGAGGCTCAAGGGGCACCTTCTCACTCTCTACAGCTCCCTGACAGGAGGGTGCAGCCTGGTGAGGGTTGAAGTAGAAAGGGATAACACCAAAGGAAATGGCCTCAAGTTGTGCCAGGGGAGGTTTAGATTGGGTGTTGGAAGATATTTCCTCACAGAAAGGTTTGTCAGGCATCAGAACAGGCTGTCCAGGGCAGTGGTGGAGTCACCATGCCTGGAGGGATTTAAAGGATGTGCAGATGTGGCACCTGGGGACAGGGTTTAGTGGCACATTGGTAGTGCTGGGTTAATGGTTGGACTCCATGGTCTTAGAGAGCTTTCCCAGCCTTAGTGATTCTGTGATTCTGTGGTGAGCACGAATCCTTCAGACTGAAGGCTGAGGGTCCTCAGGGAGGCCAGTGACTGACAGAGCTGGGACGGGCAGTGCTTTTTGTGGGCACTTCAAATAAAGCCTATTTCCTGTCCACTGCTGCTAAAGAACCAAACCTGGAGCTGAACTTGTCCTGATCTGACAATACCAACTGTCCTCTGCCTCCTGGTCCAGATAACTCTCCCATCCTGCTTTCTTTTGAAAATATCTGCTGTGTGAGAATGCAGATACCCACCAGGGCAAAGAACAGTGAACAATGTCATGTCTTGTACCCCAAAATCACATAAAATCTGTGACAACTCATTTGGGATCTGAAAGTTTGTATGTCCTCTGCTGGTTTATTATTGCAAAGTCTGAAGTGCAGGGAGTGTGAACTGATCCTTCTGCTTGTGTTTGAGTTTTAAATCTTTGCATTTGTTTTTTCTCTCCAGCTGTTTCAGTGTCTCAAGGAGCCGTGTATGGTGCTGAAATAATGCAGCATCTGTCTCCTCATCATATTTCAGCTCCTAGCTGATGGAAATACCATGAAAGAAACACGTCTTAAATGATCTTAGCCTCATAAATGGCTCTTTGAGACATTTAGAAATCCTGTAAAACCAGAAACACAAACAATAGGATTGGCATTTTTGAGCAGTGGCAGTGCAGGATATTTGGGTTTATTTGAGTTTATGTGGAGTAATTTTCATTACACAAATAACCTGTATGCAGCTTACTAAAATGGCTCCACAGCTGTCCTTCAAGAGAAATGAAACAAATGTGATGGAAGCTGAGATGGAAACAAACAGGGAGAAGAAAGGACTGTTGAAAAAAAATGATCTCCAGATAACTAAGTCTCCCTTATTTTTGCAACTGGTCCTACTAAAGGAATGGGGAAGGTCTAAGTAGTTATTGTTTTCTGATTGCTTGAAAATAGATCTGCTCAGTTTATTATGATCTGCTGTTCCAGCTCAGCCTTCAGTGTGGAACTGAAAACAATATCCCTATTCTTCTTCTGGCATGTCTTTCAAATCCACAGAGTTCTAGGTGTAAATCAGCGCATTCTGGCAATGTAACTCTTTTCTGGGAGGAAGCAGAACTCCACCGTGGTCTGGAACACCTCAAACAAGGTGTTCATAATGCAAGATGACAACTGCTATTTAAAACCTAACTATGGGCTTAGGGATATGGAGTGGTAGACTCTTAACTGTCCCTTCCTCTCCAGTGTCCTGCTCCTAATTCATTACTGTGGGCTCTTTTTCCTCAGAGGAAAAAAGGCAAACATTAACTATAACAACTTATTTTTTTAAATGAAATTACTGTCTGATTCTCAGATAAACTGATGGACTGAGCAATGAGGTGTCTGCCTGTAGATCAATCAGAATAGCTCCAGTCAGACCCAGAGGCTGGCAGTCTAAGTCTGAGCCAGGCTGTAGGACATAGCTCCACAGCCTCACTTGGAGTCCTGTGGGCAGTTTTGGACCCCACAATACAAGAAGGACAGAAAACTTTTAGAGAGTGTCCAAGAGAGGGCAACAAAGAAGGTGAAGAGCCTTGAGGAGAAGCCATGAGAGGAGCAGCTGAGGACACTTGTCACAGACATCTTTTATGAAAAATCCCTTCCTTAGGATTTTTTCTCCTGAGAAGCTGAGAGGCCTCAGGAACAAAATGTAAACAATGGTTATCTGCTGCTGTGGAATGCAACAGGTGGGTCTGGGATTGGTCTCATGTTGTTGCTTCTAATTAATGGCCAATCACAGTCAGCTGGCTTGGACTCTCTGTCCAAGAGAGAAGCTTTTGTTATTAATTCTTTCCTATTCTATTCTTAGCTAGCCTTCTGATGAAATCCTTTCTTCTATTCTTTTATATAGTTTTAATATAATATATATCATAAAATAATCAATCAGCCTTCTGAAACATGGAGTCAGATCCTCGTCTCTTCCCTTATCCTCGGACCCCTGTGAACACTGTCTCAGACACTTGGTCTGTTCAGCCTGGAGCAGAGGAGACTGAAGGGAGACCTCATTGCAGTTATAAGTTCCTTGTGAGGAGGAGGGGCAGACACTGATCTCCCCTCTGTGTGACCAGGCACTGAGGGAATGGCCTGAAATTGTGTTGGGGGAGATTTATGTTGGATGTCAGGAAAATGTTCTTTCCCCAGATTTATGTTGGATGTCAGGAAAAGGTTCTTTCCCCAGAGGGTGGTTGGGCACTGGAACAGGTGCCCAGGGAAGTGACCACAGCACCAGCCTGAGCTCAAGAAGTGTTTGGACAATGCTCTCAGCCACATGGTGGAATTTTGGGGATTTCTTTTGCAGGGTTTGGAGCTGGACTCGATGGTCCTTGAGGATCCCCTCCAACTCAGGATATGCTGTGATTCTGTGAGAACAATCCAGTCCCTCCATGGGCTCCTCACATTCCCACACAGCTGGAGTGAGCTCCTTGCCACCCTCCCACCCCTGAGCTCAGTGTGGGGTGAGTTGAGGCACAGCAGTGAGGAAGGGCTGATCCTCCTCATAAGGCTGGTGGGGGTCCAACACCTCAGCTGCCTTCTCCATGGGGGAAAGGGATACACACAAGTATCCAGACCTTTCCTGGTGTACCCATCCTACCCAGAGCCCTGGACTGGGGGGTCTGTATCACCCTGGACTCATTGTTCAGATCAGAGTATGAACTCTTTGCTGCAGGGCTGATGATCCACACACAGCATAAAGAAGATGTAGATCAAATCCCTCCAGTGACTCAGAGTGCTCTCAATGTGTGATTCAACTGGTCCATTGAGAGATGATTTCCAGGTATTTTCAGAGGAAAGAAGCACTGAACAAAAGAAACTCAACCAGACCAAAGTATTTTAGAGGTAAAGTTTACCGTCAGAACGCAGCAATAGAAGTTAAAAAAAAAAAAGCCACAAAAGATCTAAAATCTTGTGTTGAGAATGTACAAAACAAAGTCATAATAAGAAAAATTGCTTTACAAAGTCTCAAAATGAATTTAAACAGTAAACATGTAGGAAAGCATGAAAAATCTAAACTAAGGGGTTTGTGTATACTGAATAATAAATTACAATTCAAGAAATAAAGAAAAGAAAGCAGTAACCATTCTGACTCGAGAATCTTTTATAGCATCTTTCTTTGGGGGAACAGCATTGATAGTAGCTGTAGGTCTTAGCTTTACAATCTCCAGTATCATCAAACACTTTCCAGGAACTGAAAAACAAACTGATAAATAACTCCCCCAAGTCCAAGAGTGACAACAACTCAAGATTTTTTTTTTTCCTTTTCTTTTCTTACTGGCTAAGAGAAAACCTATCCAACCCACCCATCAACATGAGCTTGTGTATATATATATATGTATTTGTGTGTGTGTGTGTGTGTGTGGGATGCCTTTCTTAGAAAAAGAAGGTGCCGTAAAGGTGTTTGTTTGCCAATGACCAGATTGATTGTTCTTTAATTGATCCTTCCTTCTGCAGTAGTTCAGAGAAGCCCGATCCAACACCTCCAACCATCCCCACCAAACATTCTAGGGGGAAGTACCCTAAGGTGCCCATGGATGGATTTTCCCCTTGTGCTTCTAACAGTGGCAGGACTCTGGGTGGTGGTGCAGCACCAAGTCTGTCGGGTTGGCCGGGTGAGGGTTGCTCTCCAGTGTCAAGGCAGGCTGCACTTGTCCTGTCTGTGTGCAAACACCAAGACGATGACCCTGAGAAGTCCTTAGGGTGCAGGTAAATCCCTGTATGTAATGTGGATAAAACAGGAGAAATGTTTGTCGTGGCCTTTCTCTTTTCTCTTACACAATCCTCTCTTGTTCTGCGGAGCCTCTTATTTCTTTGGCTTGGAGTTGCCAAAGGTGACAAAGACCACTCCTGGCTCCTGAAAACTCCCATTGGTGTGGAAGTCTTCACCTGGGCTCTTCGAGTACCTCCGAAACACAGGTGAGGCAGAGACCTCATACTGGGGGTGAGAGCCCCCATCGCGCGTGGAGGACGTGTTTGTCTCGGATTGCTTGGTGACCGTGGTGGAGGAAGTGATGATTTTGTTTCCAAACTGATCCATTTCCTCATACTGCTCCATGACAGTCCGGGTGGCTCCGTAGAGCTTGGACCCATCAGGCCCTGTCTGCAGCTCCAAGATGCTTTTCTGCCTCCGTGGATTTTGTGGGCTGGGGGTGTTCAGGGAGCGGTATTCGGAAAAGCTGCCTTTCATCCCACAGTGGCAGCTGTCCTTGGAGGTGTCCAGAGAACCCTTCTCCTTGTCACTGGTTGGATGGTTGGCATTGGCAAGCGTGTGCTGTTTCATGGAGCTCAGCCCAGGTTTTGTTTGGACAGGGTCTGATCTCTTCTCTGAGGGTTTCGTGTCGTGCCCAGCAGACCCTGATGAGGGGTGGTTATAGGAGCTAAAGCTGTTCTGAGCAGAAGCCTCCCTCTTTCCTGGAGAGTCAACACAGTCTGGTGAGGGGCCATCCCGGGGGGAATACACTGTCCTGGGTGATTCTGCTGGTTTCCTGGCAGCAGACTCAATGGAGATGTAGGAAGGTGAGGAGGGAGAGCTGACACGGGACTGAATGAGGCGGGGGACCTCCAGCTCTGCCTTGGCTGCCTCTGTCTTTTCTGCCACCTTTGCACTTTCCACGGATGCTGCTTCCCCTGTCTCCAGCATGACTTCCTCTTGCCTGGCTTTGCTTGAGACAATGCTGATCTTACGGATGTTGCTGCTGCTCACAGAGCTTTGGGCGCTCCCCAGAGACTCCTTGAACAGCCCTGAGAGCCCAGCAATGTCTGACTCAGACTTGAGATTAGAAACAGAATAAATAGCTTTCTTGATGGCCTCCTCGATGTCCTGGATGCGGGCGAGTGTCTGCTCCTTCAGGTGCAGAATCTCAGCACTTGCTCGCTCCAGGTCCTCAAAAACCAGATCCACCGAGGAGACACTGTCAGCATCCCCTTTTGCCCCAGCCTTGTCCTGGTGCTTGGCCTTCTGCTGCACAACCCACTCGGGGACCTTCTCAAAGAAGCTCTTGAGAGCTTTCACATCCACTTTGCTTGTCTCCTCCTCAAACTCCCTCACTCGGGTCAAGATCTCTTGCAGCTGCTCCTGTCTCCTGAGGTTCTCAAAGATCTCCATAGCCTCCTTGACATTGCCTTTCATGATCTCCTCCTTGTGTACTGACAACCTCTTACGACGCTCATCTTCCGTTTCTCTCTTTTTTTTTTCCCTCATAACAACCACTGGCTTCTCCTGGGCAGGTGTCTCTGCCTCCCTATCAGGACATTTCAGTTGCCTGCTGTTTCCCTGCTGGTGCTCCTCAAAGGAGGAGTTCATTGACTGCTGATGGAAGGACATTGAATGAGACGTTTGCCTCCTCTCATGCACCTGCTGCACAACTCTCTGACTATCCCATGATCCATAAGAATTAGACACACTTTCCCTTTCCACCTTGGATGAGGCATTTTGTGCAGTGCCATCTCCTCTTTTCAGAGGGCTGTTGTGACCCGCAGGGGAGGTGCTTGGCTCAGTTTGTCCCGGCACATCCTGTGCCTGTGCTCTGCCAGGGCAGGCTGGGGCTGACAGGGAGGAGCATCCCTTCTCCTCTCGGCACAGCTCTACCTGCCTTTGAGCCACCTCGCCTGGGCATCTCCTTGGAGCAGCTGCTTTATCACTCATCATTCCCTGCTTGACTTCAAAACCAGCCACTCCATTTTTCATTGGCTTTGAGGTCTTAGCACTGTCTGGTTCTACCTTTCCTTGTCCTGCTTTGCTGGCCTTGTACCTTTCTTCTGCTATTTGGAGAGGGGTTTTAGCAGTGCATTTTGGCAGCTTTCTCTCAGGGTTTGTACCCTGAACTGTGACAGACTTCTTCACAGATGTCTCTGAATTGCAGCATTTTGTTTGAAACTCCTCATAGCCTGATTGTTCATGAACTTCCATGCAGCTTAATCCCAGCTCTGTGGGGGAAGGCCTTGGCTTGCTGATATCCCTCAAGCCTGAAGGTTTTGGAGGCAGGGGTGGAGGGATGGGTTTTGTTGATCTGCTTGTGCTATAATTTGCAGAGGCAGAATGGGCCTCGTGTAAGAGGTGCTCAGGTTTTGGAGGGGGAACAGGTTTTTTCTTGGGTGAGACAGTAGTTTCTGGTTTTGGAGGAGTCCTGGGCTTCTCTGCAGGACTCTGGTCACTGGGTTTACAGGACAGAGAAGGGAGAGAAGGAAGAGGGGTCTGGAGTAGTGCAGAACATCCTGGGGCTTCATCTTTGCTGGTTGGTAATGGAAGGGCACCTTCTCCTGCTGCTTTAGTTGAGGGTGGGCAATGCTCTGCTTTCATCACAGCAACTGAGGGAGGAGGAGGAGGAAAGTCATTATCAGCCTCTGACCCTGAAGCCACTACAGCAGTCTCCTTACTAGCGAGTTGAGTCTCATTTTTCTTTTTACACACAGAATAGGACTGCCCTGCATTTCTGTATATCATAGCAGCTTTAAAATCCCCTCTGGAGACATTAACATTAGACTTTTCCAGCGACTGAAGTGTGGCTTTTAAATTACCTCGGACAACGTCCTCCTTTTCTACCAGGCGCTGTTCTGTGGCGGCACTTTGCAGTGCTCTGATAGCTGTCTGCACATCCCCTCTGACACCAACATCTCTTTCTTCTTGCTCTGATTGCTCTTTGTAATCAGACTCAACACAGGGGTTTACATAGGTTTTCACGGGTGTGGCAGTATAAAGGCCATCCTTAAAGCTAAAATCTCTACTGGGCACAACTTGGATTTCCTGGCTCAATAGTTGTCGTCCCTGTACTTCCTCAGAAGCACTGACCTTTTTGTGTGATGCTATGCTCTTCTGGGACACGCTTGTGTGGGTCTTGGATGCCTCCTGGACTCTGGTGGTGGTGGTCCTGGTGGCAGTGCTGCTGCTCTCCTGCTTGGTGGACGAGGAGTCCTGCTGGTGTACGGTCGATTGAAGGGTCATGGTCCCCTGTGAGCTGACTGTCTGCTGCCTGCAGGCTGTGTGGACCTCCTCCCTGTTCCTCTGGAACTTGCTCTGAACGTGGTGCTGAATGTTTTTTGCTTCTGCTGTTGCCAGCCTCAGGCTTTGCATTGCAGCCTGGAGATCAGTCCCCAGAGCCTTTTCTTCTGTCTGAGTCTGGCTGGCTTCACCAGCCACCACACTCTGCTGTTTGCCATCCACTTCTGCCCTCTGAGCTGTCATTTGTGTTGGAAATGTGCCTTGTATCATAGATTTTGGTTCCTTCAAATGGGCAGTGGTGGCTTCTTCTTTCTCTGCCTTCTTGCTGGCATCTGCAACCCTTTGGATTGACTTCGTAGTCACCTTAAGCCCTCCAGACAGAACTTCTTCCTTTCCCATCGCTGTGGGCAGGGGCTTCCCAAGACATTGCACAGTGGTGCCTGCCACACCTGCTGCATGCACAGCCTCTCTCTCTAATACACCCTCTTTGCCCACGCTTTCACATACAAATCCCTTTTTTACTCCCTCCAGAGCCCCTGGCTCACCTCCTGCAATTGCTTTCTCCATTTGTTCTTTATTTTTCAAGACATGTATGTTAGCCCCCTGCACAACCCGTGGGCCGCTCTCATCTGCCCCCTCCTCCTCTGCTTGGGAAGAGATGAGGGATTGTATCTCTGACTCCTGCTGGAGATTCTTCAGATAGCTGAGGTCTCCCTTCTCAATGCAGCTCGCAAAAAGTTGGACATTTCCCTTCTCGTTGTCCTCACGCTTGATGGTGGCTGCTGCTTTCTGCTCCTGAGAAGAAGCCAGCAAGTTCCCAATTGTTGACTTCACATCCCCCTTGACGACTTTATGCTGGACAGAATGGAACAGGAGGGAGTAGAGAGTCATCTTCAGTGATCCTGACTTTGTCTCTTGTAGGACCATCCCCTTTTTGATGGAAGCATCTTGGCTGAGGAGACCCTGCAAGGCCTTGGCTACATCTCCACTCAAGTCCTCTTTGCCTTTAACAGCTTCACTCTGGTCCAGCAGCTGCAATGGGCTTACTTTGATCTTGCCCTCTCTGTCCTCCTCCACCAGCATGCTCTGTGCTTCCACATTGGTCCTGTGCAGGAGCTGCAGCATAATCCTTTGCAAGTGGCCTCCCACAATCTCCTCTTTCAGGATCTCTGGAGCTCCTGGGCTGCTGAGCTGGTACTTCACCATCTTCACACTCTCCATATCATTAGCTTCAATGAGGATCCCATCATGCTGGATAGCCTGGCAAGTGCAGAGAGTCTCTAAAGTCTCCTTCATGGTTCTTTCTTTCAGTTCTATTTCTATGCCACCTTCAGAAGCACCAAATTTATCTAGGGGTGTGCTCTCAAAGAGCCACGTTGTGCTTTTCACATCTGCACGAGGGATCTCTTCTTGGGCCCCAGCGCCGGCCGTCACCTCTGTGTCCTTAAGGGTGTCCATGGGCTGGGTTTCAAACAACCAGGTGCAGCGTTTTACATCCCCTTTCTGGCTGTCCTCTCTCTGCACTGTGCTCATGGATGAGCTTCTCTCTGCGTCCCCGTACAGGGAGTCCACGGGATGGTTCTCAAAGAGCCAAGTGGATGTCCTCACGTCACCCCGCTGCACGTCACTGACGCTCACCATCCTCACGTACTTCTTCTGGCCCACTTGCTGGGACTCAAAGAGCTGCTTGTTGGACTGAACGTCTCCCTTCTGCACATCATCCACTGTTCTGGGCACAGACAGCTTTCCCCCTGAGAAGGAGTCAAGAGGCTCTGTCTCGAACCTCCACCGTGCAGTCTGGACATCTCCCTTCTTGATGTCCTCTTGGGTGACAGCCCTAATCACAAACACCTCTTCTTCCTTCTTGATCTGATCCAGGGGCTTAGTTTCAAACAACCACCGGGCACCTTTCATGTCACCTTTCATGATTTCTTCTTTCTGCACTGAAGTGACCTCATGGTATCCCCCCTCTTTGTCCTGGATAGCGTATAAAGGTTGGCTTTCAAAGAGCATTGTGCAGGACTTGACGTTAGCTTTGCTCATGGTGTCTTTCTGGATCTTCTGGAGCTCTGTCTCATCCACTTTGTCATGGATTTGGTCAAGGGAATAGGTCTCAAATACAAACCTTTTTCCTCCAACATCCCCCCCCTTGGCATCCTTTTCAGGAGGTATTTCCTGGATGCCCTCAGAGTTGTCCTTCAGGGTGTCCATGGGGTAGTTCTCAAAGAGCCACGTGAACTTGTGCACAGACCCAGCTTCAATTGTTCCAGCATCCTTCTGGGATTTTGGCTTGGTGGCTGTGTCCAAGGGCTTGGCTTCAAAGAACTCTTTCACTCTGGACACTTCCCCAGACTGGAATTCCACACGGCTGGAGTACCGCATGGTTTTTTTCCTGTCAGCTTCGCTGGCAGTGCTGCTGCCCAAGGGCTCAGTCTCAAACAGGTGCCGGACAGTTTTGACATCCACTCCCTGCAATTCCTCCTGACTGTAGGCCTTGCTGACTTGCAAATACTGCTCCTCCTGGCCTTTCAGGGAGTCCAGGGGCTGAGTCTCAAACATCCACGTGTAGGACTTCACATCAGCTTGGGGCACGCTGCCATCCTCCTCCTGCTTCCTCTCAGCCTTCTCGTACAGGGTGTGCATGGGCTGGGTCTCAAACAGCCACCTGCAGGTCTTCACATCCCCCTTCTGGGAGATCTCCCGCTTCACCGAGGGATGCTTCTCCCCTTCTGTGGCTTGGAGATGAATGACATCCATGGGCTGAGTTTCAAAGAGCCACTTGGCTGTCCTGACATCACCGGCCACCACCTCTTGCTTTGTGATCCCCCGGATTATATCCACTTTCTTGATGCTTTCATCAAACTGGTCCAGGGGCCTGGTTTCAAACATCCACTTGTAGTTCTTGACGTCACCGCTGATGATCTGCTCTCTGCTTACAGAGGTGACTTCATGGAAATTGCCAAAGCTATCCTTGATGGCATACAGGGGTGTTGTCTCAAACAGGATTTGGTTGGCTTTGACGTTGCCAGCTGGAATCTTCTCCTCCTCCTCTTTGGTGGCAGGCTCAGCATCAGCCTGCTTAATGCTGTCTAAGGGGAGAGTCTCAAACAGAGTCTTGAAAGATTTCACATCCCCTTTCACTACCTCTTCCATGCTGGTGGCTGGAATTTCTTCCTCAAATGCCTTGGAGATACTGCCAAGGGGACAGGTCTCAAAGACATGTTTTCTTTGCTTCACATCTCCCTTCTCTTCTGCTGAAAGCTCTACTTTCTTCAAACGTCCCACCTCAAAATTGTCTTTCAGGGTTTCCATTGGCTGCGTTTCGAAGAGCCAGAGTGTAGATTTCACATCACCTCCAATGACTTGTTCTTTGGCTACAACACTTTCTGCAGCTTCTCCTTTCAGGGAGTCAAGAGTCTGGGTCTCAAAGAGCAATCGTTGTTTAGTGACGTCTGCCCCTGTGACAAAATCTGTCGAAGCCTGGAAGTCCTGTTCCTCAACTGTGATTTCTCTGATGGCATCCAGAGGCTGAGTTTCAAATATCCACCTTGCTCCACTGACATCCGGCCTTCCAATTTCTTCCAGTGAAATCCCACGGATTATCTGCACTTTGGAAGTGTCCTTGTTGATGGTGTCCAGGGGCTGGGTCTCAAAGAGCCAGCGAGCCGTCCTGACCGCATTGGTCTGAATTTCTTCTCGGCAGACGGACTTGATTTCATGGATAGTCCCACTTTTGTCTCTGATGGCACAGAGGGGCTCTGTTTGGAAGAGCCTGACAGTCTTCTTGACATCGCCTTTCAGCTCCTGGATTTCTGACTTGAGTTGTAGGATGCTCTTCTCCTCCACTGAGGAGCAGCGTCCTATGGCATCCAAGGATTGTGCTTCAAAGAGCTGTTTGGCCCCTTTCACATCACCTCCCTGGACAGGCTCCTTGAGAACTGCCTCCTGCACTTCAGTTTCATCTGAATACAGTTTATTTAATGTGTCCAGAGGTTGGGTTTCAAAGAGCCACCGGGCAGTGCGGACATCCCCTCTGGCAAGGTCTGTTTCCAACACCTTGGCTGATGTTGACAGGTTGTACCCATTTATGGACTGGTTTTCAAACCTCAGGGAAGTGCTTTTCACATCCCCACTGGGAATGATCTCTTCTTCTGTCAGCTTCTTTGTGGCTTGATGGTCCCCAATGGAGTCAAGTGCCCAGTTCTCAAAAATCCAGCGCATGGACTGAACCTCTCCCGGGAGAACTTTATCCAGATTCACGGAGGCCTGTGCATTGGGATCCTCAGTGTTAAGCATTTCTGCCAGGTCCTCAGTCACAGCTTCTTCCAGGTTCTTCCTGAGCTCGGGGTGCATGTGCCTGTAGAGCCTCTTCAGCTCGTTCACCTGGCGCTGCTGGTAGAACTTGGAGAAGGCTTGCTTTGGAGGAGGCACAGGGAGGGCATTGAGATCCTGAGCCCCTGGAGTGGTGACCTGGACTGAGCCAACAGCTGGAGGGGGAGGCAAGTCATCTTCCACTTTCTGGATGGCAACTTTAGATGATTTCTGAGCCTCTGACATCTTTGGGGAAACAGTTTTAAATGTCAGCATCACCTCTCACCCCCCCCATCCCCTGTTAATGGAGTGAATGCCAAAGGGAAAAGCCAACAGGGGAAATCCATGCTCCCAGTTAGCTCCATACCTTTGGTTCAGTAGCACACAGCACTCCAAAACATCACATCACTGCACACGCTCCAGGCTTGGTGTCAGCCCTGGTTCCACAGCAAAGCGAGGTCTCTAATCCAGGTGAGGTGGTTAGTCTACAATTCCCAGGATTCAGTCCAGCTAGAGCACAACAGAGGTGTCCAGTTTGGGCTATGTGACCAAGAGAGAGTGACCACAAGAAGGATAAGGCTGACTTAGAAAAGTCAGGGAAAAGTTAACTTCTCCCTCCTGCTGGCCAGTGTCCAGAGCTGTTGAGTCCCCAGCTGAGGATCTGTGGGGAACAAAAGATCTGGGTGCAGGATAAAGCCAGGGAGCTATTTGTGAAGAGGTCTTAGGAAGAAAATGGGGAGAAGGAACCAAAGTGTCAAACTGAGCTGATGAGGTTGGCTGGTGAGGTAGCATGATGAGCTTTTGGTAGCACTGTGGGGTGCCCCCTCACTGCTCAGGAGGGAGGGCTTGGGGAAGGATGTTCATCTGATTAATAATTTCTTCTGTTGCACTCAGAAGTGGGCCCCATTTGCACAAGAGTTGATGCTCATTTACACAGTTGGAGACTCAAATAAAGCTCTTCTGACCTGCAGACTTGTACAGGCATGAGGCTAACTAAGGTTTGCAAACTGCTGGAATCAGCAGGCCTCATAATTTGTGTTGCCTGAGGAGGAAAAGCAAGGCTGATGGACCAGAAGCTGGGGTTACACCTATAGCTGGGGGCCAGGAAAGTTAGACCTGTTTATACTCAGTCAGACTGATCTCACCTCAAATTCACAGCAGTGTTGGTACAGAAGTGAACAGAATGGGCTGTGCTTGTCCAGTCTCCCTCTGATTCTCCATTTCTGCAATTTTCCTCCTCAGTCTGTGCATCCTGAGCACTGAACACTGAAATGAATACCTGCACTGCCTGGGCATTTATCCACAGGGAAGGTGGCTGAAGCCTTTAATCATTGTCTAAAAGAGACTGCAATCCTGGTGGCTTTCCTTTCAGTAAACAGATCTGCTGACCCTTGGCATGCCTGTGCAGTTACGTCTGCAGAGTTATGCCTGGAATATTATTAGTTGTTGCTCAAAGCAATGGTGCACAGTGTTATTTCACTCTGTTACACACAGATTGTTCTGGCCAAAAATAAGTTTTGAACATTAGTAAAAGAAACCCACACTCAGAACACCAAAATCAGCATATTTTGCAGTGAGTGAAAAATGAAAATCTTCTACATGAGCCAATGTACTTGGAATGCATTTTTTAAAATAAGGGGTTTGTCTGTGTTTTGTTTTTTTGTTTTCTTTTTTTTTCTTTTTTTTTTTTTTTTTTTTAATCTGTGAAGAACTTCTGAATGTGGGGAAGGGCAGCTGAGCAGCTGATAGCTATATTCAGTATGTAAGTGCTCCTGGCTGCCTTGTGTGGGTATTTAGATCACACTCACAGGCCACAAATATTTGGTTAGATAACAGCGCTTATCTTAAACATTTCCTACCTTGCTTTTTTTCTGTCTGTGGGGAGAGTGAATGGAGTTGTCCTTCACAGTACTCTGGAAAAGATATGAGGAGAAATGCCATTAAACTACACAGCAAGACACATTATCTGCATATATATTTTTATATACTTATGTGTACTAATGTGTATATCAATTACAGAGGACTGAAAACCATGCAGGTGTGATTTTCTCCTTTGGTTCATTGGTAGTTCTGTACAGCTGAAAAAGCAGTCTTATTCCAGGTTGATCAGATATATGTTTCCTAATGTCTCAGTCAAGAAGCAAAACCCCAAACATTTTTTTTTAAGTTAGGGGAAAAATAAAACTAGCACTGATTTCTCCAAAGTTTGATTTAGCCTGTATTTTTCCTTATAATTAAATATTTTTAAAAATGAAGCTGACCTACATTTGTAATTGCATTATGAATTGGGTAATTTATTGCTCTGAATTTTTAAAAAAATGTCTTGGTTCTCTAACGAGCTGTAATTTTCCAAATGCAGTGTCCACCTCTTTATTTTCAACTGATTCTGCTTCATCTGGACCTCTCCCTGATAACACTCAAGAGACTGCATCTCTGAACAGGGTTCCCATAAAAGGTTCAGAGTGTGTGGAAACCTGAACGTGCCAGCAGGAAGGGTCCAGATATGAAATCCCATCCCATGTCACTCCTGGATCACCAGTGGAACTGGGAAAATGGGAAAAATATGCCTCATAACTCTTATAACCTGTATTATCCTGTGGCCCAATGATCAGCCTGGAGTGGGGGATTAAATCCCTGGATCCCAGACTAAGGGATATAAACAGAGAAGCACAAGTTGCACTGCAAAGTTATGCTTGAATGTGGCATATATGGACACATATATATATATGTGTGTGTGTGTGTGGCATTCACATTCTCTGATAAAATCCCTTCACCCAGGGTTTTTCTCCTGGGAAGCTGAGAAGCCTCAGAGAAAAGGAAAACAATTCTTATCTCATTTGCTTCTCCTGTGTTGTGCTCATGTGGAATATGTTTGGAGATTGTTTACCCACAGGTGATTGTTTCATTGGATTCTGCTGTGAGTTGTTTTAACTCTTTGGCCAATCAGGGCCAAGCTGTGTCGGGACTGTGGAAAGAGTCATGAGTTTTCATTATTATCTTTTTAGCATTTAATAAGTATCCTTTCTGTATTCTTTAGTATAATATAGATTAGTATTCTTTAATATAATGTAATATCATAAAGTAATAAATTAGCCTTCTAAAAACATGAAATCAAATGCATCATTCCTGCTTTCATCAGCACATTCCCAGCAAATACAATATGTGTGTGTGTGGGAATGGGGGTGGCATGGACACGTATGCGCTGCTCTCTGCTGATTATTTCCCCCATGGATGTAAGTGCATATAAATGTGCAAATAAAGGGGAAATCTTATTATGAGTAAAATGTACAGGCCAGTGGATGTAGGGCCGTGTATGTGTATGCTTGGTGTGTGGAATTTAATATGTATGTGATATATGCATGTGTTTGTACACATTTATCTTACATTTGCAAGCAGCAAGGGGAAAATAGTCACTCTTGGGAAACCAAAGGTGGTGTTTCCTCAGATTTACAAAAGCAGACACGTTCTCTGTCACCCTCTGACAGCCACTTGCTGGAGGTGACATTGCTGGGATGCCGCTGGCGGTGGGGCGCAGGGGACCCGGTCCTTACCGGCTGTGCGGGGCTGGCGCCGGCAGCAGCAGCTGTCTGCGAGAGATACAGAGCCGACAGCTCCTTCACTGAGAGCCCAGAGCACCTCCCTCGTCCTTGCTGAAGTGTGAGGCTGGCGCTGCCTGATGGGTCTAAAAGTGACCGTGCCCGATCATCTGGAACAGGGACAGAGGTGTGCGGTGAGCCACGGGCAGGAGGGCAGGGCCAGCAGCTTCCCACGGCTCTGCTGGGCTCCTGGCACTGCGCACCAAGGCACCCCACAGCCCCCTCCCTGGTGCCCCAAAACTTAACAGCACACCCTTCCCGTTTGGGGAAAAACATGGACATTCCCATCTCCTGGGTGGCTGAGGTGGATTGTTGAGCCTGGATGAGAGTGACGCTTTGGCAGTGACTTGATGGCCCCATTCCTGCTTCCCTGGGCAAGGCCATCACCAAACATGAGCCAGTCAGAGGACATGGAGGAGCTACACATGTCCAGCTTGAGCAATTCCTACTTTTTTGCTCCATGGCCACACCACTCTCCTCTGGGTGTGCCTCACAAGCAATTACATTCACTTAGCCTCTCCCCTGAGAGCTCATTTCAGGAGAGATGAAAAGGATGAGACCTGTCACAGGCTGTACCAGGGAGCCCTTGGTAGAGCCTTCAAACCCTGCTCTGAATTTAGAGATCTGATATTTTGAGCTGCACCAGCTTCCATGGGGTGCCCCCTTTGAAAACTGGATTATTTCAGTTTTCAAAGAGAGAAGCAACTCCAAAATGTAGCCAGGAACTTTCTTTTTGTACTAATCGGCCAGGTGTGAGGATGGTTATCTCCACCTCCCATCACAGACATATATATTATGAAGAGCTTTACACCCCCAGGGTGCCTCTCAGCCCTCCAGGTTAGTCAGGGCTGTAATTTCTCTGTTCCCACTGTAAAAACACCAGAAGGTTCTCCCGTTCTCTGCAGGGCTTGTGCTGCTGCATTCAGATTTAGTGAGGTATTTGCAATGCTTTTGGTTTGAACAATGGGCTCTCTCTCCACAAATCCAGCTATTGCACAGGCAGGAAAGGGCTCATGTACTTTTTAATATGTGCACACTAGAAGCACTGCAGCCATTCCAGCATTCTTTGCCCTAAAACCTCAGGCCCCAGATCATGAGAATTAGAAAACAACAAACCTAATGACTCTTCTTCTTTGTGTTCTGTATTTTAAGTTCAGATTTTCAGGTTTTTCTCTAAAGTACTGAAAGAAACTTACTCTGGTTTTATTTTAATTTGACAGGAAGCAAGTCCATGCACTAAAAATGTGCTTCAAATGAAATACCAGCTCCTATAGGCACAAACATGCACCAAAAAGCCATGATGATAAGAGCAGAGGGACCTCAGTGAGTTGTCAGACCCTGCCAGCTGTGCTGCTGAAAGGTGCCAAACCTCAAGATTTCTGTTGTCCTTTATTGCAGCTGCTCCTGCAGGTGTGATGCAGATTTTGATGCAGAACCAAGGCTGGATACATGGGGAAGCAGTGGGATGTAATACAGATTTAGCTGCTGGAGGTCACTAGGACACCAGAGAAGGAAACAGAAGGTATTTCCTTAATGCTTTCCCCCACTAAATCTCCATCTAAATATGGCACCTCTCTCCCTCATTTTTGCTGTCCGCAGCTCAAACACTGAGTCAAAGGGAATTATCTGTCTACAGCCACTGCAGACAGTGGCAAGGCTGGGGCAGACCTGGTGCATCCTGAGATAGGCTGTGAGTTTGTAACCACCTTCAGGTTGCATCCTTTTCCTCCAGTCTGCTCAAAACACCCCAGACTTTGACTAAATCCTGGATTTTTGAGATGAACAGCATCCAGGAAATTATAGAGTGGTTTGTGTGGGACGGAACATCTTGTTCCTACCCCCCTGCCATGGGCAGGGATGCCTCCCACTAAATCAGGTTTTTCTGAGCCCTGTCCAAGTGGCCTTGAACACTTCCAGGAATGGGACATCCATAACTTCTTTGGGCAACCTGTACCCTCACAGGAAAGAATTTTTTCCTGGTATCTAATCTCAATCTCTTCTCTTAGTTTAAAACTGTTCCCCTTTGTCCTAGGGACATCAGGAGGGTCCTTGCAGCAGGTACTGAACTAACTTCAGAAACCTTTGGGGAATCTGAAAAAACTCCACTTTGATGAATTTGAAAAATCTTGTCTGGGAATGTCTTTCTTTCATCCTACATTGCTGAATTACCTACTGGAAAGGCAAAAAGGAGTCCAATCAGTCTGGCAAACAGCAAATTTCTTCTTTGCATGGTAATGAGATTTAGCTAAATCCTGCAGTAAGAGCAATGGGGAGAACTGGGCACAGTGAGCCTTCAAGGTAGAAGGGAAACCAAGCACACATTTTCAACCTTTCTGGCTGGGAAAATGAACACAAGCCCTTGGCTGTCTTGAAAACCACATCTAGGAGATGGGAGCACCTCATGGCAAGGCAGGGCTGACAGAATTGTTCCTGTGCTTGACCATTTTGGTGAGAAGTGCTTAGCAAAAGCATCCCTGTGTCCATGAGCTGGACTGGTGGTGTTTGATGGTCTCCTCCCATCCCAGGCTATGGGCATTACTGCTGAGATGATTTAATTTGTACTGACCTATAGGCCTGTAGGTTTACATACTGCACAAAGAAAAGCAAAATGCCCCTCCAGCCATGAACAAATAGTGCAGCTGAAGGAAGATTTCCAGTTCAGGCAGAGGGAAATAGCACAGTTTCAGTCTTGCCCGTTCCTTCACCCCTTAGCTTGGATGGATGATAAGCCACGGGGCTTGTTTTAATGACAGATATAATTATATACAAGGCTTTTGTTGAAGGCATCCCCTTATTGCTTCCTTTTTTATTTTTCTTTTTTTTCTTCTTCCCTTCTCATTTTGACTATTTTTTTTCAGTGCACAGGCTGTGCACAGCCCTGTGTTTGCTTATCACTTCTCACAAAGCCCTCCTGCCTTGGAGAAGGGCTGCTCCAACCCTCTGTGCCGGCTCTGCGCTTGCACAAAAATCTGGTCTCTGCCTGACTAAACAGGCTGCTGCCTCCCTCTAAATCGCTAATTATAGATAAGAGCCGAAGAACAACAGTTCGTTCTGCTAATGAGAGGGCTGATCTGTCACGTGTGCCCGGATAGTGACATCCGAGAGGCACCGAGGACACGCCAGGAGCTGGGAGCAAGGGGAGCTCCCCAGCCGGAGATGCTGCAGCACAGCTAAAGGTCGCTGTGCACCCAGGCTTAGGGTGATATTTATTGTGTATGAGGTGGAAGCCAGTGTTGGGGAAGATGAAACAGGAAAGCCTTATAAGTATAATTGTCTGGCAAAAGATTTTGAGAACATAGAAACTATAAGTGAGATTGAAATGAAAGCAAGCTTTGAGATACCTCAGTTACTGAACAACTGGAAAACAATGATATGGCCAGCTGAAAGCAATCCCCTTTTGATTAGACAATACCCTCTGCTTACAGACAGGTCCAAGAGTCAGAGCAGGCCCTACTAACTTGGCAGAAGGGGCCCAAAGAGGAGTTTTAGGGTTTAAAATGTAACACAGTATGGTAATGTAATGATTCTTATAGGCTGTATGTAAATGCTATAGGATTTGTATCTTGTACTAGATTGGTTAGTGAGAATTAGAATATCAACACAGAATAAGATTTATTGTACTGTAATGGGAACCTCACTCTCTTACCTTTTTTACTCCCTTACTCTCTTACCCTCTCTACCCCTCTCTTCTCTCGGGCCTGCTCTGAGCTGTGGCTGGCAGCTCCCAGCAGGGCCCTGCACCCAGGCCCTTTGCAAGAAACCCCACGTTCCACGACCTGGCTTCAGAGATCTCTCATCTCCATCCATCCTGACCGTCCTACCCCCTGACACTCCTACAAGCCAGCTCTGAAAACAGGGCTGGGCTCCACATTTCTGCCTCGCTGAGCAAAGGGCTCCGCTGGCGCGCTCGGCATCCGCCCCGGCGCTGAGTGATGCATCCCGCGCCGCGCTGATTGACTGCGCCACTACGGCCCCAGGGGTGTTAAACACGATACCTCAGGCATTAAAAGCATCCCCTGTGAGCTAAAATAGGAGGAAAAGATCTCCTGAAGCCCCCCCTCCTCCTGTCCCACACGGCGGCTGGCACCGTGCTGCTGTCCAAATGGAGGATACAGGGAATGCTCTTCCCTGCTGGCGTTTGTCAGTGAAATGTCCTTCGTGTCACTGTCTGGCGCCGGATGAATCTGCACATTTTGTGTGCAATGTTTGGACTGCCCATGAGGAGCAGCTGTCGGGTTTCTTGAGCTCTTCCCATGCCCTGTATATGTGCAGGTCGGGCTTGGTTTACAGCCTCTCTGCTCTGTAAGTCACACCCCAGGCAAGCCGGGAGGAAACTTGCAACAGGGGAAAATAATTCCTTGTATTCCTTTGTACTCACTGATATTTCTAAACACAGGGGGAGTAGGCAAGGGAATGGGGGGAAAAGATTCATAAATATTCATCTGAAAGTTCATCCACTTCCTCTCCAATTATTGCCCATAAATCACTCAACTGCTTTGTCTCCTGCTGGAGATAATATTGCAGGTCTCTTGAACCAGAATCATCTTACACCTGGCAGCCAGCTCCTAACAAGTGGAAAACAAATCACCAACAAAACCTCTGCCCCCTCCCTCCCCTGAGAAAACCCCATCTCAGCAGTAGCAGGGCAGCTCTGTCTCACTCTACTTTCTATTTAAACCACTTTATCCAATGAGCAAACAATGCTACCCACCTGTTGGTGTCCACCACCTCTGCTGCTGGCACTCCTTCACAGCCCGGCTCCCACCACCAACCCCAGTGAGCTACCGAGCGCCTGAGTCACCTATTAAAAAAGGAAGCTGCAAGCTCAGCACCAGTCTCCTGGGTCGCCTGGCCAACCACATGTCATCAGCTGTGCTCCCAAAATCAGCCACCCTGAGCAAACACAGCTGCTAAGCAAAGCCCTTTGTGCCGCCGCCGCGCGCGCTGCGGGAGCTGGGCTTGTGTAACGGGGCCTGGGAGCAGATGGGGGCTTGCACAGGGCTTGTAAAAGTCAGGGATGGGCCTGTGGGGCAAGTTCTGCCGGGGTTCTGGCCCTTTCCATTGCTCACTGATGGGAGCAGTGCTGCAGAGAGCATCTCCTCCTGAATCCAGCATCCTCCACCCCCTGCTCAGTGTCTGCTGATTTGCTGCTCTGCAGGTGAATTTTGGGTTTGCCTTGTTGGCTGCTGTCCTTGCCATGGGGCACAGGTGTGGTTTGCTATGTTGGCTGCTGGGCCTGGCCTGTCCTTGCCATGGGGCACAGATGCGTTGTGGTTTCATGCCTTGGCTGTGCCATGCTTCCAGTACCATGAGACATTTTGTGCATCTCATGGTGCAGGACACAAACCCAATTCTCAGAGGCCAGTAGGAGCAAAGGGACTCCTGTCCTGGAGCTCCTCAGCACCGGGGCAGTCAGGGCAGGAAATCAAGGGATTTCCTCAGATTGTGAAAGCAACTTTCTATTCCAAGGGGATGGAGGTGAACTGACAAGGAGGTGCTGCTTTGTGGCTCTCTGGGCTGGTTGTTTCCTGGGCATTTGGGGCTGGTATTCCCCCCTGCCTGGGATCAGCCATGGCTTACCCCCATCAGACAGTCACTACCAGCTCAGCCTCCTGACCCAGGAGTGTGTGACGCCCCTGTGTGACTGGACATGTCCCCAATACCACCTGCTTGTCCCTGCTGTTAATCCCAGTGAAACATTAGCACCCCCGCTGACCTGTCCCAAAGCTGGAAGCACATCCCTGCAGACGGGGACCCCATTTCTGAGTGCCTCTGCCCTTGGAGGTGGCAGCTGCATGTGCAGAATCACATCTGTCCCCATCCTCCTCCCAGTTTTTCTCCCCAGAGAATCAATTTCCTGACCAAAGTGACTCCTAAATACCAGCACAGCTCCATGGCTGGGCTGGGGGAATTTGCACAGTTGGGTGAGCACCCATAAAAGCTGGCTGGGAAACCACTGCTGCTGCTTAATCCAGGAGCCAGGCAGCCCATTGGGGGTGCTCAGCCAGCAGGGAAAGGTTTAAATCTCTGCCCTAACCCCTAAGCTCTGCCAGAGGGGACACATTGTGAGGGAGGTGTGGGAAGCAGGGCAGGCTCCCTGCTGCCCCAGTTTGGAGGCTGCTGAGAAGGTGAGTGGTTCTGGGATGCTTCAGTGATGGGTGGGCAGGGAAGGGTGGGTCTGGGACAGAAAGGATTTGGGCAGGAGAGAATCTCTGTCTGTTCCTCTTTGCCCTCATGACCCACTCACAAGGCTTTAGAGAATGTTAAAATAGCATCTGTTTTCTTCTGAAGGAAGGGGGAAAAAGAGGTGGGACAAAGATGCAACAGGGAGCATGGATGGGATTTTAGAATCTAGCAAAGACTGAGGACAAGTTATGCTCTAAAACACTCTGCTCATCCTCACGGGTGCTTTCCCCTGTGATCACACTTTGTTCTCTTTTCAAACCACAGTACTTTCTCTCATTTTCAGTCCTACAAAGCACTGTGAGTGTTTGAAATTCAAGCTTTTTCTTTCTGCTGTGGATCAGCCCATTATGTGCCAGAGTGGTCATTGTAAACATGTTCTTTTTACATAGAATTCATGTGCTTTTTTACTGGTTTGGTCCAAGGGTACCTGTTCTAACTATACATTCCAGGAATTGACCTTCAAAAGTAAGTTACTGAGATTTTCTCAGGCTCACCTACCAACTCAGATATAAGAACAACACTGATTACAGCTGGATGATTAATAAAAATCATACAACCTAACAAGGGTTTTTTTTTTCTGATTCCAAAATTTCATGAGCGCACCTTGTCCTTTCAAATAAATTTGTCCAGCATCACTTACAATAGATCCCTGATTTGCAGGTGGGGAGCCCTGCTGGTATAGAACATAAATGTAATGACTAACACATATTAGACAAATAGAAGTTATTCACTTTTGAAAGGGTTTAAGAGAGATTTTGCCCTGTTTGCAAGCCTTATCTTGCAATTATTAGAGGAGCTCTGGTACACAGAGTTAATAGGTGATTTCTGGGGTGGGAAATGGGCTGAAAAGAAAAGTGCCAGAAACAGAGGAAGGTGCTAGACAAAGAGGTAAAATAAAACAATGTAACTAAAGACCAGCTGTGTTGAAGAGGAAATAAGATTTAAATTATCATTTCATGCTTTTAGGCATTGTCCACTAATTATAGTAAAATAATTAATGTTTTGCACACATGTAAAATTGCATTTGCACATCTGAGAGGGTGGAAGGGGGTGAAGGAAAAAACACATTTATTGAGGAACATCTTGTTTCCTGCCCTTGATTTTCAAAATCAGATCTCTTTGCAATTTCCAGCACCTCCAAACTGAAGGTTCATGATCTTTGGTCACTTCTGCAAATGTTTTTGGTTCTTTGGTATCAACTGGAATGTCCTTTGCAGGAGCAGCATCATGACCCCCCAGGTAATTTAAAGAGCTTCTGAGAAGACCTGGGAAAATTTAGCCTCAGGCAGAGCTGAGTATCTGCCCCAAGGCAGCTCGGGGCTATTTCTGGGCTTTGCAAAAATCCAGGAATGTGGAGGACTCTATTCTGGGCACCAAAACAATGCCAAGAAGCTCTGCTGAGAGACAGCTGCGAGTGGCATTGCTGCTTGGGGACGTGGCCTTCCCGCGTGGGCCAACTGCTGCAGGCTTGTCCTTCCTGAGGGAGGGATCCAGCATCACCTCAAGGCTTGGTACCAGGGGCCTGGAGGAGATTGGTGCAGCCCCAACTGTGCCCTGGGCATTGTCTCGTTCTCTGTGTCCCTCTGCTCTCACAGACATATTTTATGAACAATCCTTTCATTAGGATCTTTTCTCCTGAGAAGCTGACATGCCTCAGCTTCTCCATGTTTTGCTGCTTTGGAATGTGATTTGGAGAATTGTTTACCCAGTGTGTGAAATTGTTTTTACTTGATGACCAATGACAGCCACCTGTGTCGAAGCTGTGAGCAGTCACAAGATTTTATTATCCATTCCTTTCCTTTCCTTGCTAGCCTTTCCTTTCCATGCATTTCGTTTCTGATGAAATCCTTTCTTCTGTTCTTGAATATAGTTTTAAAATATCATTTTCTTTTAATATAATGTATATCATAAAATAATAAATCAGCCTTCTGAAACGTGGAGTCAAGATTCTCACCTCTTCCCTTGTCCTGGGACCCCTGTGAACACCCCCACACTCTGCTAAGTCAATAAAGGGTTCATCAAGGCCGAGGGGATGTTTAGTGACTGTCCCCTGTGTGTCACTGCCCCTGACACATCGTGGGTCGTGCCCAGCTCGTTCTCGTACCCTCCAGTGACTTTATCTGCCATTCACAGAGGGGTTTTTCACTGCAGTGGAGATAAACACCCCTGCTCGACATCCATTTCCCCACTTCTCTGTCTCCTCTATCCCATCATCAGCACTAGAATGCAGGGGCTTGGCATGCAAGCAAAGCTGAGTTGATAGAAGAAATAACAATTACTGATTTCCCAGTGTATGTATAACAAAGAAGAAGACAAGGCTGTTAGCATGGAAACAGATTCAAAAAGATACATGAAAGTTTTTGTAAGCTAGACTACGTGCATAAGTAGATTAAATAGTAGATAAGTAGATGTGTGGATTAATAAGTAGATGCTTTATTAAATTTCTGTAAAACTTTTACTAATTATATTGATGCTGATTGCTTTGCACCAATAAATACAATAAGTTATTGTGATGTAGTTAATGCCTTAATATCATGCTCTTTGTTAAGAGTGTGATCTTAAGTTATTATATAATATAATGTTATCATAGAATATAAAATATAAATATATAATATAATATAATATAATATAATATAATATAATATAATATAATATAAGTAGATGTGTAGAATAAATACTAGATAAGTAGATGTGTAGATTAATAAGTAGACGCTTTATTAAATTTCTGTAAAACTTTTACTGATTATATTGATGCTAATTGCTTTGCACCAATAAATATAATAGGTTATTGTGATGTAGTTAATAACTTAAATCACGCTTTTTGTTAAGAACGTGATCATAAGTTATTATATAATATAATGTTAATATATAATATAAAATATAAATATTAAATATAACATATAATAAAAATATAAAATATAAAATTTAATATAATAAAAATATAACTATAAAATATAATATAAAGTTATTATATAATATAAGTAGATGTGTAGATTCATAAGTAGACGCTTTATTAAATTTCTGTAAAACTTTTACTAACTATATTGATGCTAATTGCTTTGCACCAATAAATATAATAGGTTATTGTGATGTAGTTAATAACTTAAAGTCACGCTCTGTTAAGAGCATATAAGTTGGAGAACACGCAAAATAAAAACTTTTTCTTCTTAGGCCCTGCTCACATGTGTGTGTATCACGTCCAACCCAACAGTAACACACTACTTTTACCCCTAACCCCTCTGCCAGGATCTGTTCCCTCCTGCACTGCAGCATCTCAGCCCCTACAGCCTGGAGTTCAGGATGACCATTCCTGACAGCAGCTCCCTTCCCTCTAAAACCCCCTTCCCCGGGAAAAGCAGCTCCCAGCTCCCCACTGGAACAGCCTCAGCCTGGGGAGAGGGCTTCTTGGCATGCCACACATACCGGACCTTTTAAGGGAAGCCCTCTCTCACCCTTGGGAATGTGTGTGCAGGCATCCGTGAGCATCCCCAGCCCCACATCCTGCCTGGGATGCAGGGCCCAGCTGGGATCAGGGCTCTGCACCTCTCAGCATTTCTCTGCCATGCCATGGTGTTTACGTGGGGGCATTGCAGGGATGCCACGTGCCCTGAGGAGCTGCAAGGCCCTGCTTTGCCTTTCTATTCCTGTCCTGGTGTTTCTATGCTGCTGTCAGCTCTGCAATGCTGACAGCCAAGAAAACTTAATGCTGTTTTGGATGAAAGAGTCACACCCCAAACCAGTTTGGCAGTATCCTTTAAAGAGAAAACCCCAAAGCCACTTGTAGCTACTGAGATTTCCCAGGAATTTACATTTGTTTCTGAGTGAGGCAAATTGACAATGAGAATATGGAAGAGGAGAGAAATGGCTGGCTTGAAAGTGTAAGATACCAGTAAGGCACAGTACTTCAAGGAAAGATTCCTATTAC
The DNA here is from genome assembly GCA_039654755.1 of Calcarius lapponicus. Taxonomy (NCBI): domain Eukaryota; kingdom Metazoa; phylum Chordata; class Aves; order Passeriformes; family Fringillidae; genus Calcarius; species Calcarius lapponicus. The sequence continues at coordinate 9,802,846 of CM077464.1, read as the reverse complement.
TCTCTTCAGACCAAGTCCTGGGACTTTCACCAGCACTAAAGAAGTATTTTCTCCCTTTTAGTAACAGGTTGTGGGCATTCTTGCCTGGTTTCCCCCCAAAAGGAAGCTTTTGTATCCTGTAAAATACTGAGTCCATTCAAGGGCTGAAAACAGACTTTGCAAGATGTTCCTACAAATTTCCACCCATGCTGAATGCCTTAATTGCCACTAGTGAATAATTTACTACTTTGCCTGAACAAGAGTACAGATTTTTTATATTTTGCCTCTTCTCACAAAATGATATCTGTACCTGAGACATAGGAAAAGGAAGACAACTGATGAGGAAATAGGGAACCAGAAAATGAGGTAATATCTCTCACCTTCCCAACATTTCTCTTCAAACTTTGGCTTTCTTTCCCTAAATTCCTTTTTTCTAACAAAAGTTTGAAGGTACTTCATGGGTTTTTTGAGGGGCTTTTTTTTTTTTTTTTTTTTTTTTTGATACAAAGATTGGAGAACTGGAGGGAACTGGGAAAAGTTACAGAATTTCTCTGAAAATTACAGAATTACAGTTTTACACTGAATTGCAGAATTTCTGTTATTCTCACAGCCATCATCTGGACATGAATCTCAGAAAGAAATGTTGGCCATTGACAAATTCATGAGCTGAAAAAAATGCTGCTTTCAGCTGAGGTCAGGCCCTTCCCATGGTGACTGAGGGGCATCCCCAGGGCTGGATCTGAAGTCCTGGCTGTCCTGGTGACCATGAGACAGCCCTTAGACCCAAAAGGCAGATGGAAATCAGGTGGAAGACACACACATGCACATACAGGGGCACATTTCTGCTCCATCTTAAAGTGACACAGGTTTTTTGAGCGTCCTTCCACACATGTGAGCACCACAAGGAGTGGGGTATGGACACATTAATGCTGCTGACCCCACAGGCTCCTGAAGCCCTTTGTTTGGCTTAGGGTCACAAACACATTTTTCAATCCTCTCTGGAGACAGGCATTGAAGAAAGAAGGAAAGAATTTCCCCCCTTAACTAATCCTCCCTGTTGCCTGTTCTTCAGGTAGCAAAATGAAGCAAAGCTCATTTCCTTCTGAACAGTTCACATTTTGCTGCCTACCCACTACCAGTCCTGAGCAGGATTTGGGTCTGGAAAGGTGTCCCCTTCACCCCCAGCATCTGGATCCCATACAGATTCTTTCTCCTATTTCTGCTCAAGGTGATCATAAAAACCAATATATTTTGGGGAGAGAAAAGACACTAAGATCTGTCACCATGAATTTAAGCTCCAAAGCTGAGATTTTCAGTATTTTAAGAAAAACTTTCAGCATTTATAAGAAAAGCACACAGTTACAATGCTCTGTTTCTGTCTAGAACACACCCAGGTGCTCTGAACCAGGGTCTTGAACCAAACCAAAGCCACCCTACATGGAACACACCTGCAGCACAGAGCAGGATTTACCAAGATCCAGGCCAGCCGAATAAAATCCAGGCTTTCCATGAGCTCCAATACCACTTTCATAGTATGAAGCACTAAGCATCCTCCTTTCCCCTGCTTTTTAGGATCAGTCTGAGGTTCATATTCATGCAACACTTCACCCCATTCTAATCTACCCCACAATTACTTACAGGGAGGTCTCTGTAGTCCCAGCAGCTGAGCGGTGTCTCAAACAGCCCCAGTGGAAAATCTGTGAGAAACCCAGGGCCAGGCAGCCCTTTGTGTATCCCAAAAGGAGCCCTGCTCCACACCCCACACCCTCAGTCCTGTTCACTGCCTCCCAGTGGTCTCTGGCAGCTGGTTTTATCTCAGGGTGCTGGGCTATGTTGAGAGGATGAACTACTTGGGCTATTTTTAGGGAACAGTGAAATTGCTCTTCCACCAGGCTGAGTCAATCATGAGTCCCAGCAATTCTGAGCAGGGGTTGGGAAAGGCTGGGGCCCTGGCTTATTTTCAGAATTTATTCATTCAAAATACCCCTGGTGTAACCTGGTAGGGGATGGGGATGCAGCCAGGCAGCGCTGCAATGGGGAAGAGGCATTTCCCTGACTCACTGTCATGTCCTCAGGCTGTGATACTCACAGCCAGGCACCCCTGCCACCTCACAGCCAAAATTTGAAGAGAAATGCTGGGAAGGTGAGAGGTATTACCTACATTTTCTGGTTCCCTATTTCCTCATCAGTTCCAGCATTTTAGAAGCAAGAAAGAAAAAAAATTCTTTGGGAAAGTGACTGAAAAAGGCCAACCACTCTACCTGCTTTGTGGTAAGCTGGGAATTGCTCCTGTCACTGCAGCAATGTGGGGTCACAGGTGGCTGCTCTGGGAAGTGTTTGGAGAGGGATAATAATAAAGCACTCAAACCTGGAGGACTCTCAATGCCCTCAAAGTCCAGCTGGGCAAAGGGTACTATTTTAGCATGTTAATGGGGAATAAAACTGTGTGCCAGAGCTGGTGATGCGGCCTGGCCAAGCTAATTCCCAAATACAAACATAACCAAAGGCTCTGGGGGTGGTTTTCAGAGCCCAGCTTGGCAGGCTGGGATACAATCTGACTGATGTACTCAGTAATATTGAACCAGGCCCAGCTGTTCTCTCCTTGGTTTGCTTTTCTGACACCTTTAGAGAGTGTATGTTTGAGAGCATCACCCCATGGCAAAGGAAGATGTGGGCTGGCTGTGCCCGTGCCTCAAGTCCCCATCACCTGAGATAAAATATCCATGCTCTTTGTTGCAAAGGGCCAAGCAACTGATGCTGATTTTCCACTTTCACAGAATCCCAGAGTGGTTTGGGTTGGAAGGGACATTAAAAATCACCCAGTTCCCAACCCCCTGCCATGGACAGAGACCCCTTCCACTAGACCATGTTGCTCAAGGCCCCATCCAACCTGGCCATGAGCACTTCCAGGGATGGGGCATCTACAACTTCTTGGGCAACCCATTTCAATGCCTCACTACCCTCTGAGTAAAGGCTTTTTTCCCCTAACATCTAATCTAAATCTCTCCTCTTTTAGTTTTAAATAACCCCTCCCTTGTCCTCTCACTGTGTCCCCGTGTAAAAGGCTCCTTTCCCTCATTTTATAAACCCATTTTAAGCACTGAGAGGTTTAAGTTTTTTCATGCACTTCTGAGTAGTTCTGCTGGACTTTTCCTTTTCCAGGGGTGCTAGGAGGGGCTACTGCCCCTCTCTTTTCCCTGTGGGTCTGCAGGTATCAGGGGAGGACACCACACATCACCCAGCTGCAGCTCAGCATGAGGTGAGGTTTCCTTGCCGACATCACTTGGCATCACCTCCATCACAACCTGTCCAGCTGCAGATGAACATCTGTTTTCATGAGGCTCCTGGAAGGGCCCAGCTGCTCTGTACCATGGCCCAGCTTCTTTAACCATCCTGCAGGGCCATGAGCTGCTATTCCCCTCTGTCTGTGTCACACCCAGTGCCTCTGGACATCACCACCCCTCCCTCTGACGTGGTCTCTGCATTCTTTGTTGCTTCCTTCCATAAATGAGGGTCAGAAAAGGAGCTGCCAGGAGGGTGATAGCAGATCCTTGATGGCCAGCCAGGTGGTGGGGCAGAGGGCTGGGGATGGCAGGGGCTGTCAGCAGGCACACACCTGCTCAGGTAGCACCAAGTGGGTGGCAGTGGTGCCTGCACACACAGCAGCACACTGGGAGCTGAGATGTCTTATTTATTCCACGTGCATGGAGGGACATAAATGCAGGAGGCAAAGGGCAGAGCAAATCAGCTCAGTCAGCAGCTGGCAGTGGGTATTTGTGTGTCACAGGCTGCCTGTGCCTGGCAGGAGCACACAGGGTGTGTGTGTGTGTGTGTGTGTGTGTGTGTGTGTTTGTGTGGAGTTCTGTTCACATCTGTGTGTTCTGTCTGCACACAAGGCTGGCTGTCACACTCCTGCTGTCCCTCTCCATCCCTAGGTGAGGGACCTGCTTTGCTGTGGGCTGTGACCTCCACGTGTGTCCCCTCAGTGCCCCTGCAGCCCTGAGAGATCTGAGCTACCTGGCAGCTCTGCTCAGCTCCTGGGGAAAGGGTTTTGTCCTCCTGCCTGAAAGACAGAAACTAATTAGAAGGCAGGAAATGAGAAAAAAAATTAAATCACAGAGGCCCTGGGGCGTTCTGAGAGGCACTGAGTGTGTCAGGGGAGAGATGAGCAGCCCCAGGGTCTGGAGCAGACGGCAGCCCTGAGCCCTTGGCTGCCATGGGGCGGCTCTTGCTGGAAGCCCAGGCAAGAGGGCAGGAGGGTCTCAGCAAGGGAAAGGCTCTTTAGGTTAGATTGAGTGAAAGCAGAGACTGGGGCTTGCAGGAAAAGCCAATTAGGAGGGACAAGCCTGTCTGCTTTGATTGTTGGCAGATCTCAGCCGGGCTGAGCAGCAGAGGCTGGTCCCTCCCCTGCCCTCCAGGAATGCCTGGGAGCTGCTGCGTGCTCCCATGGCAGCCTGTGATCCCAGCTCCCCATAGCGGTCACAGGGGCTGGGAGGGGTGACAGGGGATGGGTGGCACGTCCTGCCGCCCATTCTGTCTGTGATGGGGCACAAGATGAATCTCGTGCTTAAACCCCAAGTTTCCCTCCTGCCCGAGTTGCAGAGGCACAAAGCAGCGAGGGCTGGACAGATTGGCCGCTTACAGGAGCCCTGACATTCGTCTCCTGCTTCTCATGCCCATGAAAAGCAACTGCTGGAAGGGAAATGGGCTTTTAAGGATTATTTTGACTGTACAAGCCTCTATCACGGCAAGTGCCGGAGCTTCCTTGACCTCGGAGCCGTCTCCGGCATGAGCACAGCCTTTTATCTTAAATCAGCATTTCCCCCCCCGCCTTTCAGGGAGCATTTCAGACCTTTCCAGTTCACTGGCCACGTTCTCCCGAGCCCATCTGCTGAGCAGCACGGTGCAGAGGGCGGAACGATGGCGCAAAGCACCGGGTCAGTCACCGCGACAGGGAGGGTGGCGCTGCCCCACCGCCGGGGCTGGGACGCGGGGTCCGGAGCATCCCTGTGGAGCCCGGAGCATCCTTGTGGGGCCCAGAGCATCCCTGTGGAGCCCGGAGCATCCTTGTGGGGCCCAGAGCATCCTTGAGGAGCCCGGAGCATCCCTCCGGGGTCAGGAGCATCCTTGAGGAGCCCGGAGCATCCTTGCGGAGCCCGGGGCATCCCTGCAGAGCCCGGAGCATCCCCACGGAGCCCGGAGCATCCTTGTGGGGCCCAGAGCATCCTTGCGGAGCTCGGAGCATCCCTGCAGAGCCCGGAGCATCTCTGCAGAGCTCAGAGCATCCTTGTGGAGCCCAGAGCATCCCTCCGGGGTCAGGAGCATCCTTGAGGAGCCCGGAGCATCCTTGTGGAGCCCGGAGCATCCTTGAGGAGCCCGGAGCATCCTTCTGGGGTCCGGAGCATCCCTGCAGAGCCCGGAGCATCCTTTCGGGGTCCGGAGCATCCTTGTGGAGCCCGCAGCATCCCTGCAGAGCCCAGAGCATCCCTACGGAGCCCGGAGCATCCTTTCAGGGTCCGGAGCATCCTTGTGGAGCCCGCAGCATCCCTGCGGAGCCCGGAGCATCCTTGTGGAGCCCGGTTATGGGATGGAGGAGAGCCGGTGCCGCTGTCGCTAGGTGGCACCGCACTCCCTCGCAGGGAACGTGCGGGGCTGCAGCCAGCAGGGGATGGAGCCTCCTCGTTTGAGAGCTGGGGCTGTTTAGCCTGGAGGAGAGGGGCTTAGAGGTGAATGTCGGAATTCAGGACATCCCTCTGGCTGTCCAGGATGGCCAAGACCCCTGCCAGGGGGCTCAGAGAGCCTGGCACAGAGCCCAAGGTGCCTGTGGGTTTGGTTATGACCCGTGGAGCAAATTACCAAACTTAGATGAAGATCTGCAAGCCATAAAAGTATAAGTAGAATAATAATTAGTTTATCACGGAGTGAAAAAATAGATTTTTGGGGTTTTTAGGATGGGGGTTCAGGGAGCAAGATGGAGGAATCTGGGCATGTCCAGCCTTTCTCCTTCTTGGCCTCCATCTTCTGCTGTGATGTTGGCACTTTTAGATTGGTTTAGAGTAGAAGCTCACTGTCTAACATAGGTGATAGGTATTGGAAAGTCATTGTAAATATTGTACAGGAAGTTTTTAGTATAAAATGATAACACCACCCCGGGGGCAGGCAGAGTGCCTCTGGTGCCTCTGTCTGTCTTGCTGAGTGAACCTTGGCAGGCCAGGAGAAAGAATTTTATAGATAAGAAACAATAAACAACGTTGAGACCAAGAAATGAAGAGCTTTGACTCCTGCTTTGACTGCCAGGCTGGGAAAAGAGACTTTCTAACACATCTTGGGGTCACTCTGAGCAGCTAAAGCCCCAAGAGTGACTTTATTGCTCTCTACACCTTCCTGTAAGGACGCTGCAGACAGGTGGGGTCAGTCTCTGACAGAACCAGAGGACACAGCCTCCAGCTACATCAGGGAAGGTACAGGTTGGATATTAGGGAGAAATTTTTCACCAAAAGAATAATAAAGCACTGGAATGCTCTTCCCAGGGAGGTGGAAGAATCACCATCTCTCGATGTGTTTAAAAAGAGACTGGACATGGCACTTGGTGCTATAGTCCAGTTGAGGTGTTAGGGCACAGGTTGGACTCGATGATCTTGGAGGTCTCTTTCAACCGCATTATTCTGTGATTCTGTGATTCTGTGATTCTGTGATTCTGTCAAGAAATCACAGAACCAAACCTGAATTTCCCTGCCTGCAGGATGGGGGATCCCACTGTTTCCTGTCCTCTCCTTTGCCTCCTCTCCTTGCTTTGAAAATTCCCCTTGTGCAGAGGTCGAAATGAACATGAATGGAATGGAATGGAATGGAATGGAATGGAATGGAATGGAATAGAATAGAATAGAATAGAATAGAATAGAATAGAATAGAATAGAATAGAATGGAATGGAAAGGGGGAGGAGGGGTTTGTAGGTGAGTTTGAGGCTGCCTGGATGCTCTGTAATTTGCAGTCACCTCAGGCCCCTGTTTCATCTTCGCTCTGCACTGAGGGAACACCCCTGTGTGCCCTTCAGCTGGAAGCCCTGGATAATGGAGCAGTGTTAATACATACACACACACAAAAACCTGTGTGCATGTCCCTCTCCTCTCTTTCTTGGCCACAATTCCCTCTCTCTGATTGCCAAAATTCATCTAGAAGTTATTGATTTTTAAATCCAGAGTACTCAGAAGACTCCACCTGCAATAAATTAGCTGGTGCCTCCTCCTTTTGAATATTAAAGGACTCAAGCTTTCAACTATTTCCCTTTGGGAAAAGTGGTTCCTTGATTTGCCATCTTCCTTCCTAGGAAGAATTTTGTTCTGCTGTGTAAGTCTTCCAGTGCTCACTTTAATCTCATTACTGCAGACTACAGCCACTTGGACCTCTTTAATCAGTGACTTGGTGACGTCTTTGGTGGCAGCTTCCTCCAGATCATCTGATATTGCCAGCGTGACCAGGGGCACACAGCCCAGCTGGTTTGGCTGCCTGGGAATGTACTTTTCTAAGGGGTGAGAAAGCCATGCCCTGGAGCAATGCTCAGCCCTGCAGCAGTGTCTCAGGTGTGACTGTGCTGTGCCTGGAAGGAGATGCAGCCACTGGTGCTTTGACTTTCTGTGCAGTTATTCAGCTCCAGACTGACATGTGTTTGCTGATAAACCCAACTCCAGTCAGCAGAGCTGTCTTGAACACTGCCAAGCTGTTGCCCTCCATATCAGACACCCCAGCCCCTGAGAGCTGTGGTCTGTGCTTAGCTTGTGTTATTGTGTGGCTTCAAGCTGCTTGGCACTGTTTCCCCATCCCAAGCTGGGGATTTCCCCTCGTGTTCCAGATTGCCAGGCAAGATGTATTCTATCACCATCTGTATGGCAGCTGTCTTTTGTCAAGTGGGCAGTTTTCCTTATCTCTTCCACACCCACTCCTCCCTCTGGAGGGGACATCTGCTGATAACAGCTATTGAATGTCCCTGCATGGCTGATAAGAACTACAGCATCCCACTGGGAGATGTGAGCCCAGAGGGAGGAGCCAAGCATTCCTACCTGGATATAATCTGGAGATCCTGGAATAACTGCACAGCTTCTCCACTGGATTGCCCAGAGGAACAGCAGCTGCCTCTTCTTCCACTGGATCTTCAGAGGCAGACTGCACCTTTCTACAGGATCCCTGCACCAACAGAACCACCCCTGACACTGCAGGAGGGCTGCAGCCACAATTCCAATTGGACTGCTACCAACACCCTGACCCACAGGGTGTCAGGTTGGGTTCTGACTCTGTCAGTGTTCTAGTGTACTGCATTGTCTATTTTATCCTTTTATTTTCTTCTCTATTAAAGAACTGTTACTCCTGCTCTCATATCTTTGCCTTAATTTAAAATTTATAGCAATTCGGAGGGGTGGGGAGGGTTTACATTCTCCATTTCAGGGGAGGCTCCTGCCTTCCTTAGCAGACTCCTGTCTGTTCAAACCAAGACACCTCCTCACCCCTCAGGAAGGGCAGTGGGGCTGCCCCTGTGCAGTGGTGAGGAAGATCCCATGGAAGATCTGCCCTGGTCACTGCTGGGGCTCATGGAGCACCAACACCTCTCTGGCTCCATGGGAATGACGGAGCACAGCACAGGTACAGCCTTGGATGTCTCTGGTCCCTGAGAGATTTGGGACAGCTGGCTCCTGGACTTTTTTAGGAAGCATTACAGCTCCTGTCTCGGAGCAAATCCAGCACCCACCTCAGCGGGAGCTGTGGCATTCCCAGCTCCCTGGATGGAATTGCCTCCCCAGAAGGACCTCACACAAAGCCCTTCCAATGAAGCCATGGCTATTACAGGGCCTTTGAGTCAGGGGCTGGGGAGTGGTGTAAGGCTCTAAGATAGGCCATGATTCACCCCTGGCCAGCCAGGGAAAAGACATTCCAGGTGCTGGAAAAGGCACACAAAACTGTGACAGCATTGAGCTAGATAGACTGGTGACTTCATGTGCTCTGATACTAAAAAAGAAATCCCAGCAATGCTGTGGAAACCCAGCAATGCTGTGGAAGACTCCATCATTTGTGTTCTCCTGTAAGAGACTTCTTTTCCCATGAAGTTGGGTAATTAAATACAGGGTCTCAAATCCAGGCAGTGTGTGATCCTTTCCCCCCTCTTGTGTGAAAGGCAAGAAAGAAATGGAAAAAAAAAAAAAAGAATAAATTCTAAATACAGGGTTTAAGGGGACCCTGGATTCATGATCCAGGGCCAAAAATCCTGGGATGGCCCAGTGGTCTCTAATCCAGTCGTTATGGGATTTTTTGGAGACCTGTTTTTTTTTTCATTATGGGATTTTTTGGAGACCTGTTTTTTTCAGCACCAAGTCAAACAGCAAACTTCGGTAAAATTCTACTCTTTCCCATGCAAAGCTTGGATTTTTCACTCTTGACAAATGCCTCTTGCCTTGAAATATCCCTGACCTGCTTTAGTCCTGATGATATCATAACATTAGGGATCACTTACATGCCCTATCTTAAGCCAAGGATGACTCTCTCTCATACACCACTGCTGCCAAATTCAAAAAGGAGCCCAGCCAAGGCTCCTTAGTTAGGTACAAAGGAACCTCTCCCTCTTCCTCTCCTCAAGGCTTGAGGTTCAGGGAGATATTACTCATCCCAAACTAAACATGGATGTATTTTTTCCTTGGTATTTAATAGCAGCTATTTTTAACTGCTGGGATAACAGCACAGGGGGAGCCAGCATGGCTCTGTGGACTCATCACTGGCCCAGAGCCCGGCTGTGCTGGGATTTGCCAGCTCTGTGTGGTGGGACTGATCAGGGCTGCAGTCAAGGGCCTGTCTGCTCTCTGTGCTCCCTATCCTTGGCCACATTCCTGAGTGTCCAGCCCTGGCAGGGCCCCCATGTCCCCAGGCAGCATCGCCTGGTCAGTGTCTGCTGTGGGGTCCTGTGGGAAACACAGCTCCGTGTAAGGACCAAGCAGAGCCTTCCCAGCTGCATCTATAGAGGTGGAAACAGGGTAGCAATGATGCCTGAAAACCAAAATAAATCCAACTCACAGCTCCTGCCCTTGGCTGAGTCATCAGCTGTATCCGGCACCGCGGAGATGATCCCCTGCCTGTCCCGGGACTGCTTCCCTTCCTGTGGGGGAGCAACAGCAGGGAAACAGGTAAATTCCCATAAACAGAGCACAAGAACTGCACAAAGACCTGAGGAGGGGAAAGTGACAGCACCAGAGGCTTTCCAGAGCCAAAGGTGTTTTTTTTTCCTGCAGGACCCAGCCTTGGCTTTGCTCTGTTCTCTCCATGGGCCATGCTTCAGTTTTTTGATGCTTCGCCTCATTTCCCGAGATAAGTGGTATTTTCCCTACCTGTCTTTGATTTCTGAGACAGGATTATCCATCCATTTCCTTTACCAGCTCCCACAATGATTTTTGTGTCTCAAACCCAGCAGTGATGGGTGTTGCCCTTTGCTGCTCTCCCAGTGAAGGACCAGTCCCTCGTGTGGGCTGATATCAGACAGCAAAGAGATGAACAAGATAATTTCTGAGAAGATCTCATCCATAATTGATATTCCAGATGATAGAAACATGGCTGATAGACTTTCCCATGTTTTCTGGGTGTAGGTCTCTCTCCAGGCTGCCCATTCCTACCAACTCCTTCCCTCCAGGAAGAGGATCATCACGAGGAACAGTGCTGAACATCTGACCCCTGCCCCTGGTGCCATCAAATCACCCAGGGCTGGCTGGCACTAGGCATGAACATCCACAGGGAAACCTGTCCCCTGTGCCTAAGGATTGACATCAGTAGGTGATGGAACACCACCAGGAAATCCAGGAATTATAAGGATAAAGTGTATTTCCAGAGCTTTTTGAAGAAGGGCACCTACTGACCTTTGCAGCAGATTCCTTCCCTGTGGTGGTGGCAGGATTCCATCGTGCCTTCCTCTGGATGCTCTGGAGAGGGGAAAGGAAGGCTGGGTCTCTGTGGGGTTTGCTCTCCAGGCTCAGGGGCTGGATTGTGGTCAGGATGTTGGCGTGATCAGCCTTCCTCACAGGGCCTTTGGGAGATGGTGCCTCCAGTGCAGCACAGGGCGAGCTCTTACAGTGTGCGGTGGTTTTAGGGGTGTCACAGCTGGTCAGGAGCCCTCTGAAATTCCTTGCTGGAGCACCAATCTTAGGGATGGGAACACCCTCCATGGGCTTGCTTGGGCACATGTCACAGGGATGACTTCGAGGTAAGGCACAGTTTTTCCCCACTGGAGTGGCATTGCTCTGTGATGGAAATCTTGCTTCCATGAGCTAAAAAACAAAACAAAACAAAACAAACCCAAACCCTAAACATTGAAATAAGTTCTTATATTATTTCAATAATTAACCATGTGAAATATTTCTTTCCTGCTCTTCTACTCCAAGCATCACATCTGTTGATTTTCTAACTTTGTGGAATGAAAGAGAACACTTTCTATGTTCTCTGAAATAAATGTTAAGGACACAATAGGTTGTTTTTGAAGCGTTGATGTTTCTGGCTTGCCTGTTTCTGGTGAACCCTCCTGACTTGTCCATGAACATGCAAGAAAGCCTTGGAGTTGAAAAAATATGGCCTGTGGTTGTCTCTTCTCTTGGATCATTGCTTTGTTCCCATCTCCATCCTCCTATTCTATGGAAATAGAATTTTCCAAACAGGAGAAAATCCCTGTGTTTCCAAACAGGAGAAAATCACCCTCTCTATCATTTAATAAGAAATCTCCAATTTCGTCTTAAAAACCTGGACTGAAAATAAAAATTTTCAGATTTTGCCTTTTGTTTAAATAGGTGGAATTCATCTTTCTGTGGTCAGTAGGAATCAACCCCATTTTTAGCAGAAAAGCTGGATAAAGTCCAGAATATCTGGCTTCTGGTATGTTATCTTTTTTATTCCAGGTTGTAAGGGGCCCCTTATCACAAAGCAGGGTCAAATGAGCAAACACAGAGCTGAGAACTGCACATTATGCCAGTGAGTTTGCAATCAAGATATGAGAAACACTGGCAGATGGGAGCTGTCCCTTTGCCATGATGTGAGAACAGTAGTCACAGCTTCTGCCTGGGGGGAATTCCATCTAAGATCCTGAACTGCAGACCCTTAAATGCAAAATCTACTAATGAATTTGATGTCTAAGTCCCATTACAGTAAAAAACACCAAGAAAGTGCTAGAATGGTGGAGTAGAAATTACACAGACCCCTAATTTGAGATGCAGAGGGCAACATCAAAAAACCTCCAGCTGGTGGAGGAGGAGGGCAGAGACGTCCCAGAGTAATCCCTGACAGCCCAGTGTGGCTCTCCGGGTGCCTTCATGACTTTCAAGCCAGCACTAAATCCTCTGCCAGGTCCTTCACTTCTTGATTGTCTTTGTTAATCTCTACCTCCACAATTTTTTCACTCCACAGCAACCTGGATATCACACATGAAATTTCCATCCTGGAGCGTCCTCTGTATGCCAGTCCCTCTGTACACACAAAGAGGCAATTGGGTCTGACCTGTCCTGGGGTTTCTTTCTGGTTATTGCAGAAAATGCTGGGTTTTTGTTTGTCTCTCATTGCCAAGAACTGCAGCTCTGTGTTTGTGAGGACAACCCACACCAAAGCCCTGAGCCTTGGCTCTCACCTTGGGATGCTCTTGCTTGGTCATGTTTTTTTCACCATTCAGGATGCGCTGGTACCTGCAGGGAAGACAGGAGATGGCACCTGAGTCCCTTTTCAGCCTGAATATATTTTTGCATCTTGTGGACAGGCTTGTTCTGCCTTCCCCTACCCTCTGGAAAATATCAAAGCCATCAGACTCCAAAGGGAAGCTTGAAGAGTGGTGAGAAATCTCCCAGAGAGGACTGGTTTTAGCTCAGGGCTGAACTGCCAGAGCCATTGTGAGCCCTCTCCTCCCAAGCTCCATGCAGAAGTGTCCCTGGAGCATCCACGTCCCCACTGGAGGGGGATGTGTAGGGGTTTACATTGCCTGAACGAGGTGATTTGTTGCACTTGCTGATTTATAGCTTGGAGTTGAACTCAGGCTTTCCAGGAGGTTGATTTATTCAGCTTTAACCTCATGTACAGGGATTTATCAAGTCAGTACCTGACCTAATAGAACACCAGTGGTGAGTGAGACCTTTTCAGAATAAACCACCTTCCTTCTTTTCTGTGCTCTGGGGAATGCACTCTCAGCTTTCTCCAAAGACCCTGTCAGAGAGATGGCTATTTGCAGTGGAAATGGACCAATTTTGGGATATTTGGAACTAAACTGTCCCATGGGGAAGTTCAAGAGACAGACTTGACAGCTGCTCTGTCACTCTTACATGGAGGGAGGTGTACTTTGGGTTCTGTTCCTAATCTTGTCTCACGCTTGGCAGAGTTTTGGTCTGATCTCAGTTATGGGTTGTAACAAGAACAGAAATCAGCCCTTAAGAGGCTGAAATGTGATTCTCCCTGGAGCCTTTTGGTGAGAGACAGTTGAGAGAAACCAGGAGGGGATGCAGTGCCCATACCCCTCATTCCTCCCCATCAGCTCATCTCTCCAGCATTTGCTCCTTTCCCCTGTGGCACCTTACAAACTACCAAGATTAAAAACTTTAATTGTCCACCAGGGAATGCTCCAGTCCTCGGGGTCAAGGGCAAATTCCTTTGTGTCATTTTATTTAGTGGAGATTGCTGAGTGTGTCTGGATTTTTAAATCAGGATTTGTCTTGTAAGACACAATAATGCACTGGGAATATAGAACAGAGAGGAGCACTCGTGACAGAAAACACTCACCTCTCACTTGAACCTGACAATTTGGGGTGCTGTGCTTGGGAAAGATCTTATCTGAGTGAGCTTTGTTTGTTACAGAGGTGGAGAGGGAAGGTCCTCCCTGGAACCCCTCAGATCTGAGGTGAACTTCAAGCCCAGGTTAAACACCACCCACCTGGCAACCAGCTCTGAGACAGACACAGCTTTCCTCAGGAGAACTGCCCTGAGCTCTGCATTGCTCCTTGGAGAAGGGCACAGGGAAGGGAAGGACTGGGCTGGCCTCAGCCTCTCAGCTTTTTCCATGTTTTCTGTCTGCTGGCACTGAAACAAGAGAGCAAAGGTTACGGTGCTGGATGGGAAAACTCAGGGAAACGAGGCCACAAATTGGTGTGTCCATCTCCACTCAGGGCACCAGCAGTGGAACAACTGCTGTCTTCATGGATACATCTGCAAACCTCATCACTGAAATGCTCTTCTGAAAAACAAAATGGGGTTAAAGCAGACACAAGTTAAATTAAATCACACTTAATGCAGGGAATTGGTCTTTTCTACTCTGTCTACCACTTATCTCATTCTCTTAGATCCCCAAGTTCATCTCCATGACAGTGAGAGATGTGAGGGAAGAAAAGACGTGAAGAAAATTAGCTTTAAATAATTTAAAATTTGCTTAATGTAATTTGCATATGCATCTTCAGTTAAAATTTTCTGATGTTTCCAGTGTCACGCAGACCTGAACCAGCTCTGGATTCAGACAGTTACTGGAGATTTAAGTACCCTTTGGCCTCTTCTTCCAACAATGTTCTTGTTTTCCAGACTTCAAAAATGTGCAGCAGAAGTCTCAGGCATTGTATTTGCAGTGACTGATCTGACACTTGGAAGTACACTAGGTCATCTGGGGTTCATTTTCTGAATGTAGACACAGCTCTGGGGACCTACAAGTTTTATGTAATTGCTTTTTAATTACTGACACAGACATTTGAACTACAGGATTGTTAAGTACTTATATTTACATTTTGAAAGTATTTGTTCTAAAAGCCACGTTGCTTGTAAAAAAACTGTTTCATCAGCAATTTCCATGGCTCTGGCCTGAATATTATTTATTCAGTGTCCAGTCATTGTCCACCCTTGTTTGGGTGTCCACTTCCAGATGCACTCAGAAGGGACAGATTTTTGGGGGGATAAGAATGTCATTCAGCAACTTGTGAATATCTGCTTCCCTTCTCATGCCTGTTAAGACATCTGAAATAAAGACCAGAGGGAGGGAAATACATTTCTCACAAAAAAATTCAGTTTAGTTGCTTTAAATTTTTGTTTTGTTTTGTTTTGTTTTTCTTTTCTTTTTTTTTTTTTTTTGTTTTGGGTGTTTTATTTTTTTCTTTTTGTTTGGTTGTTTTTTTTGTGTTTTTTTTTTTTTTGTTTTGTTTTGTTTTTGTTTTTGTTTTGTTTTTGTTTGGTTTTGGGTTTTTTTGTTTTCCAGGTAATTTTGCATGGTCTTAGAGAAAAGACAAACCTATCAGATCACAGGCTCCCGCCTCCCACAGTTAAGGGGTTATTCCCCATTTTTGTGGTGGCGTCTAACATTAAACAATTCCAGGTTAAGGGCCCACCAGGGATTTACTTTGTGGCAAAATGAGCCTGTTAGGAGAGCAGTATTCCCTATCCCTCCTTTCCCTTAAATACAGGCAGCAGATGAAAATACCCTTCTCATCCCACCCTGCACAGTTCCCACAGTCAGCACAGCATCCCCCCTCCCAGTTGCTAAGGGTTTACAGGATTTTTCTGATATTAATTCATTCCATCTCCTGTGATCTGGGAGGGGTTTTTGTGTAAAATCACTTACATGCTAGAGCTCTTCCCTCTGCCTGAGATCTGCCATTTGATATTCTCCTTGGGGCTCTCCAGCACCACGCTGCTGCCTCCTTCCTCTCCCCCTCCTGTGCACGAGAGGAGGCAAAGTCCCTTGGCAGAGCTGCAATTAAATATTAAAAGCTGATGTGCAAATGGGGATGGTGTTGAATTGGAGAGCTGACGCTGAGGAGCGGAGGAGATGAAGCCTCCTCCCTCCTCCTGTCAGCTTTTTGCCAATTACTGACGTCTCATTCCTCCCCATAAAATCACCAGGCAAGCTCAGACCCTGGCTGGGCACCCACAGCCCAGAGCTGGAGTCTGATTTAGGTGGGAAGCTGCTGGAATCTGTGTCCCCACCTTGTTTCAGACTGAGCCCCACTGTAATAAAGGGATTTTTAAAATGAATGTTTCTGGCACAGGTCACACACCCACACTCCAGACCAGAGAATGTCTTCAGTTCAATTTGTGGTCCCCTGGGCTTGTGGCTTTGCTGGGGAGGTTCTGCAGGAGAGGGTTTCTCTCCGGGGTGTTAACAGCTCCAGGGAACACACTGCTCCTCCTGGCAAAAATGAAAGGCAGGCCAGGGTCCAGATGAAATAAATTGACATAATTCACCATTAGTGGAAACATAGGGCAGAACTGTCTGAGGAGATTTGATTTAGCCAAAATCTAAGTTTGATGAAAGTCAGAGTGTGGCAAAAGGAGCCTCCTCTTCCTCTCATAAAGCACCATGACACAAAAAGAGCTGATTTTCACTGGGTTACTGCAAAGTTCTCCCTGGGATTTCTTCTGCTCACCCTGGAAAATTGATCAAGCAGCAAAGCCACTGCACAAATAAGAGCAAATAACTGTGTTGGTTTATAATGAACAAGAAAAGCTACATTTGACATCAAAAGCTGGAAAATAATTTACCCAGAAATGACTAAGCTAAGCAAGAAAACTTTGAGATGGGAAGCCAGTGAGTCAGGGCAAGGCAGAGATCTGGATAAACAAATGGAGTGTCCCTGTCATTGCTGTAGGAAATAATAGCTTGCACTTCTCCATCTGCTCTGATTCAGCTCTTACTGGAACAAACCTCCTTACTGAGCTTTGATTTCAGCATCTAAAGCAACTGAGAAGCACTACTGGCTTTAATTCTCTGTCCTGTGGACAGATACAAGTTTGGTTCCATGCGGTGGACTCTGGTCATGGTGTCAGTTGTGCTCCTTTCAGCAGTGCCTGAGAGCAGCCTGGAGCTGAGCCCTGGCTTTGTACAAGCTCAGGTTTGTGCCAGGCATTCTCCCAGGGTTTCCCTGAACTGATGGACAATTTTTCTTGGAGGATTGTGCAGGATGCCCTGAATGGTAATGGGAAAATTCCAGTGACTGTAGCAGCTGCTGCATTATCAAGAGACAAACCTGATGGTGGATGGAAGGATTTTAATTTTGTGGGCAACCCAAAGCTCTGAAGCTGGGATGCATCCTTGATAGTTATTTATTTTAGTGGATGAGGATTTGGCTGCCAGAATGAAACAATGAGCACTTCAGTCCTTCCAATAGTGAGTAATAGAGGCTGCTAAAAGCCTCATGAATTATTTTGGGGACTACTGCTCTCCAGCTCCTCTCTCCATAAAAGGACTGCATGGAACAATTCCCTGCACAGCTCTGAGGCACCCTCACTAGATAAAGTGTGTTTTGGAACTGTTTTTGCCAGGATTACAGAGCCCCAGGCTGATTCCTCAGCTACTGTCTCTGCTGGGGGCTTTGCTCATCCCACAGAGATTTCAGCCTTCGCCATCAGCCACGCTCTGCGTTTGCTCTGCTGGCAAGGATCTGTGGGAAGATGGGAAGGAATTCCTGATGCTGAGATGTTGCTTGGAAGAGGGGCCTGAATCACATTGATTTGCCTCCAGGTGCAAATCAAGGCTGTGGGGGAATAGTTAGAGAGTGGAGGGATGGATGCACCAGCCCCCCAAATAAATTTTCTTCTAACAACAAAGGAAGGGAAAGAATCTCTCTTGAAAACTCCTGGGGTTTGTGTCTTGCCTTGTGAGAAGTTGGAAGAGATGCACTGAATAAACTGGAAGCTTTGCTGGGATGTGAATTTTGAGCTTCAGCAGGTCCCCCAGGTGGAGGACAAGGGGTAAGGAGGTGCTGTGAGGATCGTTCAGCCCCTCTGTGATCCCCAAATTCTCTCTCCAGCAACCACTGACATATTTGGGACACAGATTGTGTTCTGGCTGCTCTGCTCCTGTTCTCCAAGGGAAGCAAACAGTTCAGCACTGGAAGGGCCTTTCCAGATGTCCTTAACTCCAATTAAAAACTGGTGCCTGAGATAGAAAGAGCAGCCAACCTCAAATACCTCCTCTGTTTCCTGCAGAAAGGTGGGAACCACCACATTAGTTCTGTGTGTCTCTATCCTGATGACACCTGGACAGAAAGGGCAGCTGTGAGGTTTTAAGAATCCAAGCTTCCTTTTCTCTCTAGTGACAAACAGCCAAATCCCACCCTTTCCCCTCAAACAATGTGGGTTTCCCTGCAGAATATGAGAAGGGTGATAAAAGTCCTCCAGGTGCTTCCACAGGCAGCAGATGATGCCACTTCCATGCTCCTCCTTTGGATCACACCTTCACCTGTTAGAGCCACCCACCCTTCTTTGTCCTGTGAGTGCATACCAGGACTTTTCCAGGGTAGGGGCTGGAGTTTTATTCCAGGCACTCCGAGGCCTCACTGCCTGCCCAGGACATCTCCTGACACTAAGAACAGCAAATTCTGCTTTTTGGTTTTGTGTAAGAGCTGAAATGAGGGATGCAGGACTCCAGGCAGCTCTTCCAAATGCAGTTTATTGTATCCAAGATATTACAGCAGCCCAGGGTGGTGGGTGACAGAGCTGTGCCCACAGCTGTCAGCTCCAGCTGCAGGCAGGCCTGGAGACCCTTTGGTTTTGGTTACAATGCATTCTATACTTTCCTTTGCTGAGCATCTTAATACAGTAGAACAATCTATACCTTAACTTTTATCTATAGCCTGTCATAACTACTGTAATTCCCATATTCATGTTACTGTTCTCCAATCACTAAAAGTTAGTACACTACAGTTTAAGCTGGAAGTTGTTTTTCGGTTTTCTTGCAGTGAAAAATTCTGAGACCTTTTTTCTAATTGCAACTTTGGCAGAGTTGTTTGCCTGTGCTATCTTTCTGCTTGGTAAAAACATTTTCTTGTTTGAGGTGAGTTTATCCTTTGCTCTAAGCCATAAAAACCCCTTCTAACTAACACACCCTTTGCCTCCTTGGTTATCCAGTAAGACTGGCTCAGCAATTCTTTTCTTCTATATCAAAACTTGCTTCCATCTCTATTACTTCATCAGACTCTACATTCAAAAATCTTTCTGCCAAGCACACATATCTGTAAGACCTTCTTGTCAAACTTTCATCCTTCCCAACAGTTTTGTTTGCTGTAGTCAGATTCTCTGTGGGAGTTTCCAGGCTGGAAGGGGAGGTTTGGTGCCTCATTCCCTGCTGGAGGGCTGAGCTCTCCAGCATGGACATGGACATGGACAGGGCTGGGCAGTGCTGCCTGCATCTCACCTGGGGCAGACACAGGGAAACAGGGGCAGACACAGGGAACTTTGAACTGGGAGCTGCTAATGGTTAACACACAACTATTTCTAGCTGTGTCAAACACACTGACCTAAGCCCACAAGATATTTGTGCTGACCAGACAGGGACAGCAGTTTACATAATTACTGCTACTTTTTCTTTTCTTTTTTTTTTTTTTTTTTTTTTTTACATTTTTCCCTAATTGCATAACGTTGTTTTAATAGCTGTATTCCCACTAAAAACCTGTGTGTTCCTTTCTTTCCTCCCCATGTGCCCAGCTTTGCTGCACACACTCTGTTTTTCAGAAGAGTGTGAGTGGGGATGGTGGGGACGTGAGCAAGCGTGAGAGAATAAATCAGTTTGGGTGTGAGTAGAGATCTGCTATTTGTTACAAACAGATTGATGCATAAATGGTTTTCTGAAAAATACCTGCTTGTGAGTGTTCGTTTCCTCCAGATTTGATCCCCAACCAAGGAATTCACAGCAAACTAACTACAAGCAGTTGGAGGGAAGAACCAGATTTTGCACTCCTTCCAGCACATTCTCCACATTTTTTGGGGGTGAGGAGAGCCATTTGCCTGTGTGGCCTCAGGGCTGGATATGTGACTGCACAGCCAGATTTTAATCCTGCAGCTGAAGGCCCTGTGCAGCTCCAGGGAGATGAAGCTCCCAGAGCCAATTCCTCTCCTTTGCTCTGCTGAGTGGGGCTCTGCACAAGCAGTTTGCTAAGGATGGCTGCATTAAGGGAGGAAAAAAATCCCTGCAAAGTCTCTGGTATTGTTCACTCTCTCTGTCTCTGCCTTCTTCTTCTGGAGACTATCTGGATCCTCACACTCATTTCCATAATTATTGGTTTCACGTTACGTAACCCAGAAAAGAAAAATTATCTATCAAATGCACATGTGGAACTAATGGGGCATATTTGAAAAGACCTGTCTTTGCATTTGCAGCTGGCACATTTCTTGGTCCATTTGAATGAGTTTTCACAGCCCTGGCATGTGCTGGGGAGGGACCCCCACGTGTGCTCACCCTGTGCCCCCTGGGACTGCAGGGCTCCAGTTTCACCCCAACATTTGTAGGAACACAAATGCCCTGTCTGTGGGAAGCACAGAGCCTTCATGCATGCACATTCCCTTTGAATATTCCCTGATTGCCAAGTTTTTCTTCTGATTTTCCTTCATGCAGGGTGGAAAGCTTGGAATTTTTGGGGGGGAACTTTGTAGTTGCTGGATTTTGTGGTGGCAATTTCCACTTCAAGAAGCCCCTAGATTCCTCAAGGAAATGAAAAGATACAAATTTTGAATTTTTTTGGACTCCATGCTCTCAAGTTCAGGCGATGGTTGAGTTGCAGAGGTGGCCAAGGATGGAGGGCTCGGGGTTTGGGGACATCCCAGGCCAACTCCAGCTCCTGTTTGGCCTCAGTAGGTGAAATGCAGCAAATCTTGGACTTCAGTGGAGCCAAGATGTGGCTCTAAGGACATCAGCGATAGATCCACTCACCACCACAGGTGTGTGAAATAAAGTTCATTCTGGACTGTAAGAAATAAAACTCTGAAAGAGAAGGCTTCTGGTGCCCTTAGTTTCGAATTTTAGGGTCTGGTTTTGAGAACAGCCCTGGCAACGCCTGTAGGACCTGACAGGGTTGTGTGAGTAGATAACACCCTGAAATGATGTCAAATTTGACTTGAGTAGATCACACCCTGAAATGCTGTCAAATTTGACTGTCTTGTGGTGCACAGGACCAAGCTGTGGGACAGCAGCAGGTCTGTTTGGCGTGTTGATGGTTTTGGTGTTTGGTGGTTTTGGTGTTTGGTGGTTTTGGTGTCTGATGGCTTTGGTATTTGTAGGTTTTGGCGTCTGATGGTTTTGGTGTCTGATGTGTTGGTGTTTGATGATTTTGGTGTTTGATGGTTTTGGTGTTTGCTGGTTTTGGTGTTTGGTGGTTTTGGTGTCTGATGGTTTTGGTGTTTGTTGGTTTTGGTGTTTGGTGGTTTTGGTGTCTGATGGTTTTGGTGTCTGATGGTTTTTGTGTTTGTTGGTTTTGATGGTGTGGGGCTGCACTCACACAGCCTCCACCTGCCTGAGGAGCAGAGCTGGCAGTACCTTGAGCAGTACCTGATGATGTCTCTCCTTGCCACAGCAGAGCCTCCCACTCTGAATGAAAAGAGAATTAGAGAATCATTCAAGTTGGAAAAAGATCTTGAGAGCATGAAATCCAGTCACCAACCCAGAACTGCCAAGTCCGTCACTAAAATGTGTCCCCAAATGTCACGTCTACACACCTTTTAAATCCCTCCAGGGATGGTGACCTCACCTCTTCTCCAGGGCAGCCTGGGATAATCCTGATTATCCTTTTGGTGAAGAAATTGTTCCAACCACAGCCTCCCCTGGTGCAAGCTGAGGCCATTTCCTCTCATCCTATCCCTGTTACCTGAAAGAAGAGACAGCAATCCCCACCTCTCTAGTGCTCCTTCCAGGCAGTTTCAGGTCAGTCATCTCCACCATGGCCAGATGCTGCACCTGGATGGGCTCCTCTCAATGCTCACCACCTCTTGTGGTGTAACTGAACCCCAGGAGTGTGAGCTCCCCTTCCTAGAACGTGAACTTAGAACTTAAACCATGACTCATCTCCCCACAATGCTGCTGCTTAAACCCTGCTTTGGGTTTTAACCATCCTTTAAAGCTTTAAACCCATCCTCCCAGGTGGATTCTGTGCCCACCCCCATGGCTGTCTCCATCTGGGGGAGTCCTGAGCTGAATCCTCCCCTCCTGGATCCACTGATTGACCATGGATCTCCCATGCTGATGTTGGGAAGGGGAGGCATCAGCTTTCCCCCACACGGCAGGATCCACTGCTGCATTCAGGTCTGTGGATCAATAAAATGAACAAACCTCACATGCTGAGATGTCTAAGGCACAAAAAAGGGTGCATTTATTTCTGGATCTCGATATTTATAGAATTTTAAAAGTGACTATGGATTGGAGGATGAAATTGCTACCTTTCTAACCACACTGGTCAAACCAACAGTCCATCAATACTCTCCTCCTCCAGAGAGGAATGGAAAACAACCATTATTTACATGAAAAGTGTGTGAGAAACTCTATTACACCAAAAAACTTAGAAGAACTTTAAAAGAACAGGGCAACAGATCAACTCCCCACACTTTCCTGAGCTGCTCTCAAACTCAAATGGCTGTCCCCCAAATCCCCTTAATTTCTCCCACTCCTTTCCATTGGTACAGATCACATCCCCTAAGTCTTCACCCACTTCTCACAGCAGGGAAACTGCCTGTTTGTGTGGAAGTAAGGAAGGAAAGAAGGAAGAAAAGAAGGAAAGGAAGGAAGAACTAGAGCTACCTTAATTCTGAACACAATAAGCCCACACAGCTGAAAGCTGGGTGACTCTCCTATGCTGACGTGCTCTGCTCATCCCAGGCACTGTTTTTTCTCAAGGGAAAAACTCATTTTTTTCAATCTTTAGTGTATAAACCATCCTACTCTGACTGTATGGGGCTGCAGTGTCCCTTCAGGCTGATCATGTTTTTATTTCACAGGCTTTTCCCTGTGAAAAGTGGGGGGATTGCCTGTGATGGTTTTATGAAAGTGGTTGGAGGTGGATGTTCCTTCCACCCTCTTTCCACCCAGCAAAATGAGAAACCACAGATTGTTCAGGCTTCAGCTTCTCATTGAAAAGTATCTTTTTTTATTTCCCCCCTGGGAAGCTCTGGAAATTAAAACCAGCAAAAATACATTTCTTGTGAGGAGGAAATATTTCCTGGCTGCCTCTAAGACACCATGGGGGCTCTGTGTGTGTGTGTCTGCAAACTGCACAGCGTGCATACCCTGTGCTTTTGTACTCTCTGGGCAAATATGGGGCAAAAGCCACACAATATGAAGCTCATCCCTGTTTTGTTTCAGGGCCTGGAGCACACACACTGCCCTGACTGATGCTAAAGGAAGGGGAAAGGCAACAGCAGCCTCTCAGCATCCCTGGTAAACACACCCTTGTGCGCAGTTTGCAGCGTATTTTTGGGTTGTTTGAAAAGAGTGCAAAGGTTTGGTGTATTTTTTTTCTTCCCTGTGCATGCACTAGAAACCCTTGGCAGCCCAAACTCTTGTAGCTGAAAATGCAGCCTCAGAGGAAAGGGAGCAGCTCTGGGAGATCTGACCACGAGCCTTGCAGGAGAGGGGCGAGAGCTCTGCTGCAGATCTGCCTGGGGAATGCGAGGGATGGTGAATCTGGGTGAGAGGGAGCTGCTCCCCAGCCCGGGCTCGGCAGAGTGGGCAGGGAGCCCAGGAGCAGCTCAAGCCCTGCAGCACTGCCCTGCTGCTGGAACCCCAGCGGCAATCCGGCTCCCCTGGTCTCAGGAGGAGGGAGAATGGTGCTGCTCCGTCCCTGCCAGCTGGGCTCTGCCCTGGTGCATCTGGAGCACAGGGGCTGTGTCAGCAGCCAGGGATGCTGGGCACCTCCCCAGGGCCCAGCTCACAGCCCTGCTCCATCCTCACCTCCCTCCAGCTGGCCAGGGCACCTGGCAGCTGCCACTGCCTCCCTCCCCTGCTCCTCGGGCTCAGTTCCCTCCTGCTGCCTGGTTTGGAAAGGGGTTTGGGCCAGGGGATGGGGGAATGGGGCAGAATTGCATCAGTCCTCCATGTGCGTAGCACTCCAAACTGCTCATGTTAGCCTAAAAATCAGCTTTTTTTTTTTTTTTTTTTTCCTTGCATCAAGCCTAATTTGACCTTCAAGATCAGACATGAGATGGAGCTGTAAGGTTGAAAGGTGCAGATGTTTGGTTTTTTTTTTGCAGTGGGCTGCAAGGGCTTGCAGATTATAGATGAACTGGGTGGGTATCAGTTTTATTTCACTTTAATGCCTGCAAGTCCTCACTGAGGAGCTGTATTCCTGAATCCTATGTAATTATCTAGAAGGTCTTCACATGCCAACCTTATGCAACTGTTAAGGAACAGATCTGGTTTCATATCTGCATGCATCTTTGGAAAGATGCAAATTAGGAGGGAGCATTTGCATACCAAAGTAGGCTTCAAGTGAGATTTATTCAGCATTATTATTATTATTATTGTTATTATTAACAGTGGCATGCTTCTGCGAGTCTCTGGAAGGCAGAAAAGGTAAAAATAAGAGATTGCTTCCAGCTCTTCTTTTTTTCCTGTAAATAGATTTGTGAAGCCTGAAACCACCCAGCCCGTGCTGCCACCATTAACTCAAAATACACAAAGGTGCTCTCTGGCTACAGGAAATGGTGCATTGAGGGATTTGGGGGCTGCCTTGTGCATCCCACAGCTGCCAAAACCACAGAGCCTGGGCTTGTCCCCACCAGGAGAGAGTGTCTGCCTGCAGCCACGTGGGGACACATGGGGCAGAGCGCTGGCAGGCTGTGCAGCCTCTGCCCTTGCAGCTTGCTGTGCTTCTGGCAAGGCAAAAACCCTCTGGGCCATGTGGGCTGTTGATGGAGAGGGGTCAGAGAGCCCAGAGCACACACAGCAGGGGGAAGGTTGGTGTTGGGGAAGATGAAACAGGGAAGCCTTATAAATATGATTGTCTGGCAAAAAGATTTTGAGAATATAGGAACTATAAGCGAGATTGAAATGAAAGCAAGCTTTGAGACACCTCAGTTACTGAACAACTGGAAAACAATGGTGTGGCTGGCTGAAGGTAATCCCCTTTTGATGGAACAACACCCTCTGCTTGCAGGACAGGTCCATGGGTCAGAGCAGACCCTACAGCTTGGCAGAAGGGGGCCCAAAGAGGAGTTTTTTAGGGTTTAAAATGTAACACAGTGTGGTAATGTAATGATTCTTTTAGGCTGTATGTAAATGCTATAGGATTTGTATATTGTACTAGATTGGTTAGTGAGAATCAGAAGATTCAACACAAAATAAGATTTATTGTATTGTAACAGGAATTTTGCTCTCTTACCCCTTTTACTCTCTTATGCTTTTGCTCTCTTGCCTCTCGCTCTCTCACCCTCTCATCCTCTCTCCCCCTCTCTTCTTTGGGGGCCTGCTCTGAGCTGTGGCTGGCAGCTCCCAGCAGGGGCCCTGCACCCAGGCCCTTGGCAATGAACCAAAAGTTCCAAGCCCTGGCTGCAGAGATCTCTTGTTTCCGTCCCTCCCTACCCCCTGATGCTCCTACAGGTTGGGTTTTCTTTCTGCTCAACCACATATTTCTGCTGTCAGCGTGGAAGACTCAGAGTTACCTGTGGACAGAGGCTGTGGATAAACTCCCAAGTGCAGAGGCTCAAAGCCCTGATTCATTCTCCCTTCTCCTTGCTTGTGACCTCTTTGCATGTCTGAGCTTTGTTTCTCTCTTTACAGCCCTGTTCTCTGTCTTGTCCTCATGCCTGCAGACCAATGCTCTAAACAGGGAGTTTGTTGTGAGATTTGCATACATTTTCCACAATCAATATTGGGTTGTTACAGTTTTTTCACCTCGAGGAACTGCTGTTCACTGCTCCCCTGACTTCAGACGGCCCATTGTAAAATAGCCAAGGGGTGCCCCAAAGTGCATTTGGGAAGTTGGTCTGTTCAGAGAAGGCAGACAATTGAAAATGGCAGGTTTTTGGGGGATATCAAAGTGTTGTTTCCAGGTAGTCTTTTCCAAATAGATTTTTTTACAATGGGGGTTGTCCTGAACCACCTGCCCAGGGTTTGCTTCTGTCTCTGCATGGAGACCTGCACCCACCTGCTCCCCCTGATGCATCTCACTGAGTGAGCACAGGGCACAGAGCCCAGTTCATGGCTCCTCCTCAAGAGTGCTGCTTGCAGAGGTGTCCATGGACAAGGCAGAGCCTGGCTCAGGGCCTTTTCCCCTGACCATCAGTGTTCCACACCTCCCTGCTCTCCCTGCGCTTGAAGGAGCATTATGCCAAGCAGAGAGTGGGGAGTGGGAGCTACCAGAGCAGCTTAGTTGGTTCAGGGCATAAAATCCTCCTTGGCAGATGCCCTGAGCCAGCCTCCCAACCACATCCCACTCTGGGAAGGATTTAGAAGGCAAAAATACTCTGAAAACATAATTGTAGTTTATTTTTACATTCTGTGCAGTTTGTTTTCCCAAATCCCCTCACTGCTGTCCCCCATCTGGCATTTTCCTGCCCACATCCTCTGCCTGAGTGTGGTGGGCTCCTTGCTGGCTGTCTTGATGTTGTGACAGAACCCATTTCCATTCTACCTCTGCACGTTACTTTTTCACTGTGTTTCCAGTAAGAGATGGAGCTTTGCTTCCATCACACGGTGTCACACTGGGAGCACTCCCTGCCCTCCACCTTCTGTCCTTTAGGTAGCCAAGGTGTTTCCTACTTCTGCAAAACGATCTGAAGAGAACGTGCTCCCACCTATTTTTGAGTAACAGTCCCACGCAGCCTCCACCAAGAGCACAAGAGGGCGCTTCCACCTCATTTTTTGGGAGCATTCCTCCAGCAGGACTTTCTCTTGCCTTCACCCCATCAGCTGTGGAAGGTTGGGTGAAGGTCCTTGGAGCAGGGAACTGGTCCCTCTATCTGTTTGCAAGGCCCTCAGCTGAGGGGAGCATCCTTGCAGCATGCCCAGAGCCTCACACAGAGCAAATGAAATCATATTTATGTGTATGAAACAGGGATTGTTCCACTTCAGGATCTGGTGGATTTTCAGAGGATGTCTCAGAGGGTCTCAGCACTGAGATGTGTCATTGGTTTTGACTGTTCACTGTGAGGAACACAGACATGTCAGGGCATCATTGCTGGCATCCTCTCTGACTGTAACAGAACTGACAGATCCAGGGAAAATTTGGTTTTAAAAACAAGAACTGGGAGCCTTTGAAGGGAGAGGGGATGGATTTTGTGCTCACAGTCCCACTGGGTGTGGCAGCAGAGGGTGTGCAGTGAGCACATCACACATCTGACATCCCCCCACCACCGAGGAGGCAGAACAGGTAAGAAAACTGCCAGAGGCTGGGGAACCTGCCCGAATCCATTTAATCCATTTCCTCCCTAGTGCTCTTTTCCTGAGAAGGCTGTTGCCTGCTGGTGGCTGCACCCAGCCATGCTCAGGAGATGCACAGGACCCCTGAGCCCCAGGCTGACCTGCAGGGCACACACACACCATGGCACTGGCACTGAAGGGAACATTTTATTTGCTGCTGTGCCCAAGAGCTCCATAGCTGGAGCCTGAAAAAGAGCCTGAAAGCCCAGGCTGTAGCACAGGGGTTGTACCCAGGCAGTGTCAGGATTCCCTTCCTGTGCGAGCTCACTCCTGGGGCTTGGAGTCTGTTTTCCCTCCTCCATCATCCTTCAAGGCTGCTCCTAGAGAATCACAGAGTTGAGGGACATCCATGAAATAAGAATACATCCCTCATTGCAGCCATGACTACTGCAGCTGCACCTAATCACAAGCTCATAAATAAAGCCTAATTAGCCAGCACCCAACTTTCCTTCTGCACCCTTGTCCCAACACTGGGAAAGCAGTTTTCCCTCCAGGTGTTTGGACTGGGATGTTTCTGCTACAGAGCTGGCAGGAAGGGACAAAGTGACCTGCAGCAGGCACAGAGTGTGCTGCCAGACACATCTCCTCATACAACCTGCAGGAGAAAATCAGAGTGCTGGGGGGTTTTCATCACAACAGTAGAGCTTTAGGATTTGCTGGGGCTGTGTAATCTCCAGGATGTGGAGGTGGTGGGCTTTTGTGCTGGGTGACATTGGATGGGTTACTGCCTGGTATTAGGTTTTTTAAAAAGAATATTGAATCCAGATACTTTTAAGATGCCTCTCAAAAGCTGCTCTATGGGAGGAAAGGTCTTTCCTGCAAATCAGACCATTTTCTGATGTGTAGAGCTGTGCTCTGGAACAGGATGTTCTCCAAACACTAGTTACATGTTAAAGGGTTTTTTCAAGTGTTCTACTTTTAAAAAAGCAACAAAGGCCATTAGGAGAAAAAGGAACAGAAAGTGCTTGGCACCTTTGAAAATCAGAGTGCCTCTGGTTTTTCAAATATGGAGCTTGACACAGGCTCTGATTTCCAGAGCATCCATAGATCCTTGGGGGCAGAGGTGGTGAGGGGGCTTCTGAGCAGCATTGCTGGGTTCTGAAACTGTGTGTGTCCCTTTCAGCCAGCTACGAGTGACCTAGACAAAATATTCCTCTCTGCTCTCCCAGTGGACTCCCAGACTCATGGACTGCACTTAAAACCATGCTTAGGTGCCTTTAATGTGCATACAAGGGTCCTGCAAAACCTAAACCCTTCCACTGAGTAGCTGATCCTTTCTGAAAGAAGGTTGGACATCTGGGTGTGAGGAATCAATGTGGTGAAGAGCTTTGTCAATAATTAGGGAAAAAACTGCCTGGACAACCCTTCAGATGTGTCTTGTGCATGAGGTGTTGGCATTTAAAACTCCAAAATTCTCCATCAGCAGAGAAATGTGGCAACATCTCCCTCTTTATATCCCTAATGCTATCTGTTGGAGGGACCTTCCCAAAGGTCTTGTCCATTTTTCCCTGGAGAGGTTGTCTGAACCCTCCTTCTTCCTCCTAAGCCTCCACAATTTCAAACTTTGACCTTCATATCAGACAAGAGGATGCTGAAGGATGTCATTAGGGGAACCTGCACCTATTTGTTTTAGTAAGGACTGATTTCCTTCTGGGTTCTTTGAAGATCTACATGCCCCATTTTAGTGACTTCTCAGGAGTTGGTCCTGCAGTGTTTTCTTATTGTTTTTTTTTACATTTGTGAGTTGCCTTTTCCCACTGGGCTCCAGACCTGAATGGGAAAACCTCCCAGATCAGAGACCACAAACGCAGGGAGCAGCATTGCTCACCGTGACCCATTTTGCAGTGTTTCCACCCATATCTGCTCACCCCTCCTTTCACAGCAGGGTGGAGGCATTTTGCTCCTCAGCTCTTGGCTCTTCCAACCTCTGCATCTCCAAGGATGTGCTGCCAGGCTCAACTGACCACAGATGTGAGAATGTACTGCAGATATTCCCCAATTCTTCTTCACCATATAAGGGAACGTTGTCCCTCCTAATGCTGGGTAACAGGGGGTAGTGTGAATAACTTTGAGAATTAACATGAAATCTGGAGTCTTTCCCCTCTTCTGCTCACGGGCTTGTGGGCTGGAAAGGATTGTTACCATCTGAAGGGCTGGTGAAATGGGCTGGCTCCTCGCTGCTCATCTCTCCAGACTTGTTCCTGCAGTTGGCTGAGCTGAATGGATCTGGAGATCCAGCCTGGATGGGGTGCTCCAAACCAGGGCTGGAGAATACTGGGACTGCCTGCACACAAGATCTCACTGCATGCCCACTAAACAGGATGCTCAAGTCTTCAGGGCTGGAGTCCATCTGGCCCTTCAGAGTCACTTAAGCAGAGCTTTCAGACACAGCTGCCAGGACAGCCCTCCTCTGTGCTTTGTATGCCCAGGAAGTCCAGACCTGCAAGGGACACGAGTTCAGTGCCTATAAACTATCCTCAGCAGCTGGTCCCAGCCAGGGAAACCTTGTGGATGTAGGGAAAATGTAGGGAAGGTGGTCCTGTAGTCCTATCTCTGCCCTGGGAATTTGTGCAAGAGGGATTGTCACAGACATATTTTATGAAAAATCTTTTTGCTAAGATCTTTTCTCCTGAGAAGCTGGGAAGCTTCAGCTTCTCCATGTTTTGCTGCTTTAGAATGTGATTTGGAGGATTGTTTACCCAGCATGTGAAATTATTTTTACTTGATGACCAATGACAGCCACCTGTGTCGAAGCTGTGAGCAGTCACAAAATTTTATCTTTCCTTTCCTTTCCTTTCCTTTCCTTTCCTTTCCTTTCCTTTCCTTTCCTTTCCTTTCCTTTCCTTTCCTTTCCTTTCCTTTCCTTTCCTTTCCTTTCCTTTCCTTTCCTTTCCTTTCCTTTCCTTTCCTTTCCTTTCCTTTCCTTTCCTTTCCTTTCCTTTCCTGCCTTCTGATAGAATCATTTTCTTCTATTCTTTAGTATAGTTTTAGTATATCATTTTCATATAATATAATATAATATAATATAATATAATATAATATAATATAAATAATAAAATAATAAAGCAACCTTCTAAAACATAGAGTCAAGATTCTCATTTCTTCCCTCATCCTGAAACTCCTGCAAACACCACCACAAGGGATAAGCTGGGAGGAGATTTTAACAGCATCTTGGAAGTGAGTGAGGTTCTGCCAGAACATGCAGAGCTGCTGCATTGATGAGAGAGGAACCAGAGGTCTTGGGCACTGTGTTAGGATGGCACTTGGAAAGGCTCTCCAAGGTGCTCCAGAGGGAGCAAAACTCTTTGGCACAGTGTTGGGGTGACTGAAACAACCTCTGGGGTGTTCCAAAGGAGCAGAGCTCTTAGGAACTGTGCTGGGGTGACTGAAACAACCTCTGAGGTGTTCCACAGCTCTTAGGAACTGTCTTGGGGTGACTGAAACAACTTCTGAGATGTTCCAAAGGAAGCAGAGCTCTTTGGAACTGTGTTGGGATGACTGAGACAACTTCTGAGATGTTCCAAAGGAAGCAGAGCTCTTTGGAACTGTGTTGGGGTGACTGAAACAACCTCTGGGGTGTTCCAAAGGCAGCAGAGCTCTGAGAAACTGTGTTAGGATGACTGAAACAACATCTGAGGTGCTCCAAAGGTAGCAGAACT
The DNA here is from genome assembly GCA_039654755.1 of Calcarius lapponicus. Taxonomy (NCBI): domain Eukaryota; kingdom Metazoa; phylum Chordata; class Aves; order Passeriformes; family Fringillidae; genus Calcarius; species Calcarius lapponicus. The sequence continues at coordinate 9,772,059 of CM077464.1, read as the reverse complement.
CCTAGGAACTGTGTTGGGATGAGTGAAACAACCTCTGGGGTGGCCCATGGCAGGTGAGAGGCTCAGCTGTGACTCTGGGGTGCTCCTGGTGCCAGGCTTTCTGCGAGGTGAAGGCTCAGCCCAGGACACCTGAGTTCAAACCCCTGTGACCCAGATTTACCCCTGAGGCTGGCCACGTGCCTGCTGTGCCCATGCTGCCTGCTGTGGGCAATATTGCCAGCTCCTGGCTGAAGCTGGGCCACCCTCCTCTGGTTGTATTTTATGTCCGATTACTCTCCAGCCTTCTCTCCTTTGTCCTGTCAGTTCACCCCCTGCTGGGAGCTGAACCTCTTTCCAAATGCCTGGCTGGTCTCCCAGAAGCAGCACAACACCATTGTAATGTGTAATTAGGCTGGAATTCTCCTCCAACCCCATTTTTAATTTAAATTACACCAATCCCTGAGTATGCAAGAAGTTATAAATGTGAGGAGAAGAGGCTCCTCACACATTTTAGTACTTAGTATTTTACCTGAACACAGGAAAAATATCATCAATAATAAAGTCTAACACCTGAAGAGGATAAATTTTGGAAAGATGGAGTAGGGCAGTGCTCCTCTTGTGAATGAGATGCTGCAAAAGAAGTGTTGAGTGAGTTTACCAAGGCCACCTGGCACAGGAAGAGTAAGAGGGATAAAAAAGTAGCACTTCCAAGACCAGTCCTAATCCTCTGTCCCCTGGCCAACACCTAAATGACTCCAACATATGATCAGGGCTGTATCTTTCATGGACACTTATTCAAAGCAGACTGTAGCCAGACATCAAAACAATGCAAAATTCAGTGCAGCAGCGCCAGCCTGGACCTTGCCTGTAGTGGCCAAAGTCCAAGGAAAGCACTGAAGGATTTTCAGATGTTGCTTCAGACAAATCCCCAGACTCTTAAAGCTGACCATCTCTGACAAGCCCTTCCACCAGCTGGGAAGTGGCAGTTGAGCTTGCAAGGCTGGTTAATTACTGCAGTCACCCCTCCTGAAAACAGCAACTGCTCAAATTCATCAGGTGCTTTGACCTAATGTAGGACAGACAGATCCCATCAGAGAGCCCAGGACATTTTCAATGCCCCACAGGAATAATTACTCTCCCCCTCTGGTATCCAGTCTGCACAACTTCAATGCTCCACACCAATCTCTGCCATCACAAAGACTCCAAGCTGCATCTGCAATGGAATCACAGAATCATGGAATGATTTGGGTGGGAAGGGACTTCAAACATCATCTAATTCCAATCTCAGGCTATGGGCAGGGACCTTCCACTACTCCAGGGTGCTCTAGCCCCATCCAACCTGGCCTTGGACACTTCCAGGGATGGGGCAGCCACAGCTTCTCTGGGCGCCCTGTCCCAAAGCCTCCACACCCTCACTGTAGAGTTTCTCAGTGTAGCTCCATGTGCTCCAGCTGATGATGTGACCCTGGAGACAGAGGGTACTTTAAAAGGGAAGAGGTATTTCTAGGAATTTCCACTTTGGCTGCAGATTTTAAAGGCATATAAATGCCTGGGAAAAATACAGGCATAGGCAAAGATGCCTGGAAGCTGTCAGGTCCCCCTTATTCCCATTGCCTTGGGTTGGCCCTATCCTCCACACTAAACCAAAACCAACATCCCCCCCAAAATGTGCTGGTTGGTTTAAAAACCACCAGAGCAGCTCTCCAGCTGCCTGGCATGGTTAGACTCCATCATGTTCCTTGTCAGTGTTAATCTAATCTATATTAGCAGCAAGGCAAGTTACTGTGAAGATAAAGCCAAAGTGCTAAAGGGCGAGAGCCACATGAGAGTTTTTTCCTGTGTAGCAGTTTCTGTAGCAGTGACAGATCTTGGATTACAGGTCCAACTCAATGTCTGTCAGGAGAAGGTAGTTCTTGAGCATCATCTGCTAGGAAGCACAGCTGAGATCCCCCTGAGAGCTGACCCCTGCTTGAGATGTTCACACATCCCAGCCCCCTCAGCAGACCCTGGCGCTCACCAAGGAGGTGGTGGTCACACCAGTGGGGACTGTTTGGGGACTAGGGGACTAACAATTTCACCTTGGTGTCCCCTCTGCCAAAGATGTGAGTGTTTCGTGCTCTCCGTTTTAGGGTCATGCACAAGAAAGCCCAGATCTTCATCCTGATGAAGTTTGTCATCTCTATCAAACCTCAGAAAGTCCCAGTGCTTAGGAAATGTCACCCTTCCCCTCAGTTAAATGATGTGCTGTCACTGTGGATTGGTACCAAACCCAGGGAAGGGCACAGTGAGAGTGGAAGGATCAGGGAGGGAAGTAAAAGGTTGGTTCAGTCTCGGGTTTGCTGTTGATATTTGCTGCTCCGAGATGTGCAGGATGTCTCTGCTTTGGCCCACGCAACTGAAGAACGAGTCTGGACTCTTCACTTTTTGGTCTTGAGGTTGTTTATTAATTCTTATCTATAAAATTTTCTTTCTGCCCAGCTGAGATCTGCTCAGCAAGGCAGCCACAGGCACTCTGACTGCCCCAGAGGCGGTGTTGTCCTTTTATACTACAAACTACATATAACATATTTACACTTAATTCCCAATACCTATCACCTATGTTAGACAGTGCACTTCTACTCTAGACCAATCCCAAAGTGCCAACATCACTGCAGAAAATGGAGAACAAGAAGAAGAAGAAGAAAGAAAGGCTGGACACACCCAGATTCCTCCATCTTGTCCCCATAACCCCCATACCAAAAATCCTAAAATCTCAATTTTCACCCTGTGATCATTTTGTTATTACACCATTCAAACCTGTGTGACTTTCACGCCTCATACAAAGCTGATAATTTGCTCCAAGGGTCAAAATCAAATCCCCAGGTGTTCTGGGCAGCCTGCCAGGGTCTCTGAGCCCCCTGGAGGGGTCCTGGGCAACTCCGGACACCCAGAGGGATGCACTGAGTTCCGACACAGTCCTCCAGAAAGTTTCTCATCATCCAGGAAAGGAAGAAAGAAGAGAGTTTAGGAGGCTTGGTAACTTTTTGTAGCTCCCAGATGCTGCTTAGCAGCTCAGTGACTTTCAGAAGTGTCCTCAGTGGGACATCTGGACATCCCACAACACAGCCTGGGTCTCTGCTCCAGCCAATAGAACCTAAAACAGGACCTGATCCAAGTTCACCTTAGTCTGTGGATATCTTCATGCATCTCTGGATTTTAATTTTTTTTTTGCTGTCTTTGAGAAGACTTTCACTGAAATTAGAGGGATTGCCTTGCAGTGGTGTTTATTATAGAATTTTGCTGAGCGCAGGTTGTATCTGCAGCATCACTGTAGCATGTTGCAGTGTGTTGCCAGACACTCATCAAAGCTGCTCTATCATTCTCCTTCTCAGCTGAACAAGCTTCTGTGGCTGGGCCTGGCAGAAAGGAAATATGGCTGGAAAGTCCTCAGCTGTAATGCACATTTTTGTCCCTTGGTGCAGACTGGTTTTTCAGTGTGCTTGAGTTATGCATCACCCACAGCCAGACACAAAATGACACTGGACCTTTCCCAAGAATAAAATACTTCTTTTTTTAGTGAGAAGTAAGTGTTTTTGCTTAAATTCCTGCTCCATCAAGCACATCTGCTGAGCACTGAAGTCTTGAGCTGAAAAATGGGACTCAGCTCTCAGAAACCTTCTTCCCCAATGTATGAGGCAATTCTTTGTTGGGTCTGATCAGAGCAATGTGGGCATATTGGTGTCATGAACGGATCAGGGCCATGATATTGCTCTTTAGGGAGAGCTGGCTCCTAGTGGGACCTCTCTGTGCAGGCAGTGCCAGGAACATGTCCCCAGAGGGAAAAGTCAGATAAAAAGATAAAAAGTCAGGACATTGAGGCACATGAACCTGGCAGAGAAAAAATGTGAAGGTGGAAGACAGACAAAGTAAACCCCACCCAATTTGTGCCCCAGCTGGGTGAATTTAGGCACCTGTATTTTATTTTTGAGCTACTGTAAGTGGTTTTGAAGTTGAAATGTGATTCTTTAGTTCTGAGAAGATGCTTATGACAATATCCCTTCTTTTCAGCCTAAATAATTCTTAGGACCCTTGCTCAGCAGGCAGAGTATCAGAATATCTCAGAGATGTAGCACATCTATTGAAATTCCTGCTATCTCCAAGAAAGCAAAAAGAAATGGAAAGCCCTGCTCTGATTCTTTTTTTCCAAGCCATATCTGGGACTATTTTCTCTGTTACAGTTCCTGCTATAATATTTATAATCATGTCATAAATGGGATGAGGATTTATTGCAGAGTGGCTGTACATCCTGATTTGGCTGGAGCTTGTTCCATGGAGCTTGTTCAATTCCCAGCATCCTGAAAATAACCCTTGGGGTTCTTGGTTTTAATCAGGACATGAACTTTCTCCTTGAACTCACCCCTGGGAACCCTCCCATCACAGCAGAGCTCAGCTGTGGTCTTGGGTCCAGTTCTAGGCAAATAATCTGATAAAGTGTGAGCCCCATGTCCTGGCACCTGGTGTGGGTGTCATGGTCCATGTATCTCCACTTTTTAACACCTTTTCAATCTGTTATAAACCAATGTAAAGAGGCCAAACCATTTTGAGGTGCCCATTTTGATTGTCACTGCTTGTTGACTCTGCTCTGGAAAAACCACCCTTGATAGATGAGGCAATTACCTATTTCTTTTTTTTTTATCTACATGGACCATGAAGTGGAGCAGAGAAAAGTACTCCAGATAGGAGCAAAACTAATGATTCTGTGTTTGATGGCTTAATGACAAAGTCAGCTCCCCCTAGCTGGGGTGGACTGGCAGAGAAAATCCTCCTGTGCTGCTCCTGCTGAGGGGTGTGGGGGCACATCCCAGGGATGTGTGTGGCTGGGTACACCCTCACACGCACCTGCTGGAGTGACAGATGTCCTAAAGCCCTGCCAGCCCCACCAGAGCTCAGTCCGCTCACAGCCACGGAGAATCCATCACCTTGCATGGGGAGTTCTGCTGCCATTCATCAAGTGATATCTCAGCCGTGACTGCTTGTCAGAGAAATTTTACTGAGGATGTTTTATCCCCTTACAACCTCCAGTGGACACCTTGATTTACAGCTTCCAGCTCTCAGCCCAGAGAGAGGAGGGGATGCAGCCTGAGCAAGCTGGGGAAATGCTGCTGTCACCCACCCCTGGGAAGGCTGCAAGAACCGCCTGCTTTCCTTTGTGCCTGGGACCATGGTGGCTCAGAAGGGCTGGACAGCAACAGGAGGAGAGAGGATTAGAGCTGGGGACCAGCTCTCTGCCTGTGCCTCATCCAGCAGGCACCTCCTGTGTGGGAACCCAGGACATCCCTCTGGCTGCCCTGGATGGCTCCAGCCCCTGCCAGGGGGCTCAGAGACCCTGGCACAGAGCCCAAGACCCCCCTGTGCCTTTGATTTTAACCCATGTAAAAATTACCAACCTTACATGAGGACTTACAAGCCATGAAAGTTTTAAGTAAAATCATAGTTTGTTACAAGATAGAAAAGTAGAATTTTGAGTTTTTAGAATGGGGGCTGGGGGGTCCCAAGAGGGAGTGATTTGGGCATGCCCTGTCCTCCTTTCTCCTTCCTATCCTCCATGTTCTGGGTGATGCTGGCACTTTTGGATTGGTTTAAGGTAGAAACTCACTGTGTAACATAGGTGACGGGTGTTGGGAAGTTATGGTAAATAATGTACACGTAGTTTTTAGTATAAAAAGATAACACCAGTGTGCTTCAACCCAACCTGCTGGGCAGACCTCAGCGGGTCGGAGAAAGAATGTTATAGATAACTTATAGATAACAGCGAATAAACAACCTTGAGAACGAGAACAGAAAAGTCCTGATTCCTTCTTCAGCTGCTGGGCTGGGAAAAAAAAGCTTGTACGTGTCTCAGAGTCACTGTGACCAGCAGAGATCCTGAGACTCCTGCACATCGGTCCTGTGCATGGCATTACAGCAATTTTCCCTGTGGGCTCTGGAAAAAGGCCCTGCTCCCTTTGCTGACCCTGTTCCCTGTCCTGTTCCTGCTGTGCCCTTTGGCAGAGGGTGAGTGGCTCTGGCTCTGACTCCTCCTCCTGCCTTGAGGCTGCAAGCACAGGGCAGAGCTGTTCCCTCTCTGCTTTCCCTGGGGATGGATGTGGGCTCTGGCATCCCCACACATCCCTGTGCAGAGCGATGGGCTGGGGAGAGCAGCCCCACCACAGGCACCAAGAGCCTCCCTGTGCCTTTGCATAACTGCAAACCTCATCCACCTCTGTCCCCTCTGGCTCTGGCACAGCTGATCCCACGCATGCCTGCGACATTTCCTGGTGTGTGCCGGTTTATGCAGGGGCTGGAGCAGGCTGAAATAAACTCAGGCCAAGAGACCTCTCTCCTTTTTATTAAAAGTGATCAGCTCGGGTGGGGAGAACCGACAGCACCACTGCTGCTCCCAGGGGTGAGTCAGAGGAGGTGGAGGAGTGCAGCTTTGTCCACTGGTCTGTGAGCAGAGCTGGGGGTTCCATCCTCATGAAAGCATCAAAAAATCCCCTTATTTTCTGGTTTCACATTTGAGGTTCTCTGTCTAGCTGAAATCTTTAGGTTAATGTGACAAGTAAAAAGGGTCTTGATGGCTACTAGATTCTGTTCCTCACTTCTAGACATCACTTTGATTCATCCATTTTGTGTTGGCTCATTGTTTTTAGGGGTTTTTGGCTAGGCTTGGTGAGGGGTTTCTCCCATTGCATGCTGGATCTAATGTCATTTGCGTGTCAACTCGATATCCCTTCCCCTTCACCGTGTGGGTGCCATCCTCCAGGAAGCAGCAGGGTGTCACTGACAAAAGGGGGATTCTTAACCATCAAGGACAGGTAGTTAACAAAAACGACAGGTGATTGCAATAACAAACAGTTAGAACTCTACCCTGGCAGCAACTGGCCCAACCTGTGGACTCTGCAACCTTTTAAAAAAATGGGCTGCTTTTTCTACTCCTAACAAGGCTGTGGGGATGTGGCTGGCCAGGGCAGGCAGGGAGCAGAACACGACCTGTATTCACAGTCCTCTGGGACAGGTAGGAAGGAGATTATTTTCAGCCAAAGTGATGTAAATATTAATTTCTCATCTGCCAGTGATTAGCACGGTGTTTGAAATTCTCTAAAACCATGAGGCAGATTCTCTGCTCCTGCTGGAGGCACAGGCCAAGCCCTTGTCAGCACCTCTGGGCAGAGCCTGGCTCTGTGAGTACTCCTGTACGGCTTGTGGTGAGCCAAAAGCCCCACAGAGGGGCAGGACAGGTTAATTCAGCCCCAGGACAGGTATTGTCACTGTGCTGGCTGTCTTTCACAGACCTGGCTGAGAGCTGTTTATGAGACACTGACTGTGATATGTGAAAGTTAATTCATGCTGTATAAATAGATATATATGTAGGTATAAAATATTGTGGAAGACAGGTACCAACCTCCCCAGCCAGGAGCAGTGTCCCATTCAAATTATAACTAACTCCGGGCAGCACCGAGATAATATCGATCTTATTTTACGTCTGAATGGGACCATCCCAGACCATGATTGGTGATTTCCTTGTCTCCTACACCTGGGAGATAACATCGAGGCCTTCCTGGCCGGTGACTCCAGGAATTTCACGAGACTTGGACTCACCATGATTGCATCTGTAGCTTCCAGGAACCTATATCAACATATTACATATGAAAACCAGCTCTGCCTGTGCTCCAGACTCTGGTCTGCAAACCGGGATCTGTCTGTAGAAATGGATTTGCATTCGAAGGAAGATGTGGTCATCTGTGCCTCAGGCAGAATAAACTGTGTATAAGCTGGACTCTGGAAGAGATGGGGGTGAACCTTTGAGGAGACACCGTCACTCTGTCGGTTGAACCTCTGGTCTCACCCAGCGTCTGATCCCGGGCTGATGCTGTCTTGATTGTGGAGGTTGCACGAAATTCTATTTTTTTTTGTAATTGACCCAAAAAATCGTTAAATTTTTGATACATTTGGCTATCAATTTGATAATTTATAACATGACCCTCTGCATGCAGAATCTGGGCTCTGCTGCACTTGGATCACCCCTGAAGGACGCCTGAGAGAGGGGCTAAGTCACGGGGCAGCTGGAGAGGAGCTAACAGGAATGACCAGGTTGTATTGGTAATCAGCACAAACCACATCAGGTATGCAGGATATGCAGAGCAGGGCATTGATCATTATTAAAAATCCCCATTCCTTTGTTTCCTTACCCAGGTGCAGGGTGTGAGGAAGAATTTCTTGGCTTGTGTTTGGGCCATCTCATAATTCAGCAATGACAGAGTGAGGCAAAGGGAGTGAGTTATGTTGGCCTTTGCAGACAAGTGGCAATAAAATAAGTTTATGGTACCACCTCCTGTACCATCACATATTTATGTCCCATATTTATCTTGCTTTTTTAGCTGTTTGTGCTTGCTTGTCTTGCAAGGCCACCCCCACCTCCATTCCCTGAGACCAGCAAAGGGATGAATTCTGATACTGCAGCTTGTGCTGGGCAGCACTGAATCTCCCAGGCAAAAATTCTTCTAGCATCAGTAAGGGACAACTGAGCTTTATGCTGGCTCCCTATAGGTTCAGTGTGGGAAATAGATTTTTAGAGTGTTCTTAGGGTCTGACAGAAGGCCTGCACAGTATGCATCCATATGTAAACTTTGAGACAAGAAATGCTGATTTAGAAATGCTATGGAATAGGACAGATATTGTTGAGAGAGAAATGGGACTAGAAAAAAGCCAAGTGGCTCTCCAGGCCTTTGCTTGGGCTGAGCCCAGCCTCTCTCAGCAGTTTGGGATAGGACCTGCTCAGCTGCCTGATGAGATCTTGAACCATAACTAGTGCAGCCCATGGGTCCCTGCTGTGGAAGGAAGAGATTAATTGAATATTTGTGCATCATTGTGTCCCCATGGCCAAGGACAGTTCGGTTCCTTGAGATCTGACAGTACCAGAGTTTCTGCATCCTGTAGAAGGTCCAACACCCATGTGTCAAATCTGCTCAGAGGGAAAAGCACTGAGGGGAGAGGGCACAATTCTGTCATCTTTAAAGCCAACAATGAGATTTTGGCCATGTCCCCAGCCAGAGGGGTCAAATGCATGGTTTTCATTATAGATCCCAGCTCTGTTTCCCCCCCCATTTCTCTGTCCCCTGGCTGGCCCTCCATGTGCAGCAGCAACACAAAGACATGAAAGCTCAGCCCTTTGTGCCATCTGACAGCAGCACACAGCCCCCATCTGTCCCCTGGGGTCCCTGTGCAGTGTGACCCTGCCATTGTACTCCAGCCCTGTCTGCAGGGCTGTGGGTTGGCTTTGCACAGATGGATTACCTGTGGAAGGACAGACATCTGTAAGATGCACAGTAAAGGACACTAAATTCTGATAAACAGGGCTTTTGATTTCACTTCATGTGGGTGTAGCAATGACTCTTCTCCAAGTTGTCTCTGCTTCCCTTTTCTGAGTTATTGACATATATTTCCTTTTGCTGCCAGCTTTGATGGCTGCTGCTAACTCAGCCAGCACTCATCTCTCAACCCTGAATAATCAAGTGACTGGGACAGCTAACAGAAGGACAGTCTCCCTCCAGGACATGATGGTCCTGATGTTCAAATGTGCTCACAGACAATGAGCTTGAAAAGGAGAGGACCAGGTGGGCAAAATGTATTTTCTGGTACACTGGGATTTTAAACACATGATAACAAAATTCTGCTGCAATATTAGTCCTTGTGACTGCCTGTTTCAGCCTTGCATGCTCAGTGTGGTTCTGCTCTGTCCAACTCATCTGCATCCTTCCCCAGCCCTCTGCACAGAGGAGAGGCTGCAGGAGAGTCAGATTTGTGCTTTCCATGCCAGATTTGTCCTTTCCATGCCAAATTTGTCCTTTCCATGCCCTACACAGTGGTTCTAGACAAACAAAATAGTGCAGTCCCAGTTCCTCAGTGTTCCATCAAGAGGGAAATCCCTTCCCACCTGCAAGGAGAAGCCCCTGGAGAGCAGGGATTTAGTAGCATTTTAGTAGTGACTGCCTCACTCTATCACACCAACCCATCCTAAGTCTTAGGTCCTGCTAATTTTTACCAAAATGCTGAGTGATATATCCAAATAATTGGAAATCCTGTGACATTTCCTTGGTGTTGTTACTGCGGAAGACTCAAGGAGTGTCACCAGATGCTTATCACAACCTTGCTCGTCCCTTGATGCTGTCTCTTGTATTTGGCACTCCAACCAGCCAGCTCCAGAAATTCTGCCCTGAAAGACATCATGGATGTGCCCAGCAGGACTTGCCTACACACAGCAAGTGTTTATGTGTTTAGGAGCCAAAATATTCCCTTTCCCACCGAGCGCCCAGAGCATGGAGCCAGGCGGCCGCATCTACCTGGAGCTCTGGAAATTTTGAACATAAAAAAATGATTTGATTGATTCGGGGAGGGAGAAAGAAACACAAAAGGCCTTAAGATTTCACTGATTTCTCCTGGGACTCTTTTCTGTACACAAAGTGTTTCCTGCTCTGTTCTTGGAAGCATTACCCTTGGCTGGGCCTGGCCTTTAAAACATTACCAGCTGTATGCAAAATAGAGTGCAAAGTGCCAAAAAGCCCCGCGGGCTATTTACATTTGGCTGGAGCTTGCTGTGTTGGCCAAGCTACAGAGATACTTTGTTCATCAGCCTTGCAAGGAGAGCAGCTACTTCAAGCTGTTTGGGGCTGTTTATACACAGAGTTACCATGGAAGTCCCCAGGCCCCACAGCTTTGCACACTCACATCTCCAGGGTGTATTTTTCCAGGACCTGATTTGTGTCCCCTCTCACTTGGCCAGGATTTGGTTGGAAGTTCTGGGATGGGGATGTGGGATGCAAACTGATTTGTGTCTGTGGTGAAGGATTCCCTGGATGCTGTGTGGGTCCTCTCTTGATGCAACAAGAGCAGGTGGAGCAATGGGATTACCAAGAACATTTTTCTAGGGTGAATTTGGGGAAAAGCAACACTATAAAAAAAAATTTCATCACAAACTCTTGCAGCTGTGGAAATAATATGGAAAGAATATGGAAATAATAACTTACAATTGTATTGGGTTTTATGTTTACAATAAATAGACGCAAATTACCTAAAGTGTGAAAATCAGCTGAGGGCAATCTGAATTACAAAAATACTTAAAATCAAGGGAGCTCTACATGAATTTCTTCAAGATAAATTGTTGTGCCCGTGTATCAGTGCATTTTAAATATTATACTTCTCTTGATGCAAGCAAGAGCAGGTGGAGCAATGGGATTACCAAGAACATTTTTCCAGGGTGAATTTGGGGAAAAATAGCATTATCAAAAAAAATTTCATCACAAACTCTTGCAGCTGTATGGAAAGAATAACTTACAATTGTCTTGGGTTTTATGTTTACAAGAAATAGATACACATTACCTAAAGTGTGATGATCAGCTGAGGGCAACCTGAATTACAAAAATACTTAAAATCAAGGGAGCTCTACATTAATTTCTTCATAATAAAGATAATTTATAAGTTATCTTTATTATAAAGAAATAAAGATATCTTTAATATCTTTATTTTAAATTGTTGTGCCCATGTATCAGTGCATTTTAAATATTACATTGCAGGCTCTCTCAGAGTATTTATTATATTCTAAAAGCTCAATCTAGATGAAACCTGCACCTCCATCTCATCAAAGTCAAAAGTATGAAGCAAGTGGCAAATCCCACAAAAATGGGCATAAAAATAGCTAGGGATTTTTTTTTAAGACTTCAGGGAAAAGGTAAAAACCTTTGCAATATTTCTGGTTGAGATTGTTCAGGTTTTCTTGAATCCTTGGGCTACCACCTCAGCTAATAAGGATGTGGCTTCCCTGACTTTTCTTTCTGCTATTATTTGTTACTTTGGCTGTTTTATTAAAAAGACTTCTCAGAGCTGAACCCTTGTCATTAATCACCTCTTGCCAGCCTGTCACAGGCATGCTGACTAATGGCATAGCTGGGTATGAGGGTAGGGCTGGAGACCCTCTCCTGGATAGCTCCAGGTATCCAGGTTTGGGAATTTTACATCTCTGCCCTGGCAAGCAGTGCTGGGGAAGACTAAAACATTGCTTCCTTGGCCTCATACCAAGGGCCAGGATTATCCTGTGTGCTTGATGGAGTAGTTTGAATTTGTCCTTCTGTACTGCAAGGAACTGAGCTCTCAGTGAGTGCTCAGAGGGGAGAGGGGGCACATGATCCTCACAAGCTGATGGTAAAAATCCCCTCCTCCCTGTGCCTGAGATCTGATCTCAGAGCCTGAATGAGGTCACTGGGGACTTTTCCCACTCATTTTTGCAGGGCAAGGGTGTTATAAACGTGTGGAAGCTGAGCCAAACCTTCCAGGCTGGCCAAAGTTTCCAAACCCAGCTGGCTGAAGTAGAGCCTGGACAACACAGCTACACCTGTGCAATGAAGGTTCTCCTTCTGCTTTGGCTTTCAGACATCCTCACTCAGGAGCAGAAACGCTTGGGAAGCAAACCAGCAATGTGTCTGCTGTCTGTGCAATTGCTCTCTACCAAAGAGGGAGTCAGCCAAGCCTGGAGTTCATTCTGCCTTGGCCAATAGTTAATAATAACCCTGCAACAGCTTATTTTTCTTTTTCTCTCTCTCTCTCTTTTTTTTTTTTCTCTTTTTTTTTTTTCTACAAATTAAGGGTAGATGAATGGCCTGGATAAAATTAGAAATCTCTTCCTGCAAGGCTGAGCTGAGTTTACAAAGTTATAACTCCACTGGTATCCCATTGCAGCTGGGGAATCCCAGCTGCTCTCTGGAGGGTGAATAGCTGATAACAAAGTGCAAAATTGTGCCTGGGTCAGAGGGTGTCCCCCAAACGTGCTGGCTTCACATCACAGCAGCTCTGAGGAGGTGGAGGGGGTGATTCCTGATTTCACCTTCCTTTACTGCCAGGACAGGCAGCAGCTGTAGCAGGGATGGGCCCTGTGGGGTATTAAGAGATGGGGCTAATGGATTGGATGTGCATTGGGTGGGCCAGATCAACAGGGGAGGAAAGGAATTCCAGGTTTAAGGAGGAATTTGAGTTCCTTTGAAGGTAATGCCCAGGTACCTGCTGGATAGGGAACTTTCTACAGGTGGATAGCCAGGCAGAAATTTGGGAGGCTGTCCCTCATCCCACCCACTAAATACTGTGACTCCTCCCAGGGCCTTCTGCATGACTTTGATCCACTCTGGCCATTTATCCTTGAGGCTGCATGATGGAGTGGTGCCCAGGCTTTGAGTGATCCTGGCCCTGACAGTCTTTATAAAAAACTGTTTTTTTCATAACTGTGAGACCCAGAGCTCCCAAGAGTCTCACCCATGAGAGAAGTGAACAGCAGGAGTTCTTTGTGGCAAGCCTTGTAGGAGTGACGGGGGTAGGACAGTCAGGATGGACGGAGATGAGAGATCTCTGCAGCCAGGTTGTGGAACTTGGGGTTTATTGCCAAGGGGCCTGGGTGCAGGGGCCCTGCTGGGAGCTGCCAGCCACAGCTCAGAGCAGGCCCCAAAGAAGTAAAGAGAGTGGTAAAGAGAGAGAGGCAAGAGTGTGGTAAAGAGGATGAGAGAGTAAAAGAGAGGATAAGAGAGAGAGTAAAAGAGGATAAGAGAGGGAGATTCCCATTGCAGTACAATAAATCTTCTTCTGGTCATGGAACTTGGGGTTTATTGCCAAGGGCCTGGGTGCAGGGCCCTGCTGGGAGCTGCCAGCCACAGCTCAGAGCAGGCCTGAGAGAAGAGAGGGGGAGAGAGGATGTGTAGGGTGAGAGAGTAAGAGGGTAAGAGCATAAGAAAGGTAAGCACGTAAAAGGGAAAGAGAGTGAGATTCCTGTTACAATACAATAAAATCTTCTTCTGTGTTGAATATTCTGATTCTCACTAACCAATCTAGTACAAGATACAAATCCTACAGCATTTACATACAGCCTAAAAGAATCATTACATTACCATACTGTGTTACATTTTAAACCCTAAAAACTCCTCTTTGGGCCCCTTCTGCCAAGCTAATAGGGTCTGCTCTGCCCCTTGGAGCTGTCTGCAAGCAGAGGGAATTGTTTCATCAAAAGGGGATCACCTTCAGCCAGCCACGCCATTGTTTTCCAGTTGTTCAGTAACTGAGGTGTCCTCAAAGCTTGCTTTCATTTCAATCTCGCTTATAGTTCCTATATTCTCAAAATCTTTTGCCAAGTAAACATATTTATAAGGCTTCCCTGTTTCATCTTCCCCAACAAAACCCCGCCTTTATTCCCATGTCCTCGTTGGGTGAGGGGTGTGAGGTCACAGCTGGGTATGGCTGAGCTGCTGTGACACACCAGATGTCCCCTTCAGCTGGGTGCTCCACATCATTCCACCAGAGAGGCTGAAGACATGAGCTCAAACCAGCCTGACTCAGGACGGACAACAGCTGGCAGTACCTGCTTAAACCATTGTAGTTCCCATTGTGATGGTGCCAACCACAGCTCTGGTGAACATGGGCCTCTGAGCCATTGACTACA